>ML664230.1:1679100-1913249 GCA_007570785.1 Antilocapra americana | reverse complement strand
CAGACACGAGCAGTCCACGACCTATACCATGGAGACACGAGACATCAAACATAAGCAATCCACGACCCATACCCACGAACCCACACCCCCATCAGACATAAGCAATCAACGACCCACACCCATGGCATCTTGAGCTCTTGCAGACCCATACCCATGACATCTCAATACCGAATTTCATGATGAGAGAACGGTGGTTCATGCCCATCCTTGCATTTTGTTGGCCTGACCCTGCAGGTAAGCAATATCTGTGCCTCAAGTCGGTGGTGACATGCACGCTTCCGTTTGAATTCCATTTCCTGCACCCTCAGGAATGCAGGGCTGAGGCTGAACGGGGTCACGGAGGAGACTGGGAGACAGGGGGCACAGCTGGATAGAGTTCCCAAGTCTGGACCACCAGCCCCTTCTGGGCACAGAGTTCCCCTGAGTGGAGGATACCTAAGTGACCTTCAGCCACTGTGTGCGCTCCAGCAATATGGTAAGGATTCGGTCACTCATCTGTACACGGGGGCTGTGGTCCCACTGCTTCCCTTTCATCTCTGTGGGGAACGTGTCTCAGCGTCTATGTGCTCTTGGCTCAGGGGTTTTCTCGATCCCACGCGGGGAGTGCGGGTCAGTGGAATACTCTGCACCTCCCCCTGCTGGCCCCACCCGGATGCGTGGACCCCGCCATCCAGGCACTTTGGAGAAAAATGTGTGTAAGCGTGACTCAGCTTCTCTGACAGCGGCCTCTGCCTTCTAGTCTTGGTCCCCGCTGAACAACGTCTAAGCTCCGACAGCATCTCCCGAGCTCCTCCTTACGGTCTGCCATTTCAGAATTTTTTTTACATTAGTTAATTCGTTTCAGTTGGAGGATACTGACTTCAGCATACTGTGGTGGTTTTGGCCGTACGTCCACATAAATCAGCCATGGCTGACCATGTGTCCCCCATCCCGAACCCCCACCAACTCCCTCCTCACCCCATCCCTCTGCGTTGTCCCAGTGCACTGGCTTTGAGTACCCGGCTTCGTGCATCGAACTTGCCCTGGTCATCTGCTTCACATATGATAGTATACATATTTCCATGCTGCCCTCTCAAATCATCCCACCCTCACCGTCTCCCACAGACTCCAAAAGTCTGCTCTTTACATCTGTGTCTCTTTTGCTGCCCTGCGTGTAGGATCATCAATACCATCTTTCTAAGTTCTGTATAAATGTGTTAATATACAGTGTTTGTCTTTTTCTTTCTGACTTACTTCACTTGGTACATATACACAGTGGAATATTACTCACCTATAAAAAAGGAATGCATTTCAGTGAGTTCTAATGAGGTGGAGGAAACAGCCTGTTATTTGAGAGTGCAGATCTTTCCGTGTCTTAAAAAAAGGCAAATGATTCCTCCCACCTCTCTGGGAATGGTTCAGAGTTGGAAAGCAAGCAGAGTTCTTTCTCTTAATTCAGATTTCTCATTCCAGAAATTTGCCAAAACCGTGTCATGTTGTTTTAGGAAATACTCTCATGAAAGAATGTTACTAGTGTGTTAGAATTGTTGCTGTTATCAGGCAAAACGCATCCAAAGCCACTGTCACCAACTTACATGTTAAGACGGTCATATTTGCTCAGAGTTGGACGCACTCAATGCACATCCACTTTACAAGACATTTTATGCTGTCGGAACATTGTGTTTGAGGCTGAAATCAGTGGAAGGACTTTTGCAGATGTTGTTAACACGCAGCTTTGTATAGCGTTGATTGTTTAATCTGTACACGGGTAACAGCCAACAGAGGATACATTTACCTCGAGACGCACAATGAGCTTTTTAAGTATTTGCCTCAGAATAGCTTAGATCTCCATTATGTTTCCCTGTATTTGAAAATCAGGTTTCTTTGTAATAATCGTAATTACCGCTTACCACCTGAAAGTCTGGCTTGGAATGTGCAACAGGAAATTTGCATTCCCACTGGTGTGATCTCTTGTATGTCCTGTTCTTTGTGGGGTTTGACGCTTTAAACAAATTCTTTCTGGAAAAAAAAATTATATTTCTAGCATGTCACAGACGTTAAAAGCTTAAGCTAAGAGTGGCCTGTTGACAGGCATGATTTGACAACATCATTTACGTGCCATGAAAAGCACGATGGTGACCTATGTATCAGAGGGGATGAAGGTTTCAGGAAGGGGAACACATGTCAGATGACCCTAAAGGACACCCACGGAATAAACAGGCAAAGTATTTGTCATGTGTCTGAACAATGAGATCTGTGATGTGATCGCGTCCATGAAGGTTTCCCAGAACCTTATTGTCATGTTAACTTGAAATTAAAATAAAGTTTTCCTTGGCAATTAAAAATTGGTTTTCCATGGGGCTTAATTCAGCAAGGGTTCAGACTGTTCAGTCGGTCAGGAGTCTGCCTGCCACGTGGGAGACCTGGGTTTCCATCCCGGAGTTGGGAAGATTCCCCTGGAGAAGGAAATAGCAACCCTCTCCAGTATTCTTGCCTGGAGAATCCTGTGGACAGAGGAGCCTGGCGGGGTGTTTCCTATGTTTGGGGTATGATGTTAAGTGCTGGCGTACGTGGGCTTCAGTTTGGTAAATCTTTATGGAATATCAGAAGCTCCGGGGAGGGGTGGGGAGTACACAGATGAGAAATAAGGTAGCCCCTGACTTTGGTGATTAGAGGGCAGTGTGGACGCCCTGGCCATCTCTTCAGTTCCAAGGCCACATAGCGCCTGTGTGTTTCTCCAGCTGCTGGTCAATTTCCAATGAAAGGCTTGGGTTAAATTCAATGGGATCACAGTTGTGAAGTGCCTAGCATTTTATAAGTCCTAAGAAAGTGTTAGCTGTCTTTACGCCCTTGCTTATATTTATCTGCAAGTGTTTTTTTTATGAAAAAAATAGATAATTGTAGAAAAATACAGCATCCACACTAGCGAAGAGAAAGAATCACTTTTAACCTGGCCATCAAGCAGAAAATACCATAAATATTTTTGAGTTTATCTTTAAGCCTTTATATACACAATCACTAGACTTCCTTGGTGGCTCAGATGGTAAAAGCGTCTGCCTACAATGCGGGAAACCCGGCTTCAATCCCTGGGTTGGGAAGATCCCCCCTGGAAAAGGAAATGGCAACCCACTCCAGTACTCTTGCCTGGAAAACCCCATGGACAGACGGAAGACCCTGGTAGGCTACAGTCCATGGGATCGCAGAGAGTCGGACTCAACTGAACGACTTCACTTTCAATTTCTTTCACTTTCACACACAATCACATTACACATACACACAGATGTATGTTATGGAAATGAATTATAACCTGTTGTATTATAATCTTTTTTTTTCCACATAGCTCTGTTGTAACCATCTCTATGGTAACAAGAATATACTCACTCCATGGTTTTGATCGATTTCATCATAAAAAAAGTTCCAATGAATATGTTTTTATAAATATGAACTTTGAGTGGCCAAGTGAAATTGATGTTGTCTAAATGCAACACAGGGCGCAAAACTCAGTCACAGAGAAAGCTGTGGCATTTTCTTGGGTGGGCAAGACCCCTCTGTAACTGCCTGTGAAGCAGAAACTGCCTCATGTACAGTGTCATCACGGTACTGTGTACGGGGCAAGAAATTTTCTCCACTTTCTTTTATCTTCGGGGCCACTGAGGCACTTAGGCCTGGCCAGAAAGTTTCCCACACTATGCTCTACTTGTAGCTACTGAATGCAGAACATCTAGGTAAAGGACTCTGAGATGGTCCTAAGTGGGAGTGATTCCATGATGGTGGTGAGATAGCCTGGATCTCGTGAGTCACCACTTGGGGCAGCTGCAGAGAAACCACAGTTTCCCTGATCAACAGAAGACTGAGACTTGAGCAAGATCTAATCTTTCCTGGGGACTTCCTGGGTGGTCCAATGGCTAAGACTTCCCAATGCAGGGGCCCTGGGTTTGATCCCCAGCCCGGGAGCTAGAATCCCACATGCCGCAGCTAAATAATCCAGCATCAGCACAGTGAAGACGGGAGATTCTGCATGCTGCCGCTAGGACCCAGTGCAGCCAAATACATTTTATTTATTTTTTTTAAAGAAAAGATCTGCTCTTTTTGTTTTGAAGACACAGAGATTGGAGGTTGTTAGTGTGAGAGCAGCTAGAGTTCCTTATCTCAGCTAACAGAGGAGCTTGGCTTCCCTGGTGACATAGTTGGTAAAGAATCCGCCTGCAATGCGGGAGACCTGGGTTCAATCCCTGGGTCAGGAAGATACCCTTAAAGAGGTTATGACAAGCCACTGCAGTATTCTTGCCTGGGGAATCCTATGAACAGAGGAGCCCGGCGGGCTACAGTCCCCGGGGTCTCAGAGACTCGGTCACGACTGAGCAACTAAGGACGCCTGCTCGGCCACATTATATAAACCTGACACTTTTTTGAGAACGTCGTGGACTGCAGAAAGATTTTTTTTTTCCAATTGACTCCTGTTGCTTTGAATAGAAGCCTATGCATAAATTTTTCTTTCTAATGTTGACTTTATGATGGGAATGACGCTCAACATGAGATCTGCCTGCCTCGATTTTGCAGGAGACGTACAGTCTTATTAACCTCAGGCTCAGAGTTGTTCAGGGGATCTCTAGAATATATTCGTTTTTCATAACTGAAACTTTGTATCGGTTGATAGAAACTCCCCCTTCTCCTCACCCCTCCAACAGTTCAGTTCAGTTCAGTTCAGTCGCTCAGTCGTGACCAAGTCTTTTCGATCTGATGGACTGTAGTTCGCCAGGCCTCCCTGTCCATCACCAACTCCTGGAGCTTGCTCAAACTCTTGAACCCTGGGCAAACCGTAATTCTGCTCTCTGCCTCTGTGGGTTTCCTCATACACGTGGGACCATGCGGTGCCTGTCCTTCTGTGACTTACTTCACTTAGCATCTGCTCCCTAAGATTCATCCATGTTGTTGCTGACTGCAAGATTTCCCTCATTTTTAAAGTTCAAGTGTGTCTATTATTTAAAAAAAAAAAAAGGCAACTAGTCTTGGCAAGGTTGTCGAGGAATTGCAACCCTCTGCACTATTGGTGGGAATGCAAAATCATGTAGCTGCTGTGAAAAACAGTGTGAGTGTGTGCTCAGTCACTTTGGTCCTGTCTGTGTCATGCTGGTTCCATGGACTGTAGCTCACCAGGCTCCTATCTGTGGATTCTCCAGGTGAGCATACGGAAGTGGGTTGCTATGCCCTGCTCCAGGGGAACCTTCCTGACCCAGGGATCAAACCCGAGTCTCCTGGGTCTCCTGATCTGGACCCCGGGATTGAACTCGAGTCTCCCTCATCTCCTGAATTGCTGGTGGATTTTTTTTTTTACCCCCGAGCCACCAGAGAAGCCCCCCAAAACATGGAGGCTCCTCAAGACATTAAAAATAGAACTACCATATGATCTAGCCATCTCCTTTCTGGGGGATTTTGCCCCAAAATTGAAATCAGGATCTCAAAGAGATACCTTCACAACCACGTTCACTGTAACATTATTCACAGTATAAGCTGATGTAGACAGGATCGTCAACGTCACTGATAGATGGATGGACAAGGTTATATGGAATATGCCTTGATTCTTTAAAGGCCTTCAACCCGTAGAAGGTGGGAAAGAGAAACTTAAAAATGTACTATGCGTTACCACCACCCGCCTACGGCCCAGAATGGAGAACTGGTTCTGCACCTACTATCTCAGTGAGTGAGCAACAGAGTTGGATTCTTTACACAACTGAGAATTTGATGATTAATTAAACACGGAGATTCTTTCTCATGGTGGAATATGACCTTTTGCTTCATTGATTACAGAAAGATAGCAGATGTCAAAAGTATTTTCTATGCCCGGGAGAGATGTCATTATTGTAGCAAATCTTCTAACGAGTATATTCTTTTGAAGATTCATTTTACTTCAGAATTGTGTCCCGCGTCTCGTCAAATATCCTTTGCTTCTCTTTGGATGTGTGTCTCAGTCGCTCAGCTGTGTCCAATTCTTCGCAACCCCATGGACCGTAGCCTGCCACGCTCCTCTGTCCGTGGAATTTTCCAGGCAGAATATCGGAGTGGGTTTGCCATTTCCTTCTCCATAATGAATACATTATTTTAAAAGGTTTTTTTTTTAAAAAAAATTGTGTGTGGAGGTGTACCCTGTTGACAGTGTTGTGATAGTTTCAGGTGAACCTCAAAGGGACATTTTTCGTAAAATATTCTAGTTAGCAAAATATTCAGACTTGTTCCTGTCCACAGTGTTCATACAACATTTGACCCATATCCAAAGTTTCTTTTTAAGTTTTCTTCTTTTATTTCTGGCTGTGCAGGGTCTTCACGGCTGCCTGCAGCCTTACTCTGGTTGTAAAGGCTGGGGGCTACGACCGCTAGTTTTGCTGCGGAAGCTTCTGATTGCAGTGACTTCTCTCACTGTGGAACGCAAGCTCTGGGTGCACACGGGCTTAGCTGCTACCCAGGATGTGGGATCTTCCTGGACCAGGGATTGAACCTGTGTCCCCTGCAAACTGGCGGGGGAATTCTTAACTGCTGGACCACGAGGGCAGCCCTCAAAAGGTTCTTGATGTTTGGTCATATTTAGTCCTTTTCAAAATGCCCATGGAGACGTCTCGGTCCACACCAAAAGGTCCTCGATATTCCGTCCCGTCCAAAATCGTTTGTCGTGGACCACAGCTGCTTGTGGACATTTTCGATAGAACTGAATTTCAAGAACCTTTTAGTGTGGGCCAGACGTCTTGTGGACCAAATGTCTGAAGCACCAAATGTCTGATGAAAGTTTTAGACAGGACCAGATATCCTGCGGAGAGTATTGTTAAAATTCCCTGTAAACCTTATCACCTTTGAAACACCTTCAAAACTGTTTCCCGTGCCTATGTCAAAGAGTCCAGCGAATACCGTATTTTAGTTTTTGTTGCTCAGATTTGGTCCTTAGGGAAAAAAAAGATCAAAAGATGACGTAATGTTTTTACAACAACTCCTTTCAGCAACCTTTGAAGTAGTGCCGTGTAGTTCTTGTTTAACCCTTCCAATTAAACCACGAGGTGCCCGTTTCCTGTGCTTCCCCTTAAAAGGCAGCCTCGAAAACATGGAGTTTACGCAAAGCATCAGCTCCGTGTTAAGATCTGAGGAGCATTTATGCATCCAGACTGGAAAGCAGCGCCGTGTAGTGCCTCTCAGCAAAGGGGACAAATGCCACAGGAAAAGGCGGGGAGAAGTGAAGAGTTCCAGATAATTCCGAAAAGGCCAGTCGTGGCACTTCATCAAAAGCGTTGGGCCGGTGGCTGCTGTGAGGAGAGAGAGAGAGTCCTCAGACAGCTCATCCGTTAGAGCTTGTATCAGGCAGACGTGTTCCCAGCTGGACCATCAGAAGCGGAGATGAGGGAGTTTCCGCAGCGTATTTCGATGTCCTGAAGGTGAAGTGGGGAAAGGTCCCAGGGCCCACACGCTGCTCCGATAGGCTGGCCTGTGGAATGATGTTGGGTTCGACTCCTTCACCCCAGGCCTGATTCCGAGAGGGTTCATGGACTTAATCTTCACTACCGCTGTCCATGGGATTCTGCAGGCAAGAATAGTGAAGTGGGTTGCCATTCTCTCCTCCAGGGGATCTTCCAGAACCCAGGATCGAACTCGTGTCTCCTGAATTGCAGGTGGCTTCTTTACCACCAGCACCAGCTGGGAAGCCCTTGATTGAGACACAAGAGATGCGGGTTTGATCCCTGGGTGGGGAAGATCCCCTGGAGAAGGGAATACAACCCACTCCACTGTTCTTGCCTGGAGAATCCCATGGACAGAGGAGCCTGGCGGGCTACAGTCCATGGGGTCACAAAGAGTTGGACATGACTGAAGTGACTTAGCATGCACACACCCACATCTCTATCAGATGTTATGATTGTCTTGTTACAGATGAGAGAACATACAAAAAACAGGATGTACATATGCTTTTATGCTCAGATTTTTGTCCTGATGTTTTCATTAACAAAAGTAAACGGATAGATTTTTACAGTCTCCAGGTATGACTGTGTCTGCGGCCCACTGCACAGCTACCGGGGGTGACATGCACACTCCACCATGGGAAGCACTGTTTCTGTTCAGTGTGCAAGCTGAGCCACCATACACGGCAGCCTTGGTTAGACTGTGGTGTAGAAAGAGCTGGATATGGAAGTCATCGGGAGAACCTGTTATTTTGATTGGCCTGTCAATGAGGACTGCAGAGCATTGTGTGAATTCAACCGAGGCATGGAATCCATGAGCCAGAATGTAGACCTGAGGTGCTTCTGGAGTGAAAGAAACGAGATGAGGGTACCGCTCCCGAAAACAGAGATCAGATTGGCGGAGCTGGTTTATTGCATTCAAGGAAGGAGGCACCTGGTTTCGTGTGTGTGTGTGCATTTGTTGTGATACAACCAGCACTGTGATGATTTCTAAAGACCTGTGGCTTTGATCCATGGTCCTCAGACGTAGTGACCTTGTGCGTTGGGAGAAATGTCCCTTGTTATTTGACAGCTGCAGGGCCTGTTGCTAGGATAGAAATTTCCAGCATCTCAGGTAGAAGTTGGGCCTCTGGGTGAAGATGACAGCAAACGGAGCCCCAGAGGGCCCACGGTGACCGTCTAGGGTGAAAGTGTCAGTCGCTCACTCGTGTCCGACTCTTTGGGACCCCGTGGACTGTAGCCCGCCAGGCTCCTCTGTCCATGGGATTCTCCAGACAAGAATATTGGAGCGGGTTGCCATCTCCTTCTCCAGGGGAATCTTCCCGACCCAGGGCTCGAACCCAGGTCTCCTGCATTGGCAGGTGGATTCCCCACCATCTGAGCCACCAGGGAAGCCTGTCTAGGGTGAACCAGGAATAATCCTTTGTTCCTTGAGTGCCCGAGGGTTTAAATGTGTCACCGCCTCTTTAAGTACTTTCTTTTTGACTCACTCATGTCACTCCTCTGTTTCTGCAAAGGAATAATGATTAAATTTTGCCAGATACTTCATCTCTCATTTTACTTCCCCCTTGGAGATTATGTCCTAAGGAATTTTGGACACTGGAATAGTTGAGGCTTATGCAGGCTTAGAAAGATATTTTAGGTCATCAGAGGAGAAGAAAAACGAGAATGGCTTGGGGCCAGGAGGACAAAACAAACAAACTTTTAAAAAACACAAAAATTAACATTTAGGTTGACTGTATCTTCAGAAACGTACACGTTTCCTAACCTTTCCTGTATGCGCATCATGGAGGTTAAAAAAACAAGTCACTGGGTAACATGTTACATCACATGGAAACTTAGCAAGGATTGTACGAATTCAGTGTCTCTTGCTTTAATGATAACAACAAACCCTACGTTGAGTGCCCTTTTCAACGTGTTGAAAATGTTTAACCTTCTTTAATTGTATGTTAAAATTTTTTTGACACTGTGTTTAAAGTAAAAAGAACTCATAGTCAAAACAGTGATATTTATTTGCATCCTACTATTGTTAGTTTAAATGCCAGTAAACCCCCTTCTGACCTTTTAGCTTTTGTATTGTCTGCCCTTTTTATTTTCAGCCCTAGACTGTTTGGTGAGTTCTGGTGCAAAAAAAAAAAATATTATATAGTGGTATTGTTTTCCCATGGCAATGTTTTAAAGGGCATTTAAAAAAAAAACATTTAAAGCCACACTGTGTAATTTCCATCACAGCAATGTTAGAGCTTTTCCGGGACTATAAATGGTTCTGCCTGTGTATCGTTGCTTAAATTCAGCAAGGATGACAATTCAAAGAGAACGGCCAGGCGGAAATGAGACGGTGACTTACGTCTTCCGGCGGGAGAGGGAGTGGAAGAGGCAAGAGGGAGATTAGTTCTGGATGTTGAAGCAACCCTTAATCATCCCCGCCTCTGTTTATGGCGCGTTCCTCCTAAAAGATGATAAACTAGAGGTCCGAGGACCGAAGTCACCACAGGTCGCAGCGTGGCAATTACCCTGTAATCGTCCGTCATCAGTGACCCTAAAGAATATCCAAGAAAGCGCTTGATGAATGCTCCTGTCCGCACAACTATTTCACGCCCGGGCAGACAGAGGAGCCAGCATCTCTGACCTTCCTCCCTCAGTGTCTCGTATGTCTGTGACGCAGGGGGTCCAGCGTCAGATCATCACTTACCATGCTCTAAAAATACATAATATCTCTGCAGAGGACAGCCTCTGTGCCCCTCTGTGGCCTGGAAGTTTCCTAGAAATGCCAGAGTTCCCTTCAGAAGATGTGGTGATTTATTCTAGGAAGTGACAGGGCCCTTGGATTATCTTTCAATGCGATCTGGCCACCGCAAGCAGGAGCCCTCACAGCTGGATGGCAAGCTGCCCTTTCTAGAAATTGATGGCCGTGACAAAATTGGGTTTGCTAGCAGCGCTGGAGGCTGTGTTGGCCTTCCCTGATGGCTCAGCTGGTATAGAACCTGCCTACAGTGGGGGAGATGCGGGTCAATCCCTGAGTTGGGAAGATTCCCCTGGAGGAGGAAATGGCAACCCACTCCAGTATTCTTGCCTGGAGAATTTCATGGACAGAGGAGTCTGGCAGGATACAGTCCACAGGGTCCCAAAGAGTCAGACACGACTGAGCAACTAACACTTTTTCACTGTGGCAGCTGTGTTAATGCATGCTCTGGGAGCACCATATAAAGTTGGCGTTGCCCGTCCAATTTGATACATTCCGCAGTAGCATGGAGCAAGCCCTGTCCTTCGGTGTCCGTCTAGACTGATCTCCCTGGCTGGGGTTCTCATTTCTCCGTTTTGGAGCATAACCACAAATATTTGCAGCTCAGCTGGTAAAGAATCCACCTGCAATGCAGGAGACCCCAGTTTGATCCCTGGGTTGGGAAGATCCCCTGGAGGAGGGAAGGGCTACCCACTCCAGTATTCTGGGGCTTCCCTTCTGGCTCAGCTGGTAAAGAATCCGCCTGCAATGCAGGAGACTTGGGCTCAATCCCTGGGCTGGGAAGATCCCTTGGAGAAGGGAAAGGCTATCCACTCCAGTACTCTGGCCTGGAGAATTCCATGGACTAGAGTGCATGGGGTCGCAAAGAGTCAGACAGGACTGAGCGACTTTCACTTTCACTTTTCACTTTCAGGGAAGAAAAAGGTTTTGATCAAGTGAATGAATGGGACTCTAAGTCACTAATTTTGAAGACTGAATTCCAACATAAAATAATTCAATTTCCATGATGTAAGTCACTCCAGTGCCAAAGAATGGAAGACGGTGACAGCGGTTACTGAATGTTAAGGCACCGTTATAATCAAACACAATTTAAAAGAACACATTTTAATTCTTCTAATAAGAGAAGATTACCTAATTAGAAAGTGTGTTCAGCAGGACCACATTAAAACCCATTCTGATGTATCTTTCCTACTGTTTTCATTGTAGTTTATCAGGAGAAATGCAAACTGAAATAGTCCCCTAAACCATTCCCTAGTTGGTAGAAGAATATTTTCCTGAACCATAAACGATGGATTTGACAATGTGGGGAGTGAATCACATCGCCCTACATTTTCTTATCTTGGCAGAGAAACAGAGGGTTCTTCCCAACGTAGAACTCAACCCTCTGATTACCATGTGGTCCACTTTAGTTGCCAATATCTTGTTCTGTTGCTCAGTCGTGTCTGACTCTTTGCGACCCCGTGGACTGCAGCATGCCAGGCTTCCCTGTCTGTCACCAACTCCCACAGCTTACTCAGACGCATGTCTGTTGAGTCAGTGATGCCATCCGTCTTTCTCTGTGATCCCGTTCTCCTCCTGCCTTCAGTCTTTCCAGCCAGTATCTTAGGTGTTAGAAAAGCAAGACATTGCCACCAAGCACAAAATGTGACTTAGAGAAGACTGTGCCTTAAAAAGTTTTTTTTTACATGTGATATTACTAAGGATTATTTATTTAGAATTTGCATGGGATTGCAGGGGGTTCATGTTGACAGGAAAATGCTTTCACTCGGCCCTTTGAAACAAAATTTGAAATGAAATCACGTAATACATCTCTTGAGAGAGGTACTGGGTGGACATTGACATTTTAGAATTCAGTATCATTGACGTTATTCCAAATGGAAACGCAGGATACAATGAGTGTGAGGCAATTGCTAACCGTAATTTTTTTTTTTTTAAAGCAGTCGGGTGGAAAATTGCCAACAAACCCGGAAGTAGAAAGACTGTAATACTGACTCCTCCGTGACCTCACCCCCAAGCTTCAAGCATCCTTGCCATCTTCAGTTACAGTTGTAGTCTGGATATTTTAGAAGTTCCCATGGTCGTGCCTGGACCAGAACATAACCGTTTTAATGTTGCAATATAGTTTGCTGGAATGGTTACATTTTTTTTTTCTCCAGAGTGTAGGTCTTTATTTTCACAGGGGTAAAGAGGGAAGGTAATAAATGGACATAAAGTGTATCAAGGTTCTCTGTGTGTGTCACGCCATTGCGGAACGTACTGGCCTCATGCAGTACCCATTTATTTAGCCCCTGATCTTGACATGTAGGCTGTGCTGGGTGGCTGTTTCCTGTCTGGAACTGTCTACGCGGATCTTGGCTCCAGCATCCGTATGAGGTGACTGGCTTATTGCCTCGGGACTCCCCTCTCCACGTGGCCCCCTCATTCTCCAGCAAGGAGGCTGGTCCAAGCTTATCCTCAAGCCTTGTGTGACCCAGTGGTTTCAACATCCGTAGGCGAGGGCAACCCCAGGTACAGATACGTTGCAAGTCTGTGTGGGAGCATGTGTATCACTTTCCACTGCAAACAAGTTCCGTGGCCAAATCCAGAGGCAGAAGATTTGATCTGTAGATTTCAGCAGTCACAGGGAGTAATTATAGACTGACATCAGAACGGGACATGTGTACAAGGGAGGAAATACCTGTGGCCAGCGTTACCATCTATTTCATAAAGTTTTATCAATGAAATCAATCAAGTTGACAGCGGTGAAAATGGCAAAGTAAGGACCCACCTCATTTCCCTTCGCCGTAAAATCAGTGAGACAGCTGGAAAAAGTCGTCAGAAATAGCTTCAGCGTGAATCTGGAAATTAACCAAAGGCTTGCCGCAATCCAGGCAGCATTTATTCCGTCAAAATGGTCGGATCTCAGTAAAACCACTGGATTCGGTAGCATTTTAACTGGGTGAGGACAATCCAACATTCTGCAGCCTGGGGAAACAGCAGCCCCCAGCTTCCCTAGCAGGGAGCAGAAGGAAAGATCAGCTCGACCTTGAGCAAATCCTCATTCCCAAGGGACAGTTTATTTGCCTGTTACTGACTTGACTAAGAGCCTGCCCAGTGCAGAAAGCCTTCTCCAGGAGAGAATAAAATGCTGAAATGCGACATCGTGGGTGAGCATTGGAAACCTTGTCGTAAGAGAAAAAAGTTACAGTCATTTATAAAAAAAAAAAAAAAGGCAAAGATCAAAGTGTTTTCATATCTATTAAAGGATATGACATTAGAACCAACTATCGTTACAAAGATGGGGCTTTGGTGGGAAAGGTGGCAGTGATGGGGAAGAATCCATCTCTCAGTGCAGGATATAGAAGAGGTACCACAGGTTCGGTCCCTGTGAGGAGGAAGTGGAAACCCACTCCAGTATTTTGTGTGTGTGTGTGTGTGTGTGTGTGTGTGTGTGTGTGTGTGTGATCCAATTTATTTTTTAAAGTTAATTTGTTTATTATAGTCAGAGGCTAATGGCTTTATCATATTGTGGTCGTTTTTGCCATACACTGACATGAATCAGCCATGGGTGTACATGTGTCCCCCATCCTGAACCCCCCTCCCACCTCCCTCCCCATCCCAGCCCTCAGGGTCGTCCCAGTGCACCAGCCCCGAGCACCCTGCCTCATGCATCGAACCTGGACTGGCGATCTGTTTCACAGATGATAATATACATGTTTCAATGCCATTGTCTCAGATCATCCCACCCTCACCTTCTCCCACAGAGTCCAAAAGACTGTTCTTTACATCTGTGTCTCTTTTGCTGTCTTGCATATAGGGTCGTCCTTACCATCTTTCTAAATTCCATACATATGAGTTAATATACTGTATTGGTGTTTTTCTTTCTGACTTACTTCACTCTGTATAACAGGCTCTGGTTTCATTCACCTCATTAGAACTGTTTCAAACACGTTCTTTTTAATGGCTGAGTAATATTCCATTGTGTATATGTACCACAGCCTTCTTATCCATTCATCTGCTGATGGACATTTGGTTGCTTCCATGTCCGGGCTATTGTAAACAGTGCTGTGATGAACACTGGGGTACACATGTCTCTTTCAGCTCTGGAGTCCTCAGTGTATACGTCCAGCAGTGGAATTTCTGGGTCGTATGGCAGTTCTATTTCCAGTTTTTTAAGGGGTCTGTGCACTGTTTCCATAGTGGCTGTAGTAGTTTGCATTCCCACCAACAGTGTAAGAAGGTTCCTTTTTCTCCACACCCTCTCCAGCACTTATTGTTTATAGAGTTTTTGATATCAGCCATTCTGCCTGGTGTGAGATGGTTCCTCATTGTGGTTTTGATTTGCATTTCTCTGATAATGAGTGATGTTGAACATCTTTTCATGTGTTTATTAGACATCTCTATGTGTTCTTTGGAGAAATGTCTGTTTAGTTCTTGGCCCATTTTTTGATTGGGTTGCTTATTTTTCTGGAATTGAGCTGTGGGAGCTGCTTGTATATTTTGAGATGAGTTCTCTGACAGTTGCTTTGTTTGCTATTATTTTCTCCCATTCTGAAGGCTGTCTTTTCACCTTGCTTATAGCAAAAGCTTTTAAGTTTAATTAGGAGTCATTTGCTTATTTTTGCTTTTATTTCCATTACTCTGGGAGGTGGGTCATAGAGGATCCTGCTGTGATTTATGTCAGAGCCACTCCAGGATTCTTGCCTGGAGAATCCCGTGGACAGAAGAGCCTGGTGGGCTACAGTCTGTGGGGTCGCAAGAGTCAGACACGACTGAGCAGCTAAACCACCACCACCCCCGCGGGTTTTTGATGTCACTTTGTATTTTTTTTTTTTTTTTTGGCCTTAAGGAACAAACCAGCTATATTCCAGCTACTCTTCATGCCTTGAATTCCCCCTTCTCTGTTCACTGGCTCTTATCCACAAATCCCTGAGCTGCTATTGATCTTAGGACCATCTCCTTTTTAGGAAACAGAGAGTTTCCCCATTTTAACTCATAACCACTGCTCTCGTGTCTTGCGTTATTTGTGGATCCAAGATATGTTTTAGACCGCCAGCTCCTCGGGGGAGGGACCACTTTTTTTTCACCTCTATATCTCTTTGTTGCTCAGCTGCTCAGTCTACTCTTTCACCCTGTGGACGGCAGCACACCAGGCCTCTCTGTCCTTCAGCATCTCATGGAGATTGCTCAAACTCATGTCCACTGAGTCGGTGATGCCATCCAACCATGTCCTCCTCTGCCATCCCCTTCTCCTCCCGCCCTCAATCTTTCCCAGCATCAGGGTCTTTTCCAATGAGTGGGCTCTTCACATCAGGTGGTCCAAGTCTTAGAGCTTCAGTTTCAGCATCAGTCCTTCCAGCGAACAGTCAGGACTGGTGTCCTTTACGATGGACATCTAGAATTTACATGTCACGTGAACAGCATATGTAATTTTTCATTAACCTAGAAATCTCAGTGAAGTGATTGTGTCATATACACTTGTATCCACTTCTTCCCTTAGTGGACAATGTTTAAAAATTTTTTCTTTGTGCTACTTTGCAATAAATATTTCATGGAATATCCTAAAATAGCAGTTTCTAAACTTACCCTGGGTTCTAGACTCCAAATGATACATTGGTGTATTTTGGAATTTATATTTTTAGCAATAAAAAATCAAACTGCAAACCTAGCTAGTCCTAGAAATAAAAATGCTGGAGCACAGAGCAAAAAGTGGGTTGTTGTTTTTTTTTTTGCTTAAAATAGGCTAAAAATAGCTAAAGTCATATCCAAAGATAATAATAGGAATAAGGCTTTGGCCAAATTAAAGTCATTCCAAAAGATATATAACGTGCCTTCGACTTTCAGTTATCTAAAATATCAGAGACTTGGGGATTTGTGAATGATAATTAAACTTTAGTCCTAGAATTAAAGCCTTAAAAACTGGCCAAACAGGTTGTATGTGTTTGTTCTACCCTTCAATCAAATCGATTTTTTAATTTTTCCTTTTTTGTCCGAGCAGTTTCTGCATCTGAGGGAAAAGAAACATGCAACAGTTCTCCTAAAGGCTTGTTGTTTTGAAGAAGATGTAGATTTTCTAAGTAGAATCCGTCTGAGCTAACGTGCTGATCCCAGCATCTAGAATTGAATGCCTGGTTTTACTCCCTTCTTGAACCGCCTGAAATATCATAGGACTCAATATTAGATGGTTAATGAACAAACTTCATAACTTTGGTGACTTAGAAAAGTAACATCTCTTAGGCGTGTGTGATGTGGTTTATTTGTGTCAATAAGCTACATACTTTGAGTGTGTGTCATTTGGTGGGTTTGATTCAGGACAGACCTTTACTTGGACGGGTTTATTTTCCTACTTTCATCAATTTCTCATTTCTTCAGACAGTTTTGAAGCTGTTGGTTGGAGGTTTTTGGTCCTCAGCTCTTTGATGCCCGTTCTGTTTGATCCCGTGTGTCAGAGACCCACAGGAGTAGATCTTCAGAGAAATATGTCAACTCTGTCCCAAGTCCCATGAACTTTGTCTCTGCAACGACCATGTATTAGTCAGCTGTGTCTACAATAATGCTGTGTAACAAGCCAGTCGTATGCAACGGCATAGGAACAGTCATTTGAATACTCATTTGTTCTCCTGGTCATTGGTCTGTGGGTCACGCAACCTGGTTCTGCTCCATGCCGTGCAACGGGACCCAGGCTAGCAGGGCAGAGGACAGAAGAACCCAGAGGGACTAGAGGAAACACATGTTATTCTTCACACCTTTGCCTGTCATGGCCATTTCTGTTCACTTTTCGTTGGATGAAGCAGGTGGCAAGAAAGTCTACTTGTTCCCTAGAAACTTCCCATGGCCGTGCAGTGAATCACCACCAGCTTAGCAGCCGACACCAACACCTGGGTATTGAGTCACAGTTCTACAAGCCAAAGTCCAGCACAGCCGAGCTGGGTTCTCTGCTGTACGTCTCACAGCATGGAACCAGTGTACTGTCTGGGACTGACCACAGTTCTCACCTGGGCTTTGAGCTCATCTTCCAAGCTCGGTGGTTATTTGCAGAGCTGATGCCCTTCCTGTCCGCGTGGGCTCCTCTGTCTTTAAACCAGCCGTTGCAGGTCGAGTTCTTCTCTCCTTTTTGTTCTGTTCTGTCCTTCAACTGATTGGATGAGACCCACCCAGACTGAGAGAGCAATCTGCTTTACTCAGAGGGGAATCAAATATGGACCTCATGCAGAAAAGACCTCACCAACACACCCCTGAAAACAGGGTTTAGCTAAGTATCTGGGTACCTCAACGCCAGGGGAAACTGATCCATAAAATTCACCATCAGAGAGCATATCAAGTTCATGAACACAGCGGAGAAAAGACGGGGGGGAAATGGGGCTGGAGACAGATGACAGGAAGGGACCACTGTGTGGGCAATCTCACTGAAAGGCTTCCCTGTAGTCTAAAGTCTCTGGGAAGCCATCAGTTCAGTTCAGTTGCTCAGTCATGTCCAACTCTTTGCGACCCCCTGGACTGCAGCCCACCAGGCTCGTCTGTCCGTGGGATTCTCCAGTCAAGAAACCTGGAGTGGGTTACCATGCCATCCTCCAGGGGATCGTCCCAACACAGGGATCAAACACGTATATCCTTGGTTCCCTGCACTGGCAGGTGAATTCTTTACCACTAGCACCACCTGGAAAGCCCAGGACCACCAGGGAATTCCAGAATTGTTATTTTATTGAGAGTACAAGGGAAGTTTTTTTTAATTTTTGTAGAAACAACCTGAACATCCTGAGTGATCTGGCCAATTATCGCATGACTGAGTTCCTGTCACCTTATTTCAGAGACTTCATTTCAATTTGCATCAGTGATTGCATTAGTGTCCTCTGGGGGCCATGTCACATCCCAATAAGCTGTTTGAACAAAAGTTTGATAGTACGTAATTTAGCCGGAAAAGTTTGGAGAGAAATGAGTTGCCACCTGCTCCACGGTGATGGCAAATTCAGAACATCTGTATTTCAGAAATCGTTGTCAGTAGCAAGGAGGATTCTCAGTTCACAATAATACATACAGCGTCTATATTAAAAGATACAATTTCTGGAAACATCTCTGATGGCCACAGAATATGGCTTGGAGGCTACACAGCAAGGGGCAGGGCAGCCAAGATGGATCCATGCCGTGTTAGTCGCTCAGTCATTTCCAACTCTGTGCGACCCCATGACTGTAGCCCACCAGGCTCCTCTGTCCTTGGGATGCTCCAGGCAAGAATACCGGAGTGGGTTGCTGTTTCCTTTTCCAGGGGATCTTCCCAATGCAGGGATCAAAAAGCCGGGTCTCCCACATGGCAGGCAGATTCTTTGCCATCTAAGCCAGTGGATATACTTGTAAAGAAAGTGTTGTTACCTGCTGCTTAATATCTGTCAGTGCGAAAGAAGGGGCTGAGTCCTGACACCAGACCCATGTGCTATTCCCAGCGTATCCACATACTACTTGGGTAAGTTAGGTCTGCCTGAGTGTTTCCTGAACCCGACAAGTTGTCTGTGGCTGGTGGAACCAGGTCATTGGTGCAGTATCTTCAGATTTCTGTTCCAGTGTCACCTGCCCTGACTCCACTCATTATTGAGCTGAGGATTTTTGCAGAAACTACTGCCCGGCGATCTTTGTTTTGACCTGCCCCAAATGAATCCTGTTATTTCACTAACGTTTTGCAGGTTATTACCTTCAGTAGTTGGACCTGATGCACCTGTAAAGTCTTCCCATCCTCATGAAATGTTGTCTTCAATCCATGCTTCTGCAGAAGCAAAGGTGCGTTCCCCAGCAGTGTGAGTTTCATGTTCACGTTCTTTATCACAGTCAATCACTAAGGTCTTTTGTCTTTTTGTTGGTCTGGTATTTGCATCGTCTGATTCAGAGCTATATTCTGAAGACCTGTCATCTTCTAAGACACTAGTCTATATGTCACTCAGTCCAAAAATTCATCTGCATTAAAATTCACCAAAAAAAAAATTCGTCTTCATTCAAAATTTCACAATGCATCACTTTTGAAAATTTTGCATTGATAATGTACAGAAGGTTGCAGCAAAAACTTAATGGAGCAAAACATGAATGATAATGACAGGCGTACACTGTATAATGAAACCTTCAACAACGTCTCGCAGTGATGTTAATTGTATCATTCTCTGAAAATGTATTGATACATTTCCTGTCAATAACATTCCGCTAACAAAAGTTGTGTTAATACATCTCTGGTAAATAATGTGCTAAAATAAAATCATCCCATGAATTAATGAAACTGCAGAGGAAGACCTGGAGTAGGAATGTGTGGAGTGGGTGACTAGGACCAGCACAGCCCTCCCCAGGGTCTACAGAATGGATTTTCCTGAGACAGAGCGGCATGGGAGGATGGCATCTGAGTGGCGCTGAAGTCAGAGAGACTGATGCCAACCCTGCTTCCTCATCTCACCCAGGAGTCGGAACCGCCACTTGACGAGGTCTCTTTTCTCAGAGATTAGCCCAGAGCAGGTGTTTAACACTTAGGCGAGTGATAGCAGATGGAACTCCAGTGAAGGTGATACCCGGAGGCTTCACCGGAGGAGACGAAGATAAAGAAGAACCATCCAGAAACAGCCCTGGGCAAAGGACAAACCTCTCTCTTAGGCTGATCTTCTGATGGGGCTTAAGGACCCCCATGACTTTCCTCACCCGCCCTAGGTGAGTCACGGATGGGATGCTGGAAGCCGTCGATGCCAAGACAGATGGAGGGCAGCCTGAGACACTGGGGTGTGGGGTTAGGGGCTGGAAGGACAGAAGAACCAGCAGAAAGATGAATCCTGATACAGGAGGCAAAGACTCACAGTGAATTGGCTGGTTCACCATTTCTCTGAGCTCTGATCACTGCAGTTATCAGTTGGAATAAAGGCTTTCGCACTAGCAGTTGAGTTCAGTCGCTCAGTCGTGTCCGACTCTTTGCGACCCCATGGACTGCAGCATGCCAGGCCTCCCTGTCCATCACCAACTCCCAGAGCTCGATCAAACTCATGTCCATCGAGTTGGTGATGCCATCCCACCATCTCATCCTCTGTCATCCTCTTCTCCTCCCACCTTTAATCTTCCCCAGCATCAGGGTCTTTTCCAATGAGTCAGCTCTTTGCATCAGGGGGCCAAAGGATTGGAGTTTCAGCTTCAGCTTCAGTCCTTCCAGTGAATATTCAGGACTGATTTCTTTAGGGACAGAGACTCTAATTAAATGTGACTTACACAGTATTGAATGTGGCAGGTTTGGGGATGGCTTTCTGTTAAGAGTTTTTCAGGAGTTCAAACTCCTTCCATCCTGTTTTTTGGTTTGTTTGGTTTTATAATTTATATTTAATCCCATTATGTGATATCCCCTGAGCAGGGATCAAACCCAGGCCTCCTGAATTCAGAGCAAGGAGTCTTAGCCATTTGATAACCAGGGAAGTTCCCCCCCCCCTTTTTTTTAAATCATCCTTCAATGCTGTTTTCCAAGATAACTCAAGAGCTTGTTTTGCAATTTGTATGTTTTCCTTTCATTTCTTACTGGCTGGGATACACTCACCTGAGCAAACTAAGCCACCAAGGGTTCTGGGAAATGTAGTCTTTGGCAAGGATTCTGGGAAATGTAGTCTTTAGGAACAATTCTGGGAAATGTAGCCTTTAGGAAGGATTCTGGGAAATGCGGTCTTTAGCAAGGATTCTGGGAAATGTAGTCTTTTTTCAGGGTAGCTCTGTGCTCAGATAATAAGTCTGTAATTGTGAATGGAGTGCAGAATAGATACTGGTGCCATCAGCAGCCTCTGCTCCCCTCCCTAATGACCTGCCTTCCAGCTTGTCATCAATCTCATTTCCATTATCATTTCAGTGTCATATGATACCCATGAAGGAGTAATTATCGTGTCTATTTACAGATGAAGGGAAAAGCACTTCATTTGAGGGCGGTCGTTTTCAGCGGGAGAATGACGCAGTGACAAAATTGTAGGCAGGAGGTTGGAAGGGCGTCAGGGAACGGAGGGTGAAGTATTATTTTATTTCTAGCCATTGGGAGCCCTTTAATGTTTTCACGACTGTGGGCTCATGAGTGTGTATACCTCTATGTGTGTGTGTGTCTGAATTCATGCATTCATGTGCCATGTGTGTGCCTGTATGTGTTTGAGGATGCTTTTCTGTGTGTTCATTACGAGGGCTGATATTTAGGACTATGACTGAGGAAGCGTGTGTCCAGTACCCACTGGTGCTTGCCATGGGCACTTGCCGTGGACCTCTGCAAGGATTACAACGTGTGTAGCTGAAGCTGCTGATTTTCAACACTCCCCGACAGGCGCTCAGGGTGGACCTCACACAAGAGGCATCTGTGCTCTGGGAAACACTGCTAAGACAGGTCTTCAGAGAGCTAGATACTTTCAGGAGCTGACTTGATGAGCCAAATTCTTGTATCGCCTTATATCTAGAAAAGCGCTCAGGTCCTTCATGGTGATGACTGCGCCTCATGACTAGCAAAAATTTTTCTACAAAAAATTATACGTTTGATTGGGTCTACAATCACATCTGTGCTGACCTTCCCTCCCGCCCCTATGGAGCAGTCTCTCAGAGTTATCTGAGATGCTATATTGTGGGCTGCAGTCCTCATTGGGCCCCAAAGAAAACTTAACTCGCACCTCTCAAATTGTGCACATTTTAAGGTGACAGACGCCTTGGAAGGTTTGAAGAAAGGAGCTAGGATGCTTCTGAGAATTATAGCATCATGGCTATAAGCAGCTGCCTCAGTGGGCTTCCCAGGGGGTGTAGTGGTAAAGAATCCACCTGCCAAGAGTGGTAAGGGACATGGTTTCCATCTGTGAGTCAGGGAGATCCCTTGGAGGAGGAAATGGCAGCCCACTCCAGTATGCTTGCCTGGAGAAGCCTATGGACGGAGGAGCCTGGCGGGCTACAGTCCATGGAGCTGCAAAGAGTCGGACGTGACTAAGGACACACACACACACTCTCACACAGCTACCTGTGTGTTTCACCTGCTTGGTGACTTCGCTGGTCCAGTCGAGTGAAAGGATGATGAGCAGAAATGTACAGGGTTTTGTCCTTAAAGCAAGTCAGGCAGGTTGTCACCTTACAAACGAGGGATGCTCAAGCCTGTTTTCTTGGAAGGGATAAAACAGCCCCTCTTCTGTACAGCATGCTGTAAAATACCCAAGTACCTCTCATATCCCGGGGAGTTATACTTCTGCACTTCAGAGAAGAAAAGTAAAGCAGGTACTCAGAATCTCCCTTCCAGGACTGCAAGCATCTTTCTTTTTTCCTTTTTTTATAAAAGGCTCATTTTTCTCCCGGAATGCAGGGCGAGGAAATGACTCTCCTGCAACGTTGGAGGATCCGGTGTGTTCACCGCCCTTCCCCGACTCCCCTCTGCACTGAGCATCTTTGTGAGAGGCTTGAGTGTTGTGTAACCAGGCAGACTTCAATCGCGTTAGGACTGTAAATGAATTCAGGCCGTAGCAGATGCTGCAAACAGGTTTCTTCCTTGAGATACCACATCTGTGCCAACCCATGTATCTTGGAAGGAAGACGACTGTTCTTTGCTTCTTCTTATTGCCTCCGAGGCACTGTATCAAACGCTCCACGATCAAATAAAGGATGAGACGGTGGGGAGTGGAAATGCTTTTCAATCCCATTCCGGATGGCGTTGTGCATGATGGGTTTCATGGGACCCAGCTGGCATAAAACTCAGCATTCAGAAAACTAAGATCGTGGCATCCAGTCCCATCACTTCATGGCGAAGAGATGGGGGAAAAAAATGAAAACAGTGGCAGACTTTACTTTTCTTGGGCTCCAAAATCACTGCAGGCTCCAATTTCACTGCATCTATGAAATTGAAAGACACTTCAGTTCTGTCCAGTTGCTCAGTGGTGTCCAACTCTTTGTGACCCCATGGACTGCAGCATGCCAGGCCTCCCTGTCCATCACCAACTCCCAGAGTTTGCTCAAACTCATGTCCATTGAGTCGGTGATACCACCCAGCCATTTCATCCTCTGTCATCCCCTTCTCCTCCCGCCTTCAGTCTTGCCCAGCATCAGGGTCTCTTCCAATGAGGTCAGTTCTTCACATCAGGTGGCCAAAATATTGGAGCTTCAGCTTCAGCATCAGTCCTTCCAATGAATAATCAGGACTGATCTCCTTTAGGATGGACTGGCTGGATCTCCTTGCAGTCCAAGGGACTCTCAAGAGTCTTCTCCAACACCACAGTTCAAAAGCATCCATTCTTCAGTGCTCAGCTTTCTTTATGGTCCACCTCTCACATCCATACATGACTGCTGGAAAAACCAGAGCTTTTCCTAGACAGATCTTTGCCCGTGGTGGGCGAGGGCTACTTGCTGGTTGCAGTGGGTGGACTTCTCACTGTGGCAGCTTTTCTAGTTGCCGAGCAGAGGTTCTAGCCGACTCGGGCTTCAGTATTTGTGCTGCATGAGCTCACTAGTTGAGGTTCCCAGGCTCCAGGGCACAGGCTCATTCCTTGTGGCATATCTGGGTTCAATCCCCAGGTTGGGACAATCCCCTGGAGAAGGGAAAGGCTACCCACTCCAGGATTCTGGCCTGGACAATTCCTTGGACTGTATAGTCCGTGGGGTCACAAAGAGTCAGACACGATGGAGCGATTTTCACTTTTACGGGCTTAGTTGTGGGATCTTCTCAGATCAGGAGTTCAACCCGTGTCTCCTGCATTGGTGGTCATTACCAGCTAAACACCAGGGAAGCCCTTCATTCATTTTCTTACTCTACACAGCTGCATCCTTCCTTGGCAACCTCCCTCTCACGCTCTCTCTCCCCACCCCTCTTTCGTCTCGCACTGCTGAGGAGAACAAAGACTCGTAACAAAGACCAGGTACCACACCTGCTTTTACAAGTCCACGGCTCCCAGTTGTGTGACCCTGTACCCAGGTCCCCTCTTTGAGGTCGACATACAGGTCCCCACCCTCCAAGGGTGCCTCCTTGGAGGGTTGTGACATGCTGTGATTAATACACACACACACTGCGGTACCGCGAGGTGGCTGTGTTATGCCCAGATCCTAATCTCCGCAAATCACCAGGAGGCCTTACACTGATGCAAGCGCATGAGAGAGTTTATTGCAGACCCGGGTCTGGACCGCAACACACACACCGACGCAGCGGAGTGAGGGCAGCGGCCCCAAGCCGCATGGTACAAGGCTTTTAAAGGGAGAAGACAAAGGGAAATTGGCTACAGGTGGGGTGACGTATTGCTCTGTGATTGGTCAGGACAGGAGGGGAGGTCAGGGGCTTTACGAGCGCTAGCCCCTGATAGGTATGTCTTTGGCACACTATGTCTAGGGTGGTGACCTGGGGGTGGGGGAACTTGGAAGGCTCTACAGTTGCAGCCTCTGGATCGCATGCCTCGCACGGTTTAGCATCTATGAATACCCCCGCCCCTTTGGCCCGCCCTCTGGAAGATTCTGTGCCTCTTCTGCATGACGATGTCTTCTATCTCTTATGTTTACAACCTGTCCCGTGTGCACGTCTCCAGCCCTTGGCCCTTTTTCTTCTGACGCTTACAACTGAGCACACAGAGCTTCTATGACTGATGCTCCTTTGGCTTGGCATTGCTCATCTAGAATCACCTCTGTGCCCCGCCTCTTCTTTCTGTCTCTGTGAAAGTAAAAGCGTCAAGTCACTCAGTCATGTCCGACTCTTTGCAAAAAATAAAGCCCACCAGGCTTTTCTCACCATGGGATTCTCCAGGCAAGAACACTGGAGTTGGGTTGCCATTTCCTTCTCCAGGGGATCTTCCCGACCCAGGGGTTGAACCCGTGTCTCCTGCATTGCAGGCGGATTCTTTACCACTGAGTCACTTGGGAAGCCCCCTGCCACCCTTCTTCCATTCTGTTGAGTGAGGGGATTTTCCCCTTGACCTTTCTCATCTTTCATTTTATATTCACTCCTGGCTGTAACTACATCCCAAACAGAATGAGTCAACCTCCCCATCCCCTGAGGAAAAGAGAAGAAACGCTAAAGACACCCGAGTCCTCTCCTGTTCCCTGGCTAAGTCATGTCCGACTCTTGTGACCCTCCACGGACCATAGCCCGCCAGGCTTTGCTGCCCACATGAGTTCCCAGGCAAGAATAGTGGAGTCCGTTCCCATTTCGTCCTCCAGGGGATCTTCGTGAGCCAGTGGTCAAACCCACATCTCCTGCATCACCGCGAAGCCACCTGGGAAGCCCCAAACCACCTCTTACTCGTGGCTAGTTGCGTGACCATTTTCTGATTCCTTTAGTCCAAAATATGGAAGTTGAATTCTATTTGTCTCACAAACTCTACATTTAGTTTGTATCAACTTGTGCTGACTCTACTTAAGAAGTGTCTATCGCATGGGTCATACCTTTTTGTCTTTTCATGCTGTTACCTTTTCATACAGTTTCATACTATTTCATACTGTTTCATACTGTTGAGATGAGATGGCTGGATGGCATCACCAACTTGATGGACTTGAGTGTGAGACAACTCCTGGAGTTGGTGGTGGACAGGGAAGCCTGGTGTGCTGCAGTCCCTGGGGTCGCAAAGAGTTACAACTGAGCGACTGAACTGAACTGAACTGACCTTGCATGGGTACCCTTTTACTGATTCCACATGCCACTCTCTTCGTTTCGGGTCTTGTTGTGTCTTATCTAGATTATTTCTGATGGATGGTCCTTCCTGCAGATCCTCTTCCTCTCTCATCGATCCTGCAGACAAATTCTGGGACTTGCTTTCTTGATACTCATTCCTGACCCTTATCTTCCTCTCTGTGTTTCCTCTTCTCTCTGTATTTATGATCTAGCCACATCAGATAACTTGCCATTTCCTCTCCTCGGTCATGGACACACATCTTGGCTCATGCTAACAGATACCACTGTTTGGAGTGCATTTTCTCCCTGCCGCCCACCCTCCTCCTCCACCTTCACCACTGAAGCCTATCAGTTTTTTGTTGTTGCTGTTTAATCAGTAAGTCATTTCTGACTCTGTGACCCATGGACTGCAGCAGCCTAGTCTCCTCTGTCTCCCAGAGTTTGCTCAAATTTGTGTCCATTGAGTCTGTGATGCCATCCAACCATCTCATCCTCTGTTGTCCCCTTCTCCTCCTGCCCTCAATCTTTCCCAGCATCAGGGTCTTTTCGAATGAGTCAGCTCTTTGCATCCGGTGGCCAAAGGATTGGAGTTTCAGCTTCAGCATGAACACCCAGGACTGATTTCCTTTAGGATGGACTGGTTGGATCTCCTTGCAGTCCAAGGGACTCTCAACAGTCTTCTCCAACACCACACTTCAAAAGCATCAATTCTTCGGCGTTCAGCTTTCTTCACCATCCAACTCTCACATCCATTCATGACTACTGGAAAAACCATAGCCTTGACTGGATGGACCTTTCTTGACAAAGTAATGTCTCTGCTTTTTAATATGCTATCTAGGTTGATCATAACTTTCCTTCCAAGGAGTAAGCATCTTTTAATTTCATGGCTGCAATCACCATCTGCAGTGATTTTGGATCCCCCAAAATTAAAGTCAGCCACTGTTTCCACTGTTTCCCCATCTAACTGCCGGAGTCATAAGGGAAGCCCTAACTTGACATATTCATCAGTACAAGGAATCACGGTGTGGACATCTCTGCGGAGCAGAGGGGGTGGGGAGGGCATTAGACTTATAACAAAAAGCCCTAGTGATTTTTCAGAATGCAGAGTCTGTCTCTGCAAAGTGGCATTCGCTTTGTGGCTTCCTTCAAGGTATAATTGTGATGCAGAGTTTACAAATGTCCTTTTCGTGCAGCAACGTACTTTGTGGAATAGTTAATTATAGAAGCTTATTTACAAGTCTGCCTCCCACCACCAGTGATGAATTACAGGAGCTGAGAAACCGAGCTGCAATCACCCTGATATTCACATGCAGAATCTAATGCAAAGCCTTACATGTAAGTGTCTGTGAAATAAAACGAGTATGTTCTTCCAATTTGCTGCAAGTTTCGTTAAGTACTTGCTGTGTCTGAGACACTTTGATGTCCAGATCATGAGCAAGTATGATATATCAGTTAGGGAACCTCCAGTTAGTTCAGTGGCTCAGACTCTGAGATGCCACTGCAGGGGCCTTGGGTTCGATCCCTGGTTAGGGAATAGACCCCATATGACACAACTCAGAGTTCACGTAGTACAAATAAAGGTGCTATTTGGAAAAACTAAGACCCAGCACAGGGAGATAACAAAATAAATGTTTAAAAAATAGAGAGCTTCTTTTAAAAATTAAAATCATAAAGGTATCGATTAATACAAACCATGGCAGGTAAGGCTTCCCAGCTGGCTCCGTGCTAAATAATCCGTTTGCCAATGCAGGAGACCTGGTTTCGATCCCTGAGTTGGGAAGATCCCTTGGAGGAGGGCATGGCAACCCACTCCAGTGTTCTTGCCTGGAGAGTCTCATGGACAGAGGAGCCTGACGGGCTACAGTCCACCGGGTCACAAGAGTCAGACACGACTGAAGCGACTAAACAGCAACTGAAGCGACTAAACAGCTCCTAAGAGCTACTCACATCGATACCGACTCTGACTTACATAGAAGCAGCAATGCCCGCACACTCATTGTATCCGCTGTGTACTGTTGAATGGCAGCAAACCCCAACCCGAAGGGCTTGGTATGAAACACGCTCATCATGTCTCAGCCACCGTGGGTCAGGAGCCCAGGCATCGGGTCCTTTCCGTGATCCAAGCCTGATTTCTCACGAGGCTGTAATGCACGTGTCAACCAGGGCTGAGATGTCGCCTGGAGGTTTGACTGGGAAAGGAGTCACTGGATACATATATTGGAAGATTGGGTTCCTCCCCAACTTTGGCTTGGTTCCTTCCCAAGGACGCAGCTCCACCCTGAAGCTTTTCTTCTTCCCAGTGTATGAACGGGGAAGGCAAAATAAAAACAAAGGCAACAGCAACAGTGACAGAAGCCTCACACTTATTAACATCACCACTGACGTTATTCAGTTGAGCTCAGTTCAGTTGCTCAGTCGTGGACCACAGCACGCCAGGCCTCCCTGTCCGTCAGCAACTCAGGAATGAATTATTAAAGTGTTGGGAACTCATCAAGTTCATAGTGGCAGATGTCAGACGTCTGAAATTCTAATTTTTTCCCCCTGCAATCTTGAATTTGTCATTGGCAACAAATATTTTCAATTGTTTTCCATGAAGTGACAGGTTCACTTTGTTCAGTTTCTAGAAAATGTCTGCCACAAACCCAGGTCCGAATGGCCAGAGATGGTCTGTCAGTCACTGTATCAACTTAAAACGGGAGCTGCTGTTTTTCCTTGCTTCTCAAACAGCAGCCCACTTTTTTTTTTTTTTTTTGTGGAGACAAACGTTGAATTTCATTAGGAAAGAGAAGGCCTTTACGTATACATCCCATTTCTTCATGAGGACTAGCACTGACTCTAGATGTTTAAGAAAATCAGCTATGTTTACAGCTTCATCTGAAGCATTCTACGGAATTAATTCCCTGTCAGTCCAGTGGGTAAGATTCCGACCTTCCAGTGCAGGGGGCCTCAGGTTGGATCCCTGGTCAGGGAACTAGCTCCCACATGCCACAATGAAAGGTCCAGAACGCTGCAATGAAGGTAGAAGATTCTGCTTGCCGTCACTAAGACCCAGTGCAGTCAGATGAATAAGCATCCCCAAAATACACAACATTCTGAAACAAAGCTGGCATTCGTGTATTCCAGAGCATGGTGGTGATGGATATTACTGCAGTTTTGGTTCACTGCCTTCATCAGTGCTAAGGTGCCAACAGTTTTCCCAACTTTGGCACCGTTGGTACAATTGGGAATAAGGTGTAAGTGGTATCTGACAATTCCATATTATGATGAAGGTGGTTGTGTTCTCAGGGGCCTTGTGAAATATTTCCCAGACTCCAAGGGGTGTGAGGTCCACACTGCAAACCCCTGGATGGGAATACAGCAGACAGCACCCTTGAGTGATCACATCCGTGGGTGATCACATCCTTGAGTAATCATCCTTGAGTGATCACATCCTTGAGTGATCATCCTTGACAAGATCACAAAAGTGAGCGTACGCTTGGCTCAGAACCTGCATTCTCCCCCATCAGCTCTGCAGCTAAAACTCTAAATGCGTCCTTGCCTTGTTCTCCAGTCACTCCTCTGGACACAGAACTTCTCAGCTTGGAAACATTGCCGTCTACCTCTGTATCAGCCAAACTTAGGTCTTCAGAGCCTTCTGAGTGCGTGGTGGTGTTGTTGCTATCGTTTTTAATTTTGTTACAGTTTATGCATTTGATTGTAGCTTTTACTCATTTGAAAGTGAACGTGTTAGCCACTCAGTCCTGTCCAAATCTTTTGCGACCCCATGGACTGTAGCCCACCAGGTTCCTCCGTCCATGGGAGACTTTGCAGGAGTAAATGCTGCAAAGATCTTTGTTAAATAAAGATCAGGAAATATGTACCATCTAAAGAAACTGTAAAGAAAATAAAGATGCAGTTAAGCGTATAAACCCCTTGGAGGATGCAGCTGTCCTTGTGTTTGTAATAAGAAAAGAGTGAATTGGAAACAGAAACAATCTCTTAAATCCCTTCTGAAACGCACCTTGAAAAGCTCATAGAGCTATACGTCACAGGCAACACGAGCAACTGTAAATAAAAGCAGCGCTAGAGAGAGATAAATAGATGTTACAATGAAGATTGATTGAATAACAGCGTACCTCGAAAAGCAAGTGTTTTATAATTGCCCTTGCATCAATCCAGTCTGCATCGCGACACACTCTTAATGCATCGTCATCTTCCTAAATGTTCATGGCCCCGCTGTATTCCCCTCTTAAAGCTTGTTTTGCATAATGTGGGTTGCAGATTGGTATGAATTCCTTATTAGGAACCATTTCCTATCCCGGGTGCTATCAACTCCACGTCTGCCTAAGACCTAATTTGTCGCGTGCTCCCTGAGCTGCTTTTCTGTGATGAAGCACTGACTTGACATCCTGGCAGAGAGGGAAGAGTTTCGGGGTTCTAGTATCCTAGCTCCGATGGTGATGAAGGGAGACACCCCCTGACACCTCTCCAAGCCTCAGATCCTTCTTCTGGGAAATGGGAGTAAACCATTCACTGCTAGGTTATCTGGAGGGATTCCCAGGGGGCACAATGGTAAAGAATCCACTTGCCAATGCAGGAGACACAAGAGACGCAGGTTCCGTCCCTGGGTCAGGAAGATCCCCTGGAATGGGAGAGGGCAACCCGCTCCAGTGTTCTTGCCTGGAGAATCCCATGGACAGAGGGGCCTGGCGGGCTCCAGTCCATGGGGTCGCAAAGAGTCAGACATGACTAAGCACACAAGAACACACAGACACATATATGGTAGCTTTATGTTTAAGTTTTTAAGGAACCTCCATACTAGTGGCTGCACCAATTTCCATTCCCACCAGGGTAGAAGGTGAACTTCCCTGGTGGCTCAGACGGTAAAGCGTCTGCCTGCGATGCAGGAGACCCAGGTTCGACGCCCGGGTAGGGAAGATCCCCTGGAGAAGGAAATGGCAACCCACCCCAGTGTGCTTCCTTGGAAAATTCCATGGACTGAATACAGTCCATGGGGTTGCAAAGAGTCGGACATAACTGAGCGACTTCACTTTCTTTCTTTCTTTCTTTTTTTAACAGTGTAGGAAGGTTCCCTTTTCTCCACACCTCCTGTCACACATGTCCTTTGTGGTGTCCTTTTTGATGATGGCCATTCTGAGCAGTGTGGGGTGCCCCCTCATTGTGGTTTTGATTCACCTTTCTCTGGTACTGTGTGATGTTGAGCATCCTTCCATTTGCCTGTTGACCATCTGTACGTCTTCTGTGGAGAAATTAGAAATTGGATTAGGCTGTTTTTCTTTTCTTTTTTACACAGAGCTGCTGCCTCAGCTGTTCTGGAAACAGACTCACACATTGCACAAAAAACAAACTTATGGTTACCAATGGGGAAATGTGGTGGGGAGGGATTAATGGCAAGTTTGGGGTGAACATGGACACACTACTATGTATCAAATAGGTAACTAGTAAGGACCTACGGTAGAGCACAGGGAATTGTAGCCATGCATTCTGCAAGAATGTATATGGGGAAAGAATCTGAAAAAGAATGGGTTTGTGTGTGTGTTAGTTGCTCAGTCGTGTCTGACTCTTTGTGACCCTGTGGAGTGTAGCCCCCCCATGCTCCTCTGTCCATGGGGATTCTCCAGGCAAGAATGCTGGAGTGGGTTACCATTCCTTTCTCCAGGGGATCTTCCCCACCCAAGGATCGAACCGGGGTTTCCCACACTGCAGGCATCCTTGACTGTCTGAGCCCCCAGAGAAGCCCTATGAGTGTGAAAAAGAATATACTGCTTCAGAGTGTTGCAATGTTAGAAAAAAGACAAATCTGTGTATGACATCTTGTGCATACAAAGTTCTCTGTAAGTGTACCTGTTGTGTGGCGTGAGACACTCGCTATATTCTCACACAAGCATTTTCCTCTGTCACTGCTGAGAAATGACATTTATTAGAAATGCAGTTGTTGTCCCCATAATTTACCTCCTTCCCTTGAGAAAACATTCCCAAAGGAATTGCATTGGTCAAGGGTGCGTTCTGTCACTTCTCCTCGGTCCCCTGCCCAAGTCTGATCTGACCTCATCTGCTCACCCTGTCAGGGGCTTCCATCCTTGCCTAGGCTTATGGAAGATCCTGACGACCTTTTCTTCTTAATAGACTCTGCCTGGAAAAAGACCCTACAGGTCTGATCTCCTCTTGGATAACTCTCCACAGCTTGCAGGGTCTGCAGCCCTCAGAAGAATTGTCATTCCTTTACAGGCAACCGTGTAGATCTCAGGTTGCAAGATAGGTGGGTGATCCTTCAGGGACTGTTCCTTGAATATCCATGACTTAAGGTCTCCTGCAAAAGTTCTGCCCCCCCCCCACCTTGCCTGGCCTCTGAACAACATTCGCCCTCCAAAGAAAGAGGCTGCTTTAGTTGGTTTCCATAATTCTTATGCATTATTAATTTACTTAACCAGAAAAAGGGGAGTGGGTGGGAAAGAACTCTTGTGCCCGTCAAGATTGATTGGAATCCTTAATGGAGATTTAATTTAAGGGGTGTCGCCACATAACTTCTACCCAGTGGCACCTACTGCTGGCAGGACGGATTCATGGTCTGCCAGTTGTACTAATAGTCACACGTGAATATTGTGTCTAATGATCTCAGACAAGCCGCCTGGGAAGCAAATGTCTGCACACCCACTGACACTTGCTTTGCCTAATTGAAATTAATTGGAATAAATATGTGTCAAATAGTTAGACTAGGTAACCTAATTTTAATGGAATGATGGAGCTGCAGTTTATGTACAATTGGCCTGGCTGTTTCTTTCCTTCTTTATAAGTGGGTCTTTTGACCGCGTCTTTTCATGACAGTGTGTTTTTCCTATGCTGCGGTTCTCAGATTTCTCAGAAAAAAGTTAAAAGTCCAGGATTTCTTTGAAAAGGGGAAAAGAGTGTGTCTGTTGGTGCTGGTAGTGGTAAGCGGCACTCAGTCGTGCCCAACTCTGGGACCCCACGGACTGCAGCCCTCCAGGCTCCTCTGTGCATGGAATTTTCCAGGCAGGAATACTGGAGTGGGTTGCCATTTCCTCCTCCCAGGGATCTCCCCGACCCAGGGATCAAACGTGGGTCTCCTGAATTGCAAACAGGTTCTTCACCATCTGAGCCACCTGGGAAGACCTGTGTCCATTAGATCACATTGAAAAAATAGTGAAGGCAAAGAGGAATTGATCCCTCACACCAGTAGGAAGCTGTTATGTGAAGGCATTATTCCATAGGTGCTGAATAAATATGTCTGAAGTGAATAAAAGTGGTAATGAGACTCTTGACCTTGGCATTCTGCATTCCTATGAACACAGCTGCAGACAACTGCCAGGCAGGCTCAGTATACTCTGAGAACTTATTGCTCATAAAAGACTTATGCATAGGCATGTATTACTGTGTTAGTACAAAATCCAGACTTGGCAGTGACCTTGGAAAGAGTGCATATGATTCCTATATTCCTATGTATTGTTCAGTCACTCAGTTGTGTCCAAATCTTCACAACCCCATGAACTATAGCCCACCAGGCTCCTCTGTCTGTGGGATTCCCCAGGCAAGAATACTGGAGTGGGTTGCCGTTTCCTCCTCCGGGGGATCTTCCCGACCCAGGGACTGAACCCAGATCTCCTGCAGGGGCAGGCAGATGCTCTACCACTGAGCCTCCTGGGAAGCCCGTATTCCTATGTGTATTTTCTAAATACTGCATGTCATCACTATCAGGCAGGATACCCTGCATGATCATCCAGACATTTTCTTTGCAGAATCTGGGATTTATTACGTGTCACACAGTCAGAGTCCTCCTCTGTGCTCTTGCGCTCTGATATAAACCAAACCAGTCTGTTTTGCCTGAGGTTAAAATTGTTGTTGGCCTAGGAGATTGAGGGCAAAGACATGCACTGAGAAATTCATCCTGAAGCTAAGAGTCTTGCTACATTAAGTACCCATGCTAAGGGACTTCCACAGTGATCCGGTAGTTAAGACTCCATGCTTCCACTGCAGGGGGCAGGGGTTCAATCCCTGATCAGTGAACTAAGATCCCTTAAGCCTTAGGGGAGGGCCAGAAAAAGCACTCATGTTGACTGATTCCAGAAGTTTCATCAGCGTGTGGCTAATCATATGTGAATACCATTCACTGTTATTATTGTTCTCTTGTTAAGTCTGTCCCTGAGAGTTCAGTTGGTAAAGAATCCGCCTGCAAGGCAGGAGACCCCGGTTTGATTCCTGGGTTGGGAAGACCCACTGGAAAAGGGATAGGCTACCCACTCCAGTGTTCTTGGGCTTCCCTGGTGGCTCAGCTGGTGAAGAATCCTCCTGCAATGCGGGAGACCTGGGTTCAATCCCTGGGTTGGGAAGATGTCCTGGAGAAGGGAACGGCTCCCCACTCCAGTATTCTGGCCTGGAGAATTCCATGAACTGTATAGTCCATGGGTCACAAAGAGTCGGACACGACTGAGTGACTTTCACTTCACTATTGAGTGTATCATATGCATATCTGTGCGCTTATTAACATGTTTCTTGAATCCTGTGGATGGATGTGTGGTTGATACATAGAAAGACTGTAATTTTTTCAGGCACTCCTGGTGACTGTTGACATTTACACGTTCAATATCACCAACTGACAGCTCTGAAAACACAGCCTGATATCCTCTGAATGCTGGAATCTAGCTGGATACTTCAAATTTCTTTGTGCCCAGCTCTCAGCGACATATCCATCTTTTTCTCACTTATAAAATCATCGAACATATATATGACATATATATATATTTCTTGAATCATATATGAGACATATATATGATTGTCTCAGTCAGTAAGTCATGTCTGACTCTTTGCGATCCTATGGACCGCAGCATGCCAGGCCTCCCTGTCCATCCCCAACTCCCAAAGCCTGCTCAACCTCATGCCCATTGAGTCAGTGATACCATCCAACCATCTCATCCTCTGTCGTCCCCTTCTCCTCCTGTCCTCAGTCTTTCCCAGCATCAGAGTCTCTTCCAAAGAGTGGTCTCTTCGCATGAGGTGGCCAAAGTACTGGACCTTCAGCTTCAGCATCATCCTTCTAATGAATATTCAGGGTTGATTTCCTTTAGGATGGACTGGATGGATCCCCTTGTAGTCCGGGTAGGGATTAGACCTAAGGAAATCAGGGCTAAGCATTTGTGTAAGGTTTGCAGATGAACTGGCATCAAGGTAGTCTTGTGGGAAGTTCACAGAAACAGCCCAGATGGAGGAGAGAGTCACGGCCACCTTGTCAGCCCTCTGGGTGGGTGCTGGGGTTCTCCGAGTCTCTTTGGTTTGGGATTCAGCCTGTTGGGTGAATCACAAAACAACCCCTCAAAGTTGAAGGAGAGCATCTTGCAAGAACCGCAGATTTTTGGGCTAACAGCAGAGCTGTGTCAAAATGTGTCACACTAGGGACTTCCCTGGCAGTCCAGAGATTAAGACTTCCCACTTCCAATGCGAGAGGTGCTGGTTAAAGCACTGGTCGGGGAACTAAGTCCTGCATTCCATGAGATGTGGCCAAAAAATTTCACACTACATTTGGGGTGTCTGAGTGAGTGAGGGGGAGCCCCTTTCATTCTTTCCTGTGTGGCCGTGTCTTACTGTCAAGTCTCCCACGTCCAATGATGCTGGGAGAAAAAAGAAAATGCTTCTGGGACCCACTCACCCCATGGAGCTGCTCACGGAGCCCCCTCCTTGGCCAACTCTCTTCTTCCCTTGTTTCTACCTGTTTCACTTTTGTTTCTTGTTTGGGGTGTTCTGTTCTGCCGTCCTCCAGTGTGGAGTAACTCCCGCTGCCCTCCCAGCCAAGGGGAAAGGGATCTGATCAGGGCAAGAAGCCACCATTGAGCTTCCTTCCAGGAAGGAATCGCTGACTCTCACCGGAGCCAAGTGTGATATGTATGGGGAGTGAGAGCCCATGGAGGTCTGGGAGATTTCTCTGGACCAGTTTCTCAGGTTCAGTTCAGTTCAGTTCAGTCGCTCAGTCATGTCCGACTCTTTGCAACCCCGTGAACTGCAGCACACCAGGCCTCCCTGTCCATTACCAACTCCCGGAATCTACCCAAACCCATGTCCATCGAGTCAGTGATGCCATCCAGCCATCTCATCCTCTGTCATCCCCTTCTCCTCCTGCCCCCAATCCTTCCCAGCATCAGGGTCTTTTCCAGTGAGTCAACTCTTCACATGAGGTGGACAAAGGATTGGAGTTTCAGCTTTAACATCAGTCCTTGCAATGAACACCCAGGACTGATCTCCCTTAGGATGGACTGGTTGGATCTCCTTGTAGTCCAAGGGACTCTCAAGAGTCTTCTCCAACACCACAGTTCAAAAGCATCAATTTTTTGGCGCTCAGCCTTTTTCACTGTCCAACTCTCACATCCATACATGACTACTGGTAAAACCATAGCCTTGACTAGATGGACCTTTGTTGGCAAAGTAATGTCTCTGCTTTTTAATATGCAATCTAGGTTGGCCATACTTTCCTTCCAAGGAGTAAGCGTCTTTTGATTTCATGGCTACAATCACCATCTACAGTGATTTTGGAGCCCCCCAAAATAAGTCTGACACTGTTTCCACTGTTTCTCCATCTATTTCCCATGAAGTGATGGGACTAGATGCCATGATCTTAGTTTTCTTAATGTTGAGGCTTAAGCCAACTTTTTCACTCTCCTCTTTCACTTTCAGCAACAGGCTCTTTGGTTCTTCTTCACTTTCTCCCATAAGGGTGGTGTCGTCTGCATATCTGAGGTTATTGAGATTTCTCCCAGCAATCTTGATTCCAGCTTGTGCTTCTTCCAGCCCAGCATTTCTCATGATGTACTCTGCATATAAGTTAAATAAGCAGGGTGACCATATATATCCTTGATGTACTCCTTTTCCTATTTGGAACCAGTCTGTTGTTCCCAGTCCAGTTCTAACTGTTGCTTCCTGATCTGCGTTCAGGTTTCTCAAGAGACAGGTCAGATGGTCTGGTATTCCCATCTCTTTAAGAATTTTCCATAGTTTATTGCTCAGGAGGTGTTCTGTTTGTGAGCCATAGGCAGCCCTCCCTCGCCCTCTGCTGTGACTGCCTCTGCCTGGAACATCTGTCCCACCGTCAGCAGTCTCTCCCCTGCTCCTCAAGGCCTTAGAGATTCTTCCCTGGTGGTCCAGTGGTTAAGACTCTGCCTTCCCGTGCGGGGGACAAGGGTTCAATCCCTGGTCGGGAAACTAAGAGTTCCACAATCTGCGAGGCAGTTTATAAACACCCAAATTGTACGATAGAAGCAGCCTTGTAAGAAATTCAACAACGATTTTCAAAAATGGTCCACATCAAAAAAGATCTTTTAAAAACAGGTCTTAGAGCAGTCAACACACCCACATCTCAACTCTCTGACTTCCTCCACCCCAACCCTGCCACCGACCTCTCTCTCCTTTCTTCTTTAATTCCTCTTCCTGACACCTTCAACTCTATTTCATCCTTTGTGAAGAATGTTTTGAACTTAGAAAGCCTTGTTCTTTGTTCTCAATGGCTAGCGTGCAAAAAGGAGAGTGTCTCTGTGAAGACTGGAACATGTCCACTTTGCAACCCAAATCAAGCGCTGAGGTCTTTGTCCTGGGAGTGTGTGCCTTCTTCCAAAGTCATCGATTCCCACTGTTTTTATGGATAGTTCACCCTGGTGAAGTAAGGAGGATGGCAAAATAGTTTGCTTTAATATTTCCAGTAGACTGTTAGGTTTGTATTTGAAGATAGGTGTGTTTCCTATCCAATCCCTGAAGCCTACTCTATAGCTAGTTATTAAAATAAGCCCGTTTTTACATATTCATAGTTAGCATAAGTGGCAGTTTTCAGCTCTAATCTTCCAGAGGAGAAAATGACTTGAAAAGGTACGTAAATGTATGGCAAAACCAACACAATAAAGTAAAGAAAATTTTAAAAAAATAAAATAAAATAAAAAAAGAAAAGGTACGTAAGACATGAAGATCCGAAGCTGTCAGTCTTTTCTTTGGAGACAGTGGGTAGAGTGTCTATTTTTTCCAGCATACAACTTAAACAATTGATATGTCAAAGTCGTATCTGAGGAAGTTATGGAAGTAAACATCCAGGGCAAGAGTTTGTTCATGAGATAACATGGGGAGGGAATTTTAAGACAGTGAAAAATCCCATTTAAAATCCAGCATTCAAAAAACTAAGATCATGGCATCCAGTCCCATCACTTCATGGCAAAGAGAAGGGAGAAAAGGGGAAACAATGACAGAATTTCTTTTCTTCGGCTCCCAAATCACTGCAGACAGTGACTGCACCCATGAAATTAAAAGACGGTTACTCCTTGGAAAGAAAGCTGTCACAAACCTAGACTGTGTGTTAAAAAGCAGAGACATCACTTTGCCGACAAAGGTCCGTCTAGTCAAAGCTGTATTTTTTCCAGTAGTCATGTACGGATGTCAGAGTTGGACCATAAATATGGCTGAACACTGAAGTATTGATGCTTTTGAATTGTGCGGCTGAAAAAGACTCTTAAGAGTCCCTTGGACAGCAAGGAGATCCAACCAGTCCATCCTAAAGGAGATCAGTCCTGATCATTCACTGGAAGGACTGATGCTGAAGCTGAAGCTGCAATACTTTGACCACTTGATGCAAAGAGCCGACTCATTAGAAAAGACCCTGATGCTGAGAAATATTGAAGGCAAAAGCATAAGGGGACCACAGAGGATGAGATGGCTAGATAGCATCACGTACTCAATGGACCTGAGTTTGAACAAACTCCAGGAGATGGTGAAAGACAGTGAAGCCTAGTATGCTGCGGTCCAGGGGGTCAGATTCACCTTGGGATCTGAAATCACTGCAACGTCAAACTCATCTGAGTGACTGAACACCAACCAACAGCAATGGGAGTCAACCAGGAGATTTTTGTCCTCTAAAAAAATTACAATATTTACTCTACTGGTAGAGTGTCTTTGTAGCTTGTGGAGGGCTCAAGTCCTCACCCCAGCTTCAGAGCTTCCTCCGTGACCTTCCACCTCTTTGCTCTTTGGTGGTGGTGGTTTAGGCTCTCAGTCATGTTCGACTTTTGAGACCCCATGGACTATGGCCCGCCAGGCTCCTCTGTCCAGGATTTTCCAGGCAAGATTACTGGAATGGGTTGCCATTTCCTTCTCCAGGGGATCTTCCCGACCCAGGAATCGAACCAGAGTCTCCTGCATTGCAGGCAGATTCTTTACCGCCTGAGCTATGAGGGAAGCTTTGCTCTTTAGGTTCGCTTATTCAGCCATCCAGGTTTGTCAGCCTTGAAGGGGTAAAAGGCACCCCGATTCCTCACACTCTCAAGCTGTCCCTCACGGGGTACTAGCCTTCCCTTCTGCTCTGACCCTGGTGTTGCTGAGATCCTCACTGTGCCTCCTCATCCCTCACGTTCTGCTTGGTTAGAACAGCCCCATGTTGCCGCTCCGCCTTCCTGAGAAGGTAGGAGCTAGGAAGCAGGTTACATGGAGTTTTCCGGGGTCTGGGGTGAGGTAGACAGTGTCACTCCATGTGGTCTTCCGTCTCTCACTTCTGCCCCCTCCCGCCAGCAGCTCCGTGTGTTCCAAGACACTTGGGCAGCAGCTCAGTTACACATGGCCCCCAAACGTGGCACAACTGAGACCCAGGCCCCATTCACGTCTTTGGTTCAAAGTCCTGGTTGTTCCTGTGCTACCTGTGTGACCCTGGGCATGTCGCTTCATCTCTTCTAATCTTTCTTGCAGGATCTGAAGAATCTTCCAAAAACCTTGACCTCCCCAGCAAGGTCAGAGTAATTTCCCCCCTGCCAACATCAGAACTTCCACCTGCAGGACCCAGGGCCTGGGGGAGCCAACATCCTCAGTCAGTCATGATCATCCTTTTCTTCTGGAGACGTACAATAATCTCTTCTCAGCTGTCTACTCCCTCCATGTCATGCTTCTCCCCAGTATCAACTCCATGTGTACATTCTCAGTATCTTTGTTTTTCTTTTTTAAAAATTTTAATTGGAGGCTAATTACTTTCCAATATTGTGGTGGTTTTTGCCAGACTTCTGCATGAATCAGGCGTGGGTGTGCATCTTTTTGTAGAATGGATCCTTCGATCCAGAGGGCAACATGCAGAATCTTTTCATTTTGGAACATTAAGCCTTTCAATGTGAGCATCCTTCATAGCGGGCTTCCCTGGTGGCTCAGAGGTAAGGAATCTGCCTGCCAATGAAGGAGACATGGGTTCAATCCTTGGGTGGTGAAGATTCCCCTGGAAGAGGAGATGGCAACCCACCCCAGTGTTCTTGCCTGGAGAATCCCATGGACAGAGGAGCCTGGCGGGCTGCAGCCTGGGGTCACAGAGTCAGACATGACTGAAGCGACGAAACAACAATCATGCTTCATAGTTGTGGCTTTCAGTAAGTGGAAAATTGTGTTGATTCATATGAGACTGGTGGAATAGAGGGAAGGGTTTTTTTTTTTTTTTCACTTTGTCGTTGGTATCTGCTTAGCGGCAGGAGAATTCGTGAAGGGGAATTGGTACGAACCTGCCAAAGGAATTGCAATGCAAGTTGGGTTATTGGAAGGTTTTATATCAGTGTCCAAATCTGTCAGCCATCCGTCTGTAAGTGTTGTGGTCCCTCTGCTGATAACCACGGACAAAATGCAGTATCTGCTGGTGGAACTGCTTTAGGACTCAGGGAGAAAAAATGTCTGTGTGTGCTACCGTAGAACCTAGGAGTCAAGAGTTGAGAAGGCATCATCCAGTGGGTGGATAAGAAGTCAGAGAGCAAGCTGAGAGACCAGGCAGAGTAGGAGGGAGAAATACAGTAGGAAGAGGTATTTTTATCAAAAGAAAGCAAACAGATTCGACTAATGCATGCCCACCCCGCAATTGTTCCCCTAAGCCCAACACGCTGACGTAAAACCACTGGTTTGCCTTGAAAATCATTCTCTCATTTTGATTCTTTGTTTTGCACAGTAGAAGTTTCCTAATTTCTACCAAAAGCCGTGGAAAGCCTACAGTCACAGCTAGACGGTTGCAAGGCCCTCCGTTTGCTATATTCAGTGCATTTGTATCCTTCTGATTATCACCGCGCCCCGGTTCAAATGTTGTACACAGTGAGGGTGACAGCGTTAGTCTCTCAGCAGTGTCCGACTCTCGGCGACCCCGTGGACCGTAGCCCGCCAGGCTCCTCTGTCCATGGGATTCTCCAGGCAAGAACACTGGACTGGGCTGCCATTCTCTTCTCCAGGGGATCTTCACCACCTAGGGATCAAACCCAGGTCTGCTGCATTGCGGGCATGGTCTTTACCATCTGAGCCATCAGGGAAGCCCCCGAAAGTGACACTCACTAAGTGGTGTCTGACTCTTTGAGACCCGCATGGACTGCAGCCCACCAGACTCCTCTGTCCATGGGATTCTCCAGGCAAGACTACTAGAGTGAGTTGCCATGCTCTCCTCCAGGGGATCTTCCTGACCCAGGGATCGAACCCAGGCCTCTTGCATTGCAGGCGGATTCTTTACCATCCTAGCCACCCCTTGAGAGGCTTCCTAGATCCACCTGCCACAGTTGTCATTGTGGTATAGGTCAGATGTGGACTGTGAGGGCATTTGCTAACATCCTCCATTTATATTCCAAAGTTTAGACTGAAGCACAGACCCTCTAGCTGAGAATGTTGCATGGGTCTTCCTCTTGAAAACTTACCAGTCTAAACGTGCTTGGGACACCTTTGGTTGCCTCATGTACCCCAAATCTTTGAGGTCCCCACGACCGGACCCAGGAGGTAGCTGTAGCAGAAGACTGGATTGTAGTCTTTGGAGTCTACATGGAACCCTGAGGATGCTCAGAATTGGGCTCTATGACATTCACCAGGTGGTACTTCATTTACGCTGAGTCCCCTCACGGTGAAAACACAGAGGAGTCTGAACCAACTCAGAGGCCAGTGACTGACACTCTGAAAACACGTTTTGAAGCTTTTTTTATTGGGGAGTATACTTGATTTATGGTGTTGTGTTAGTTTCAGGTGTACAGCAAAGTGCACCAGTTACATGTAGACATATATCCACTCTTTTCTAGATGTTTTCCCACATCCGCTATTTCAGGATGTTGAGTAGAGTTCCCTGTACTATACAGTAGGTCCTTATTAGTTACCTGGTTTATATATAGTCGTGTGTAGATGTCAATCCCAAGCTCCCAGTTTATCCCTCTGCTTCTTAACCCCCCAGTAAACACAAGTTTGTTTTCTATGTCAATCAGTCTGTTTTGTAAATAAGTTCGTTTGTATGATTTTTTTTAGATTCAACATGTAAGTGATTACTTATGATATGTGTCTTGCTTCACTCAGTATGACAATCTGAGATAGGGCTTCCCTGGTGGCTCAGCTGGTAAAGAATCTGCCTGCAATGCGGGAGACCTGGGTTCGATCCCTGGGTTGGGAAGACCCCCTGGAGAAGGGAAAGGCTAGCCACTGTAGGATTCTGGCCTGGAGAATCCCTACCGTCCATGGGGTCGCAAAGAGTGGGAGACGACTGAGTAAGTTTCACTTTCACCTTCACTCAGCATGACAATCTGAGTGTTATTTTCAGGTGTGCAGGAAAGAGAAACAGTTATATACACATGCACACACCCCCCACACACACATACATATATTAATTCTTTTTACATTGTTTTCCCATATAGGCCCTTACAGAGCACTGTGTAGAGTTCCCAGTGGGTACTTACTGATTATCTATTTTGGATATATTCTTGCCTGGAGAATCCCATGGACAGAGGAGCCTGGTGGACCACAGTCCATGGGGTCACAAGGAGTCAGACACGACTGAGAACATTCACCCACAAATGGGTATATGTCAGTCCCCATCTTCCAATTTATCCCTCTCCTCTCTTACTCCCCAGTAACCATATTTGTTCTCTATATCGATAACTCAATTTCTGTTTGGTCAATAGGTTCATTTGTACCATTTCTTAATGTTCCACATATAAGCAATATCGTATGGTATTTGTCGTTCTCTGACTTCCTTCACTCAGTACAGCAAGCTCCAGGTCCAGCCACGATGGTGCAAATGGCAGAATAGGCCAAGAAACAGAGGAATTACTTGGTTCTTGAATGGGGCTTCTGTCTTTCATTAATAAGAAATACGGAGGTAACATTCATTGGAAGATCTGATGCTGAAGCTGAGGCTCCAGTACCGTGACCACCTGATGCGAAGATCTGACTTCGTTGGAAAAGACCCTGATGCTGGGAAAGACGGAAGGTGGGAGGAGAAGGGGGTGACAGAGGATGAGATGGTTGGATGGCATCACTGACTCAATGGACATGAGTTTGAGTAAACTCCAGGAGTCAGTGATGGACAGGGAGGCCTGGTATGCTGCAGTCCATCGAGTCACAAAGAGTTGGACACAACTGAGCGACTGAACTGAACTGAAGGAGGTAATATGAAGAGAAAGAATAGGGAAGAGAAAGGAATGAAATAGTAGTTGGAAGAGGAGATCAAGGAATTCATTTTTGTATATTTTCTATATTTCTCGTGATTTATTTGCATTTAATCATTCTGTTATCTTGGGCATGCACAGAGTCAGTGAAAATCTATTTGAGGTACTTATTAAAGGTGTGTGTTCTAATCGATGCAAAATTCATGCTCTCAGTTTAAAATCGAGAGGCAGTCTTTCTCCAGGCCCTCTTGTAAGACTCTGGCACAAACCGACACCCTTTACAAATGCAGTAATTGTGCTTCGAGCCAGCTGGTGATTTGTATGCTGTTGGCTGTTGTTCTGAGGGACCTCAGTCTGATTCTTTGCAACCCTGTAGACCAAAGCATGCCACGTTCCTCTGTTCTCCACTATCTCCCAGAGTTTGCTCAAACTGATGTGCGTTGAGTCGGTGGTACTACTTAGCCATGTATGCTGACACCTTCTCAAAGCTTTGGACAGATCAGTACAGGTCTCCATGGAGCTTCAATTGATTAAGCTTGACACATGAAGTAAATCCAAGTGCCAATAAAAAAAAATTCTTATCCTGGGGAAGATTATAGACGTGGATATAGAGACACACACTTTGTCCACACTTTTTGTTAAGAGGGTGTATACAGGCATTGCTTTGCCATTTTTCCAAAGTGTTATGAAAAGAAATGGATTCTCTCCCCATGGTATGGTACCATGTAGCTTATACCTTGCTGGTAAGGCAAACAGGCAAATTTCTTGCAAATCTCTCCTCTGACAACAACTCTTAGGAATATAAGAAACGATGTCTAATGTCTTTTGAAAATTCCCAGGTGCCTCAGTGCTAAAGAATCTGCCTGCAGTACAGGAGATGGGGGTTCCATCTCTGGGCTGGGAAGACCCCCCTTGAGAAAGGAATGGCAACCCACTCCAGTGTTCTTGCCTGGAGAACCCCATGGACAGAGGAGCCTGGTGGGCTACGGTCCATGGGGTCACAGAAAGTTGAATAGAACTGACCACTCACACACGTACAACGTCGCTTGGATATTCATTGTGAAGGATGTAATAAGCAATTTAATGACTATATACCCTTTTCCTAAGGATAGAAAATAGCATTATCCATATATTTCAGGTTATGATGTCTCTAGAACTTATTTCTTTCAAGTAATAAGTGCTTCTAGAGAGAAGGTTCCAAGTTAAGCCAGGAACGTCTATGCTGACAATCTCTTATTAGCCTTCTGTTGTTCGGTTGCCAAGTCGTGTCTGAATCTTTGTGACCACACAGACTTCAGGCCTCCCTGTCCCTCACCATCTCCCGGAGTTTATCCAAGTACCTGTCCATTGAATCGGTGATGCCAACCAACCATCTCACCCTCTGTCACCCTCTTCTCCTTCTGCCTCCAGTCTTACCCAGCATCAGGGTTTTCTTCCAATGAGTCAGCTCTTTGCATCAGGTGGCCAAGGTATTGGAGCAGTTAATACATTCATTCCCTTGTTGATTCATCGACTTGTTTGAGTACCTACAATTGTGTGTTGCATGTAGTATGTCCTCAATAAGTACTTGTTGAATGAATGAACCTGTGAATGAGTGAATTAATCACAGGGCTCAAGGGATAAAAGTTGACCCAAATAAGAATTAAAAGTCTGATATTGGAATTCTACCTTGCACCTAAACGGCAGCAATGGAAGATAGAAACGGCATCTGAAAGGCAGTTCTTTGAGAAAATTTCAGCTTGCGAGTCGGTGGCCAGGAAGGACTCCTGGATGACAGCCTATTTTCATATGAGCAGCTTGGCGGTCTGGAAGCAAAGATTCAGAAAAGGCAAACCGAGTGCATTTTCAGGAGGTCAAAGAAAAAAAAATGGCTGGAAATTCACCAAGGGAAGCCCTCAAGGCACAAGACCAAGCCGTGGTGAGAAGTCACTCAATGATCCAAGTTAGGAAGCATTCCCCACAACCCCCGAAAACAACAAAAAAAAAAGGAAGCATCCTGCCAATATCCTCTGGGGGAAACTGATGAAGTCTTCGAGCAGTCCCATCAGAAAGAGACAATAAGCAGGAAAACAACCCCTCCCCTCGCCTCAGAGATGGCCATGCTTTAATCCTCAGAACTCGTGAAGAAGTTAGCTTGCATGGACCCCTGTACCCCCAATCCTGAGCCTCTGGAAGAAGTTACTTGTGAGCAGGACCGTGAAGGAGTGAAAAAGTGAAGGAACTTGCATTGTATAGAGGTTATCCCAGCTAAATTTCGCAAGGGTCCTTGTAAGAGGGAGGCAGGAGGTTCAGTCAGAGGAGGAGCTGTGAGGCCGGAAGCAGAGATCAGGAAAAAAGCATGACCCGGGGACTTCCCTGGTGGTCCAGTGGCTAAGACTCCATGCTCCCAAAGTAGGGTTATATCCCTGGTCAGGGAACTGGATCTCACGACCACTAAGAGTCTGAATGCCAAAACTAAAGATCCCTCAAGACACAACTAAAGGTCCCGCTTGCTCTGTTGCAAGGTCGAAGATCTGCCTGCTGTAATTAAGACCTGGCACAGCCAAATAAATAGATATTTTTTTAAAAAGACTAATAACATGGCCTGGAGTCAAAGAACGTGTGTGGCATCCAGAAGCGGCAAAAAGCTAGGAAATGGACCCCTTGCTACCTCCAGTCCCGAGCCTCTGGAAGGAAATGCCAGGCTGCCATCACCTTGATTTTATCCCTCCAACACTCCTTTCAGACTCAGGGCCTCCAGAAGAGTAAGATGTTAGTTACATGGGTGTTGATTTCAGCCCCTGAACGTGTGGCCGTTTGTTGCAGCAGGCGTGGGAATCGAATGTGCTGAGCTAAGCTCCTACACAGGCGTGCCTTTTCTCTTCTTGTGTCTGTGCCCGCCCAGGGTACCCGCTCAGCACGATAAAGCAACCTTGGTAGCTCCAGGGTGTTGAACTCGGTGTCCTGATTCCTATGGACATCCAGGCAGAACCGTGTTGAAGCCTGAGCTGTTTTCAAAAATGACACAGCAGCCCGACCCTCTGAACTGCCTCCTCTCTTGATCATTAGCCTACTGTTGCTATGGCGCCCAGATAATATGGTCCACACGTGTGTTTATATTCCCGAGGGCAAAACCATCAGCTCACATATTCTAAGAACGATGTGCCGCTTGTCATCTTTATTCTGAGAATACAGATGTGGACTTTTCTTTTTTTTCCCCCGAAGTGTGTGTGTCAGAAAATCATTTCAGGAAGCCTTCAAAATATTTGGAAAGAAATGCAGTTGAAAATTGCACAACTCTTTACACTGATCCTGTTACCCTTTGGCTTGCTAACCTTTACTTTCCTATTCTCCCAGAGAAAACTCATCAATTGTTTCACCAAAAATATAAAAGACATTAGCAAACTGAACAACCTCTATTTTCTTATCTTTCTCCTGTGTCCCAGATGAAAAATGATTTCCTTTAGATCATCATCAATAACGATGACATTTTCTGAGTTGGACAAAAAGCCACCGTCAAACACGTAACCTTCAAGGATTCACCGGAAGGCAGAGATTTTGTGCTGCCCTTTTGGTGTTTTTTTTTTTTTTCCTTAATGACATAGAGACAGATTCTTTAGATTTCTGTGAAAGTAGAGAAATCCCACTGAGTCCCCCATTTAATGTAAAGCACTCAGGATTTTTGTTTCCCCTTAACATCCACCCCAAGTGAAGCCAGACAGACGCAAAGATGTATTGTAGGTGGTTCTTGTCATAAAAAAAGAAACTGTAGACTCACAGTCACTGTGATGCCGCTTTCTTGATTCTGGGGCATAAACCAACCTCCCTCCCCAAGCCCAGACAGTCTTATCTTGAAAGCTCAACAGAGACGGGTGAGCTTTGCTCCAACAGAATTCTTGTTTTTTTTTTAAGGACCACAGAAGAAGTTTTGTGCAGGTCCTAGGGTGACTTATGATTTAAGGGGATCACGTCTGGGATTCCACTTTTTGTCATTGTCCACAGAGACAGCTGAGGTCCAAAACACGTACCTGGGTAGGAAACATCACAGGGTCTCCTCATGGTGAAACTAGTCCACCTGAGTTACGTTGGCTTGAACATTCTAAGATGTCGATTAGAAGATTTAAAGACCCAGAAGCTGAAATGCTGTAAGAACTTTCCATAATACTGGTCCTAAAAATGTCCAGTAATTTTTTTAAAAAACTGACTTTTGTATTTGGCTGTACCGCATCTTAGTTGAGTTTCAGCATCTTAGTTGCATCATGAAGGTGTTGAACTGCGGCGTATGGGATCTGTTTCCCTGATCAGGGGTGGAACCCAGGTCCCCTGTACTGGGAGCACAAAGTCTTAGTCACCAGACCGCCAGGGAAGCCCTCTATATTGTTTGGTTTATGTGATGTTTTAGCTTGTTTCAGGGTGCTATAAGAGAACATACCATAGACTGGGGACCTATAAACAAGCATCTCTTTCTCATATGTTTGGAAGTGGAAAGTCCAAGACCGAGACCCAGCTCATATGGGTCCTGGTGATGCTTCTCCTCCTGATTCATAGATGGTCGCCTTCGCAGTGTGACCTTATGGGGTGGAAATTGCCAGGGAGCTCTCTGGGGTCTCTCTTATAGGGACACTAATTCTGTTCATGGGGCTGCACCCTCATGACCTCATGACCTCCCAACCTGCAGATAGCGTTACATTGCAGGCAAGGACTTCAACCTGTGGCTCTCGCTCTGAGGGACACAGACTTTCAGCACATGCCAAATAGTGGTAAGAACAGGACAAAGTAGGACAGAAGAGGAGAATACAATGCGCGCATCAGAAGCCAGCCTGAACGGAAAGGTGTAAGGTCTGTTCCCTCAACGTGTGTCCAGCACCTTCCTATGTGGTTGAAAGGTGTCGTACACATTCCAGTGGAGAGGTCAGGGTGCTGGTGAGAGTATTTGCCTTGGATAACATCTTGGCGTGGGTGCCAAGAACTTTTGGACAAGTTGTTGTTCAGCTCTGTTGTGTCCGACTCTTTGTGACCCCGTGGACCGCAGGACACCAGGCTTCCGTGTCCTTCACCAGCTCCCAGAGCTTATGCAAACTCCTGCCTATAGAGTCAGTGATGCCATCCAGCCATCTCATCCTCTATCATCCCGTCTCCTCCTGCCCCCAATCCTTCCCAGCACCAGAGTCTTTTCCAATGAGTGAGTTCTTCGCATCAGGTGGCCAAAGTATTGAAGGTTCAGCTTCAACATCAGTCCTTCCAATGAACACCCAGGACTGATCTCCTTTAGGATGGACTGGTTGGATCTTCTTGCTGTCCAAGGGACTCTCAAGAGTCTTCTCCAACACCACAGTTCAAAAGCATCCATTCTTCAGCACTCAGCCTTCTTTATAGTCAAACTTTCACATCCGTACGTGATAAAAAGCATACCCATAAAGTCCACATGATGAAATCTTTATTTCTGGGAAAACCCAAGGGAAAATTAAGTCTGGGGGAGGGGTGTGACATATTCTCCAGGAGCAGTGTGAAAATTGAACTCATCTGTCACTATGACACAAGCAAAGAGAGACTAAAGCTATTTAGGGCGAAGCAGTGAAGAGGGCAGCGTTTGGCATGTTTCTACGAATCATGACATTTTAAAAAGCATTTTAAAATATTTATTGCTTTGGATCTTAGTTGTGTCACGCGAGACCTTTTGTTGTGGCTCCTGGACTCAGTAGCTGTGTTTATTTGCGGATTCAGTTTTGGCTGCGCTGGGTCTTCGTTACTGCTCTCGGAATTCTTCTGGTTGTGTTGAGCTCTAGACAAGTGTATTCAGTCATGGCAAGATGCAGGCTCAGTAGCTGTGACACAGCTTCATTTCCCTGAGGCAGGTGGCATCTTCCCTGACCAGGGGTTGGACCAGCCCCTTCGCCCTTTCATTGGCAGGCGGATTCTTAACCACTGGACCACCAAGCAAGTCCCCATGATGACATTTATTTTATTTTATTTTTTTTTTGGATGAGAGAGGAAAAACAGTGGAATGTGATTTTTCATGCTGTCTGCAACCATTTTTGAACATATGATATGATTCATCCTCAATATCCAGCCTTTTTGTAAAAGATGTAGTTTGGGAATTTAAGCAAGGAGTGTGTCCACGGGGCACAAGAAGCTTCAGGGTCTGTGTGCTAACGTCCCACCTGAGGGTTCGTGGTTGGCGGCAGAGAACCAGGCTACGTGAAGATGGAGATGAAATGAATGCACTCCGGTCTTCTTGGGCTTCCCTGGTGGCTCAGCTGGTAAAGAAACCGCCTGCAACGCGAGAGACCTGGGTTTGATCCCTGGGTTGGGAAGATCCCCTGGAGACAGGAAAGGCTGCCCACTCCAGTATTCTGGCCTGGAGAATTCCATGGACTGTATAATCCACGGGGTCGCAAAGAGTCAGACACGACTGAGTGACTGTCACTTCCACTTCTTCACACAGAAACCTGTGTGTGGTTCTCCTGATGGACCAGCCCTGAGACAGTCTGAGACTGGGGGTCCTTTGCCGCAGTACAAAGAAACTGTACGGGACTCAAAGTAACTGCATTCACGTGTGTGTGTGGAAGTTCAGTCGCTTCAGTCGTGTCCGACTCTTTGCGACCCCGTGGACTGTAGCCCACCAGGCTCCGCTGTCCTTAGGGTTCTCCAGGCAAGAATACTGGAGTGGGTTGTCATCTCCTCCTCCAAGGGATCTTCCCGACCCAGGGATTGAACTCGTGTCTTTTTCGGCTCCTGCACTGGCAAGCAGGTTCTTTAACTCGAGCGCCACTTGGGAAGCCTGCATTCATGTGTACTTAGAGCAAATTCTGGACCAAAGATACAGAAAGAGCAAGAAAACTCAACTGCCACTTTGAAGGAGCCTGGAGCAAAAGCAGGGTACTGTGTGTGCCCCCTGCACACAATAGCACCTACAGGATGGGCAATACACCAGCCACACCTCCCACCTGATCCCTGGACATACCCCTACCCGCATTCCATAAGCGGAACTAGCTCACCTCCATTAGGGACCTCCATTAGCAACCAAGGGATGCTGTTGTTTGTTCTCCCTCCCCTTCATGTTGCTGCTGCGGAGCCCCAGTAAAGCCTTGTCTGGATTTTTTCGCCTGTCCTCTCATCAGTTTCTATTGATTACGGAGGCTAAGTGTGTACACATGTATTCTGTCATCAAAAACTCAGTCACATCTGACTTTTTGCATCGCCATGGACCATAGCCCACCAGGCTCCTCTGTCCATGGGATTCCCTAGGCAAGAATACTTGACATGGCTTGCCATGCCCTCCTCCAGGGGACCTTCCTTAACCCAGGGATTGAACCCACATCTTCTGCATTGGAAGGCGGATTCTTTACTCTGAGCCACCCAGGGAGCCCTCTGGTTAAGAAAAAAGTTCTAAGCTTGTCTTCTTCTTTTCTATTAGCCCACGATGCTAGATTTGAGGTTGAGTGTTGAAATGATTGGAGAGAGACATTTATATACCTCTGTTCATCGCATAGAATTACCATGGCTTCTGGCCCTTCTGATTAATATAAACATTCTCAGGAATTCTCTGCTGGTCCAGTGGTGAAGAGTCCGCCTTCTAATTCAGAAGACAAAGACTCGATCCCTGGTTCAGGGAACTAAGATCCTGAGCGCCGTGGGGGCAACTCTGCCCTCATATTCCATAGCACACACACAGTGCAACCAAAGAAGCTGTGGGGTGCAGCTGAGACCCGCTGAAGCCAAAGAATTCATAAATAAATATCATAAGCATGTTTCTTCTGATTTCCTAAGAGCCCACGATGCTACATTTCAGGTCGGTTGCTGGAATGATTGGCCAGCCATGGGAGGGAAGGGGAGGGGATCGTCGAAGGCCTGGTCTCTGTGTCTCAATTGAAACTCAATCCCGGGATCACCTCTGAAAAGCCTCAGGATTGCTCACCTGGCCCAGAAAGGACCTGATTCAACCTGACCTTTAAGGGAGCTCAGATATTTAGCTCTTACTCTTTGAAATGATGGGCAACACGTGAGGGAAGCAGTGTGTTTCTCAAGGTGTTTGTAGAGGACAAGAGTTTCTTCTGAATTTACCCCTACCTCGGGCTTCCCTGGTGGCTCAGACAGCAAAGAATCCACCTGCCAATGCAGGCGACCTGAGTTGGGTCCCTGGGTCGAGAAGATCCCCTGGAGGAGGAAATGGCAACCCACTCCAGTATTCTTGCCTGGACAATCCCATGGACAGCGGAGCCTGGTGGGCTACAGTCCACAGGGTCGCAAAGAGTCAGACACGGCTGAGCAAGTAACAGCAACACAGCAAACACTACCGATTTCCAGCAGGAAATGTGTTTCCTTGACGTCACGCACGTTCAGAATGCAATGGGAACACTGCGGAATAGGTAATTGACTGCAGAAGATGAATGGACAGATGCAAACAGGAATCAACAGAGCTGCCGCTCCTCCCCAAGCTCGATGCATCTGGGAGCAGAACATGTAATTTTTTGAGTTGTTCAAGGTTATATATGGTGGGGAAGAGAAATGCTATTGAGAAAGCAGTTCTGATATTCTTCCATCGTATTTAAACATAACATATATATTAAGATAAAGGAGAGAATCCATGTGACAAAATCACCTTTAACTTTTATTAGGATAAAGGAGAGAATCCATGTGACAAATTCATCTTTAAGTTTCATGAACCTCCAAGTTTTATTAGAGATTTCATCGGAAGATGTGAAATGCAGGAGGCATTGGAGACATGGGGTCTGTATGCATCACAAGCCTCTTGACTACCTCTTCATATGGTGTGTGAATAAGTTCACCTCAGTTCGTGTTCCTGGTGGTTCTTTTCCTGTTTCCCCAACAGAAAAAGAAAAAAACGAGCAACGTCTTGATTATCGAGGGCCTCAGAACGACAGACTCTTGTTGTCTCCTGACGGAGGGCCACACAGCGAATGTTCTCTAAAATGTTTAGAAGCGATGGGATGTGCACATCATTCGCATAGTGTAGAAGTGTCCACAGTTCATGAAGCTATTTCTCATCCCCGTGCAAGCCTTAGCCTCTTGGGCATGGCTTTAAGTTAGTGCTCAGGAGTGGGATTGCTGGATCATATGGTACAGAGCTTCATGGTCTTTCAAATGAGGGGCATTGGGTTGGCTTCCTGAAATCCAGGAGCCTCTGGAGGGTGTGCAGCATTCCACACACTTATGGCTTCTTATGGGTTTTCCTGGTGAGGGTTAAGCCCATGGTTTATGTTTGCTTTTCCATGAATACTGTCCTAAGACCTGCCTCCAGATACACACTGAGAAGGAAGAGGAATTCTCCAAAAACCTCTTCTGCCTGGGAAGAAGGTGGGGGACAGGGTGGTAGCATCTTCCATTAATATTGCATTAGTGGCTAAGTGGCCGGTTGTCATTGAGTCACATCTGACTCTTTGCGATCCCATGAACTGTAGGCCACCAGGTTCATGGGGTTTTCCAGGCGAGAACACTGGAGTGGGTAGCCATGCCCTCCTCCAGGGGATCTTTCTGACCCAGGGATCAAACTCGCATCTCTGACGTCTCCTGCACTGGCAGACGGGTTCTGAACTGCTAAAACCACCTGGGGAGTGATGTTGTGTTAAGTGTGCCTTGATTAAGGAAGCATGCTGTCTAGATACTGGTGGTGCTGGTTGTTTTAATCTTTTGGCTATGCTCTGCAGCACGTGGGAGCTAGTTAACCGACCAGGGATCAAACCCACAGCCCCTGCTTTGGTTGCTGGGGTCTTTATCCCCGGACCGCCAGGGAAGTCCTCGACACTGGTTCTTGGAATGACCTTCTCACCACCATTTTTCCCGCCCTAGGTCCACAACATAAAACATTTCATTCTACACAATTCTGGTGTCTTTCACCTTTGTTCTAGCCTTGGCCACATTCACTGCCCAGACGAGAGCACTTTTGCTTTTCTTACAAGTTCCCGACATGGTGACCAGCAGACTGTAGATGCAATAACACTGGTAGGCAAACAGACAGTAAAAAGGTGTGGTTTCCCTTCTAGTGGTTTAGTGACTTTCTATCAGAAGGCACTGAAAGTCATCGCGGCCTCCGTTGGCTTCAGCCTGTAGTCTGCAGTGATCAGATGGATGCTTGCTTTTCCCATCTGCGTCTTCTGAGATGTGATCCCGAATCAGCAGGTATGCTCAAGTGTCCCCAAGACATCAAGCGTGTGTTGGGATTCTTCTGTTCGTGGACCAGCCTTCATGGGCAGGGGCGTTTCCTAAGGTCACAGTGAGCGTCAGAATTACTCCCTTCTGTATTCTTACTTTACTGATGCCTCTAAGTCATACAGCTGATCAGAACCTCTGATGAGTTTTGTTTTTTTTTTTTTTTAGCTGGAGTATAGTTGGTTAGATAGCATCACCGAGTCCATGGACATGAATCTGAGCAACCTCCGGGAGATGATGAAGGACAGGGAAGCCTGGCAGGCTGCAGCCCACAGGGTCACAGAGAGTCAGACACGACCTGAGTGACTGAACGACAACGCATCATTGCTTTACAATGTTCTGTCAGTTTCTGCTGTACTAGAAAGTGAATTAGCTATATGTCTGTATACATCCCCTCTGTTTTGTGTTTGCTTCCAATTTAGGGAACCACAGGGCAACTGAGTAGAGTTTCCTGTGCTACGCAGTAGGCTCCCATTAGTTATCAATTTTATCCGTAGTATCTCTGCCAATCTTCTTGCCAGCAGAATCCCATGGACAGAGGAGCCTGGCGGGCTGCAGTCCCTGGGGTCACAGAGTCAGACACGACTGAAGTGACTCAGCATGCACACACACCAGTAGAGTGTATGTCTCAATCCCAAGCTGCCCACCCATGCCACCCCTTCTTCCCTCCTTGGTGTCCATATGTCTGTCCTCTGGGTCCTCATCCGTACCATTGTCGTAGGTGTTTAATGCCCTCTGCTTCTTTTTGCGCTTTCAGACTTACTCTGTATGACGGTCTGCAGTATTTAATGGGAGCGTCTCATTCACTGTTGGAACCAGCGATGTTTAGTGTGAGCACTTTGTTCTGTGTTGGTCCCGCATCAGACAAAATGCCTCTTCCATCACTTCCGTCGTGTCCAACCCTTGCAACCCCAGGGACTGTAGCCCCCCAGGCTCCTCTGTCCTTGGGGTTCTCCAGGCAAGAACACTGGAGTGGGTTGCCAGGCCCTTCTCCAGGGGATCTTCGTGACCCAGGGATCAAACCCATGTCTCTTAGATCTCCTCCGCTGGCAAGCGGGTTCTTTACCACAAGTGCTACTTGGGAAGCCCTTAGACCTTAATTCCATTTTTTTTTCCCTCAAAATGTTAAACATTTCTGATTCACCTCCCTGAACTCAAGCTAAAGTTCTGAGGCATCTCCTCCACCCAAAAGAACGGGACTGCTGCTCACAGTACAGATTTATCTCACCCCAAGCATCAGAGAAACCCTGATGTGGACTTTTTAAAATCAAAAAACTCAAAAATACCCTGATTTTTAAGTCCAAACACTACATTTTTGATTTAATGAGCTCTGTTTCTCAGACACTGCTTTTAGAAAAAAAAAGAAAAGAAAAAGCCACGCTCCTTTAATATTTTGCAATTGTTCCAAGGACATCAGTAGTCACCCCTGCCAGCACTTCATGGTCTTCATTTTTCTTCTTCTTCTTCTCTCTTGCTTCTTTTCAACTCTTAATGATTTTTTTCCCCCTGTGGATGTTTTCCTGCTACAAATATGTGTGTTGTTGTTTGGTACTTCTCAGTGGTTTGCTGTTTACCCAGCAACTCTGGGATCCTTCCAAGGAGAGCTGTATAAAATAAAGAAAGACAGTGACGCTGTTTACAGGACTTCTCCCCGGCACTTTCAGGAGCACTGTGAAAGAAGACGCAGAGAAGCCAGGGACAGAGGGGTCTGTCTGCGTGTTCGAGTTCTGTCTATAAAACCACACAAGCCAGCTTCCCTGCCCCCCGCGTGGTGAAGGATTCATAGGTTATTTTTTCTGCGTAAGTGTGCATTTCCTGCTTGAATGTATTTCACCCTTGGATACGTTCGATTTCTCTTCGTTTTACAGTTTATTCTGTTAATTAGAAAAGGTTATAAGATTAATAACCAGCCATTGCTCATGCGTTCGGTGGGCTGCACCATCAGCTTGATGAGGGGCTAACCCCCCCAAAAGGGATGTAAATGATTGGTCCATATGCCTCGTATCAAGCATTTGATGAAGGGCACTGCAGACAGAGTGCTTGAGCCTGCAGTGGTCTTTTAGTGATTTTCAAAATCATCTGAACATCAAAAATGCAATCATACTCCGTGTGCATGAGAAACGGAGTCTCTTTGGAGGAGCACGCTGTTATTGATTGAGAACGTGCAAGTCATTAGGATGGATTCTAGATATGGCGTCTAATAATAATGCCAATCACATTAATACCTGTAACAAGAGAACTTTATCCTTGTGTAGAGTATCACCATTCCTGAGAGATTTCTTCCATGGAGTCACATCAGTTCAGTTCAGTCGCTCAGTCATGTCTGACCCTTTTCAACCCCATGGACCACAGCATGCCAGGCTTCCCTGTCCATCACCAACCCCCGGAGCTTGCTCAAACTCACATCCATCGCATCGGTGATGCCATCCAACCGTCTCATCCTCTGTTGTCCCCTTCTCCTCCTGCCTTTAATTTTTCCCAGCATCAGGGTCTTTCCCAATGACTTGGTTCTTCACATCAGGTGGCCAAAGTATTGGAGTTTCAGCATGGATTCACACGTGAGCAGTATTTCACAGATAGGGTTAGCACCTTGTTTTTCACAGCCGTTAAAACACTGATTTCAGGTCATACGTTAGGTTGAAAACTCAAACTAAGCCCTTTTCTACTGACTTTTGAGTGCCTTCCTCTTCATAGTATAAAACCACACAGCTTCTGGGAGAAGAAAACTGTATTTGCAAAATTACAGAGTTTGGGTGTAGCCCATTAAATCAGCGAGACAGAAAAAAGGTTAATAGTGTCTTCAGAAATTTGACGAAAAGCGCTCTTGATGAAATAATGACCGCCTTCCCCATTTAGCTGAGCTTGTTCACTGTTGGCAAGTGTGTCAGAGGAGATGAAACACAGAGGAAGCGAATCGTTGTTAATTGATGTGGGGCAGCTTTGCCATAACTAGAAAAGAGGATGGGGACCCTCTTGCTGGCTTGCGTTGGCTGCCTTCTTGCTGTGTCCTCACGTGGTGAAGAGAGAGAGAGAGAGAGTAAGCGCTCCGTCATCTCTTCTTATAAGGACAGTAATCCCATGGCGAGGGCGGGCATCCTGATGAGCTGGTGTAACCCTGACCACCTCCCAAAGTCCTCCTTCTTTAAATAGCAGCACATGGGGAAGCTATGGCTTTCCCACATGAATTTAGGGCACGTACAATTCAGTCCATGGCAAGGCCTCTGCTTCTCAGTTTCTCAGACGGTGAAGAATATGCCTGCAATGCAGGAGACTCGGTTTCGATTCCTGGGTCAGGAAGATTCCCCTGGAGAGGGGAGTGACAGCTCACTCCAGTCTTCTTGCCTGAAAAAATCCCACAGACAGAGGAGGAACCTGGCAGGCTACAGTCCACGGGGTCACAAAGAATCGGACACGACAGAGCAACTAACACATACTCTATAGTAGGTAATTTCCAAACACATCTCATCTGTGATTGCTTTGTTTTATAGATTCTTTTAACAACACTTTTTAAAAAATCATGTATTTATTTGGCTGCACTGAGTCTTGGCTGAGGTATGTGGGATCTTCGATCTTCACTGCAGCATGTCAGAGGTTGAGTTGTACCACGTACAGTCTTTTTTAGTTGAAGAACATGGTCTTTCTTGTCATATTCAAGATCCAGGCCCCCTGATTGGGACCGTGGCGTCTTAGCTGCTGGACCACCAGGGAGGGTCTCTCGTGTTACATACTGAGACAGGTCTGATTTGCCTTTCAGGGTATCTTCATTCATGGGCTCTCCAACCATGTGATATGTCTCATCCCACAGTCCCCTTTTACCTACTGGGTGATTGCGTTTTTAAGCACCACGCATTTAAACTTTTAATGGTACAACATTTTGAAAGGTAGGAATGTGACTTCTAATACTTTCCTGCTCATTAGTATGTAAGACAGGAACCAGTTTTACAGCAGAAACCACACGACGATGTTGGTAACAGTGTTTAACAGGTTGACATTTTGAAAGAAAAGAAATGTTTTAAAGTTTCCGCTTAGTAGCTAATAGCACTATCTTAATTGAATGTTACTTTTTTTTTCTGATGATTTCAGACTTTATACATCAGTTCAGTTCAATCGTTCAGTCGTGTCCGACTCTTTGCGACCCCATGATGTGCAGCACGCCAGGCCTCCCTGTCCATCACCAACTCCCCAGAGTCCACCCAAACCCATGTCCATCGAGTCAGTGATGCCATCCAGGCATCTCATCCTCTGTTGTCCCCTTCTCCTCCTGCCCTCAATCTTTCCCAGCATCAACGTCTTTTCCAATGAGTCAGTTCTTTGCATCAGGCGGCCAAAGGACTGGAGTTTCAGCTTCAGCATTAGTCCTTCCAATGAACACCCAGGACTGATCTCCTTTAGGATGGACTGGTTGGATCTCCTTGCAGTCCAAAGGATTCTCAAGAGTCCTCTCCAACACCACAGTTCAAAAGCATCAATTCTTCAGTGCTCAGCTTTCTTCACCATCCAGCTCTTACATCCATACATAGCCTTGACTAGAAGGACCTTTGTTGGCAAAGTAATGTCTCTGCTTTTCAATATGCTATCTAGATTGGTCATAACTTTCCTTCCAAAGAGCAAGCATCTTTTAATTTCATGGCTGCAGTCACCATCTGCAGTGATTTTGGAGCCCCCCAACATAAAATCTGATGCTGTTCCCACTGTTCCTCATCTATTTCCCATGAAGTGATGGGACCAGATGCCATGATCTTCATTTTCTAAATGTTGAGCTTTAATAAACCAACTTTTTCACTCTCCTCTTTCCCTTTATCAAGAGGCTTTTTAGTTATACATCAAGGCAAGAGTAAGAAAACAAGACTTGCCATATCTTTCCTGTCTCAAACTGATAAACAGCTGGTTTAGCAAAAGAAAGAAAGTTGCTCAGTTGTGTCCGACTCTTTGTGACCCCATGGACTATACAGTTCATGGAATTCTTCAGGCCAGAATACCGGAGTGGGTAGCCTTTCCAGGGGAATCTTCCCAACCCATGCATCAAACCCAGGTCTCTCTCATTGCAGGCAAATTCTTTACCAGCTTAGCCACAAGGGAAGCCCAAGAATACTGGAGTGGGTAGCCTAGTCCTTCTCCAGCAGATCTTCCCCACCCCAGGAATAAAACTGGAGTCTCCTACATTGCAGGCAGATTCTTTACCAACTGAGCTCTCAGGGAAGCCCAAGGGAAAAGAATAATAGTTTCCCATAGTCTATAATAATGTGGAAAGGAATTCAGCTGGAGTTAGTGGTGAGGTCTTCTTGGACGATCAGAAAATACAGCGTAGCTGTTGGTACTAGCCTTGGGGAAGGCAGATTTTATTTGGAAAAAAGAAAAGGTGGAATAATATAATGCCTTGGAACATGTCTTGAAAACATGTCCCTGACAAGAGTGGGAAGCCATAGTTTTGGATTGGAGATAAGAGTTTTTGAACTGAACCCTCCGTTTCTGACCCTGCCCCGCGCCCCACCCCCGTCATGTGACTTGGGGAAATTCTCATCATAATGGTCATCATTGTTCCTACGTTAAATTCTATGCATGTATTTATTTCTGACTTTGTGCTGGGACTCTGTACAGGCTCCTTCTCTAGTTGCGGCGAGCAGGGGCCACTCTCCAGTTGAGGTTTGCAGGGGCTTCTCATTGTGGTGGCTTCTCTCGTCTGGAGCCCAGGCTCGAGGAATCACTGACTTCAGTAGCTGTGATGTGTGAAGTCCATAGTTGCGGCCCCCGCGCTCTAGAGCACAGGCTCAGTAATTGTGACGCACGGGCTTGGTTGGTCTGAGCCATGTAGGAGCTTCCCAGATCAGTGCCGGAACCCCCACCTCCTTCATTGGCAGGCGGATCCCTTAACACTGAGCCACCAGGGAAGCCCCACTGTTTATACATTACTGATAACATCCAGCAACTACCAGGAAGTTGTTGGTAAGGTAGCAAATGAAAAAAAAAGAGAAATGCACATGTCTTTGACTAGTAAAAACAATGAGCAGATATCAGCAGTAAACAGAAAGTAACCCTCAAGCCAACTTCAGTTTTTACAGCGCTCTGTCTCATCTAAAAGGAAACATGATTGCAAATCACTTTGTTAGGTTCGAACCCAATATTTGGTCATGACTCGGAGTCCTGGATATTCACAGGAAAGACTGATGCTGAAGCTGAAACTCCAATCCTTTGGCCCCCTGATGCAAAGAACTGACTCATATGAAAAGACCCTGATGCTGGGAAAGATTGAAGGCAAGAAGAGAACAGGAGAACAGAGCATGAGATGATTGGATGGCATCACCGACTCAATGGACATGAGTTTGCGCAAGCTCTGGGAGATGGTGATGGACAGGGAGGCCTGGCGTGCTGCGGTCCATGGGGTGGCAAAGAGTCAGACACGACTGAGCGACTGGACTGAATTGAACTGGCGTGTCATACAGTTAGCCTTCTGAATGATCCCCACTGGATGAAATGTGAAGAGCTCATTCACTTACAGCCCTTGCAACCTGAAGACGAGGTCATTATTTGCTACAAACGAAAAGGAAAGCTCATTCCTTCCCCCATCCTTAAAGGCAAATCTGTACGTTGTGAATTAGCAAGACCTCATCAAAATTATGTTGCAGTTCCAGTCTGTGTATTACCCGTAATAAATCCTGAGAAATGTGGCACGTTATCCAGGACGCTGGTGCACTGTGTGATGTGATCTTGACTTTGATGGATAGGCGTTTCTCTGAGATCATGATGTAATTTCCACTTTCATTTCCAAGACTTTAAAGATCTCTTGGGACTGCGGGGGAAGAAGACCTAGTAGGTTGCTCTAAATACTTTGGGTTTGGCCGTGTACACTTTCACGGGTGAAGAAACTTAGGGACTTAAAGCAGAACACATCTATTTTTTTTTTTAATATTTCTTTGTTTGTCCATGCCAGCTGGTAGTTTTGCCATGCAGGGTCTGTAGTTGCAGTTGTGGCATGCAAACTCTTAGTTGTCACGTGTGAGACCGAGTTTCCTGACCAGGGATCAAACCCGGGTCCCTTGCTTTGGGAAGTCAGAGCCTCAGCCACTAGACCGCCAAGGGGTGGCCCAAAACAGCACCCACTTATCATATCATACTTTCTGTGGATCAGGAGTCCTGCCGTAGCTTCCCTGTGCCCTGAAACTCAGCATCTCTCGCAAGGCTGCAGGCAAGGCGCTGGTTCGGGTCGTGCCCTAAGCTCGAGGTTTGGCTAGGGAAGGATCTGCTGTCAACCTCTGCCATGCTTCCCGAGAGCTGTGGGACAGAGTTCTTCATCATTCAGCGTTAGCCAGAGGCCACCATGGGCTTCCCTCGTAGCTCAGTCGTTAAGGAATCTGCCTGCAAGGCAACAAGCCTGGGTTCAATCCCTGGGTCAGGAAGATCCCTTGGAGGAGGAAATGGCAACCCAGTCCAGTATTCTTGCCTGGAGAATCCCATGGACAGAGGAGCCTGGTGGGCTACAGTCCATGGGGTCACAAGAGTCAGACACGACTTGGCCCCTAAACCACCAAACACCACCACCACCAAGGACCAGTTGGCATGGAGTTGAGTGTCTCCAACATGGTGCCTTGCGCCACCAAAGCCAGAGAGTCTGCTAGTAAGAAAGTGAAAGTGGTAGTCGCTCAGTCGTGTCTGACTCTTTGCAATCCCATGGATTGTAGCCCTCCAGGCTCCTCCGTCCATGGGATTCTCCAGGCAAGAATACTGGAGTGGGTTGCCATGCCCTTCTGCAGGAGATCTTCCTGACCCAGGGATCGAACCAGGGTCTCCTGCATTGGCAGGCAGATTCTTCACTGTCTGAGTTACCGGTGAAGCCCAGTAAGATGGAAGTCAGAGTCTTTTTGAAACCTAGTCAGGGAAGCAACACTCATTGCGTTTGCAAAATATTCTGTTTGATGGACACGAGTGTCTAGGTCCCAGCCCAGCCCCCAGGAAAGAGGGTCCCACAGAGACTTGGATAGCAAGACAGGATCATTCTGTGGGCGGTGGGGGGCATTTATTCTGCCTGCCCTCCATCGATGTCTCCGTCACTCATAAAGTCCCCAAGTGACTATAACAAAGACCAGCAAGATGAGGGAGCTGGCCAGGGTTCACAGCAGGTAAGGAAGACTATGTGGCCTGGAGCCTCTCTCCTTAGCGACGTGTGTGAGATGTGCCTGCAGTCGCCTGCCTTTTGCTCTCCTTGGGTCCAGCCAATGCAGTCACGCTAACTGCTGAGCAGAGATTCAGCCTGGGGCATGAATGTCTGGTTCCCAGTGCCATGGTTACCCCACGCAGAAGAAATCAGGCAGGTCACCCACGTTCCGTTTCAAGATTCCTCCTCGTTTGCTGTGGGTGGTGGACCCCGCCCGCCTTCGTGACCTTCCAAAGCACCGCGGCGGCCCGAGGAGACGAGAATTTCCTTTAAAACTGGGCTTCTGTGTCCATTTTACAAACGCCCCGTCACGGTCTGGAGCGATCACCTTGAAATCTGAACCTCAGATCTGGCAGACCTGCTCAGCTGCGTGGTTTCTGCGTGGTCTGAAATGACAATGCTTTTTAGCTTTTTAGTGCTTTTCTTTTTTTCCTCTCCTAAAGCTGGAAAACCCTTTTATGACTGCTCTCAAGTCAAATAGTTACACTGCCCTGTGCTCTGAGGATGTGCCCTGCTTGCGTGGATTTAGAGGAAGAGAATCCCGCAGCCTTAAGCATTTTTGCTTTGGGGGAAATGACAAGTCCCCAGGAGCCACAGAGACTCAGCTTTCAGGTGGCATGTCCACGAGCCTGCCTGAGCTGTCAGCTGAAAGTTTCTATTCTGTAAGAATTTCATAACGAGGATTTAGCTCCATTTGGTGGGAAGCTGGCCGGGTAAGCTTTGTGCCCACTGGTTATTAGGGCTTTGCTCTCTGGACGCAGTGGTGGGAAATGCCACGTCGAAGAACACCCTTGTTTCATTCAGGAATGATCCCTCGTTTTCCTTTCTGCTGTATTTCCCTGGAAGGAAAGCTGTACAAAGTGATGGCTGTAAGGAATTTCTTAAATCAGTTAGCAGTGTCTGTATGTGGGTGCCTGGTTGCTCAGTCGTGTCCGACCAGTTGTAATCCCATGGACTGTAGCCCGCCGGGCTCCTGTGTCCTTGGGAGTCCCCAGGCAAGAATACTGGGGTGGGTTGCAATGCCCTCCTCCAGGGGATCTTCTCTAGCTCGGAATCAAACCTGGGTCTCCTGCATTGGCAGGCGGGTTCTTTACCACTGAGCCACCTACGAATCCTCTAAAGATGAACACAATGCTACAGTAACGAGAATCCATTCTCCCGTGATCCACTTTCAACCTTATTTTCCAAGTAATCAGATCCTTCCTGACAAACTCTACTTTTTACTTCCTTTCTTTTTTGATTCAGGGAGTCCGATGAAGTTATTCATTTCATGTTGAAGTGCAAACAGATGCAATAGAAGTTGAGTCTGTAAGGAAGGATTTTCAGAATGACCCAAGTAAGTTAAACCAGTGTTTTGCATTCTGGGATACAGCCCACTTGGTTATGATAATTACCATTATTTTAATACCCTGGTTGGAGGTATTTGCTAAAATTTTCTTTAGGCTTTGTTTTGTTCTATTTTGAATCTGCTGAGGGAGACTGGCCTGTAAATAGTCTTTCTCATGCTGCCTTGTCAGATATTAGAATGAAGATTATCTCAGCATTATAAAATGATTTATTGAGTGTTCCCTTTCTCTGTTCTCCATAAGAGTTTAAATAAAATTAATTACTTGGTCCTTGAATGCTTTGTAACACTCGTTGATGAACCCATGTGGACCAGTGATTTCTTTCTGGAAATATTTGACTGGGAATTTGGCTGACTCACACAGTAAAGAATCTGCCTGCGGGACAGGAGACCTGGGTTCGATCCCTGGGTCGGGAAGATCCCCTGGACAAGGGAATGGCAACCCACTCCAGGATTCTTGGCTGGAGAATCCCATGGACAGTGGAGCCCGGTGGGCTACAGTCCGTGGGGTTGCAAAGAATCGAACAAGACTGAGCGACTAACACTTTCACTTTTTCACTTTTTACTTCAGCTTGCTTATGCATCTATGACTCCGAGTATTCTATTTGTTCTCAGTTTTCACATTGCATCTTTCCAGGGGATTATTATGCTAATGTTTTTCCTGTTATTTCCGTAATGCTGTAAGGTCTTATGATATTGTCTTTTTCATTTCTAATTTTGGTTCTTTCTACCTTCCATCTCTCCCTATTGATTGGACTTGCTGATCTGTTTATTCATCGGACCTTCGAAAGAACCAGCTTCTGTTTTCATCAACTGAACTTGCTATATATTTGTTTGGAGAAGGAAATGGCAACCCACGCCAGTATTCTTGCCTGGAGAATTCCACAGACAGAGGCGCCTGGAGGGCTACAGTCTATGGGGTCGCAAAGAGTAGGACAGACGAAGTGACTGACACACACACATATTTATTTTCTGCTTAAGTAAACCATGCTTATATCTGTATGTTTCCTTCCTTCTGCCTCCTTCTCAATTACTGACTAATTTTTAACTTTTTAAGATGGTGATGAGTTTATGAGTTTTCAGTCCTTCTTTGCTAATACACACTTGTCCCCTCAATAGTATTCTGGTCTCGTCTAAAATATTTGGTATGTATTCTTCAGATCATTCATTCAAAAATATTTTCTAATTCCAGTGACATTTTCTCCGTTTACCTGTGGATAATGCAGACTTTCAAAACATTTCCAAGCACACGGAGATTTCGAAGTTAGTTGCATGGTGGTCAGAGATCACCAGTCTTTTGAAATATATTAAGATTTGGGTTTTGGTGCCACACATTGATAGTTTTCTATGTACCTGCAGAGAGTATGTAGTTATATATATATATATATATATATATATATATATATATATATATATATCTTTAAAATATTTATTTATTTATTTGGCTGGGTCAGGTCTTAGGTGTGATATGTGGGTTCTTTGATGCATCATTCAGGATCTTCTGTTAGGGTGCACGGATTCCCTTTTGTAGCGCATGGGTGCAGTCGTTGGGGTGGGTGAGCTCAGTTGTCCCTCAGCACATGGGATGTTAGTTCCCTGAGCAGGGATCGAACCCCGCATTGCAAGGCAGATCCTTAACTACTCAGCCACCAGGGAAGTCCCGAAGAAAGGGTGTACTTTTAACTCCTAGCTCAGTATGGCGTGCGTGATAAAGAACCTGCCTGCCCATGCAGGAGACACGGGTTCAATCCCAGGGTGGAGAAGATCCACTGGAGGAGGGCATGACAGCCCACTGCGTTATTCTTGCCTGGAGACTCCCATGGATGAAGGCGCCTCAGGGGCTAGAGTCCATGGGGTCACAAAGAGTCGGACGCAACTAAAGCAACTTAGCATGCATAAAGTTTTTTATATGTATATATATGTCTGCTAAATCAAATGCACTCATTGAATCATTCTGTTCTCCTCTATTCTTAGTATAATTTTTATCTGCTGAGTCATTTTTTAAATTTAATTAATTTATTTTAATTTTCTTTACATTATCGTGTTGGTTTCGCCATACATTGACATGAATCCGCCATGGGTATACATGTGTTCCCCTTCCAAACCCCCCCCTCTCACCGCCCTCCCAATTCCCTCTCTCTGGGTCATCCCAGTGCACCAGCCCTGAGCATCAGACCTGGGCTGGCAATTGATTTCACATATGATGATTAACATGTTTCAGTGCCATTCTCCCATATCATCCCACCCTTGCCCTCTCCCAAAGAGTCCAAAAGACTGTTCTATACATCTGCGTTTCTTTTGCTGTCTCACATGCAGGGTTCTCATTACCATCTTTCTAAATTCCATATATATGCGTTAGTATACTGTATTTTTGTTTGTCCTTCTGACTTACTTCACTCTGGATAGTAGGCTCCAGTTTCGTCCACCTGAGTAGAACTGATTCAAATGAATTCTTTTTAATGGCTGAGTAATATTCCATTGTGTATATGTACCACAGCCTTCTTATCCATTCGTCTGTTGATGGGCATCTAGGTTGCTTCCATGTCCTTGCTATTGTAAACAATGCCTCGATGAACATTGGGGTGCACGTGTCTCTTTCAATTCTGGTTTCCTCGGTGTGTATGCCCAGCAGTGGGATTGCTGTGTCATATGGCAGGTCTATTTCCAGTTTATTAAGGAATCTCCCCACTGTTTTCCATAGTGGCTGTACTAGTTTGCAATCCCACCAACAGTGTAAGAGGGTTCCCTTTTCTCCACATCCTCTCCAGCATTTATTGCTTGTAGACTTTTGGATGGCAGCCATTCTGACTGGTGTAAAGTGGTACCTCATTGTGGTTTTGATTTGCATTTCTTTGATAATGAGTGATGTTGAGCATCTTTTCATGTGTCTGTTAGCCATTTTTATGTCTTCTTTGGAGAAATGTCTGTTTAGTTCTTTGGCCCACTTTTTGATTGGGTAGTTTATTTTTCTGGAATGGGGCTGCTATCTGCTGAGTCTTATCCTTTACTGGAAAAGTTATATTAAATTACTCTGTGATAGTCACAGATTTGTCTATAATTCCATTTAGTTCTTTAAATTCTTTGTGTTTTTTTTAAGCCTTTGCTGTGTTTTCCTCACCATTTGTTTATCTAGCAATGAGTCATTCTTAAAAATGTGTTTTGCTGGAAAACACAACTGCACTGGGCTTTGTTCATTTGGAATTTGCAACAAGATTTCTTTTCTTCCACAGATTCCCTTCACTCCCTTTAGGTATGTTTATTTTAGGTGTGAAAACCCTGTCATGTGTGGAGTCTTTCACCTGCTGATGGACTTTTGGGCTGTTTTCTATGTTCGGCTCTTGTTAATCAAGCTGCTCTGAACACTGAGGTATGAGTCTGGTGTGGATGTACACTTTGGTTTCTCTTGGATAAATATTCTGGTGAAGATGGCTGGGTGCATATTTGCCTATATAAGAGATGGCTACCATTCTCTGCAGGAGGATTATCTCTTTTCGGTCTGTGTATTCTGGTTATACAAGAGAAATATTTTGGTTCCAACAACCTATGACTCATGTCAGAATAAGGAAAATAAAGGACCCAAGTCTTTGAAAGACAGACATCCCATTCCTGCTGGCAATGCTTTGGGGGCAGAGTACCCACAGGAGATTTGCCTGCCCTGGTGTCCATGAGCTGAGAGTTGGCAAAGACCAGGGAAATCAGGCTGAATCCCAATCACCGTGCCCTATACAACTCGTCTCACTCCCTTGATGATGCTCTGAGGCTCCGCTAACTCCCAGAGATGTATCAAAAGATGCTCAGCATCTCTGATAGTGGTCCAGAAGTAGTCAGCTCCTGAGGATTCATGCTGGTTCCAAATAGGAAAAAGAGTATGTCAAGGCTATATATGGCCACCCTGCTTATTTAACTTATATGCAGAGTGCATCGTGAGAAACGCTGGGCTGGATGAAGCACAAGCTGAAATCAAGATTGTCGGGAGAAATATCAATAACCTCTGATATGCAGATGACACTGTCCTTATGGCAGAAAGTGAAGAAGAACTAAAGAGCCTCTTGATGAAAGTGAAAGAGGAGAATGAAAAAGTTGGCTTCAAGCTCAACATTCAGAAAACTAAGATCATGGCGTCTGGCCCCATCACTTCATGGCAAATAGCTGGAGAAACAGTGGCAGACTTCATTTTGGGGGATCCAAAATCACTGGAGATGGTGATTACAGCCATGAAATTAAAAGACACTTACTCCTTGGAAGGAAAGTTATGACTAAACTAGATAGCATATTGAAAAGCGGAGACATTACTTTGCCAACAAAGGTCCATCTAGTCAAGGCTGTGGTTTTTCCAGTGGTCATGTATTGATGTGAGAGTTGGACTATAAAGATAGCTGAGTGCCGAAGAATGGATGCTTTTGAACTGTGGTGTTGGAGAAGCCTCTCAAGAGTCCAACCAGTCCATCCTAAAGGAGATCCAAGCAGTCTATCCTACAGGAAATCAGTCCTGCATATTCACTGGAAGGACTGATGCTGAAGCTGAAACTCCAATCCTTTGACCACCTGATGCGAAGAGCTGACTCATTGGAAAAGCCCCTGATGCTGGGAAGGATTGGGGGCAGGAGGAGAAGGGGATGACAGAGGATGAGATGGCTGGATGGCGTCACCGACTCGATGGACATGGGTTTGAGTAAACTCCGGGAGTTGATGATGGACAGGGAGGCCTGGTGTGCTATGATTCATGAGGTCGCAAAGAGTCGGACGTGATCATCTCCACCGTGGCAGAATACAAAACATCTGTTAACTAAGGAGACTTGCAAGAAGCTGACTATAAGCTAAGGCACATCCGGGGATCACCCTGTACAGGAGACACAACTGGATAAAAAAGAAATCCCGTTATCACAACACCCTAGTTTTGTGTTCAGTGATTATGTCAGATTCAAAGAGAAAGGTGTCCTTTTTGTAACACGCAGCAACATTTTAGGTAGAAAATAGGTTTATCTGGAAGAAAGTTCCAGGAGAAAGAGAAATTTATGTTCTAAGGGCAGGGCTGACAATGTTTGTGAACATTCGCAGTAGAAGAGGATTAGATTCCTCACGCCTTAAATTTTAGGGGCGTAAGCTCCATTAACTTTGAAGGTTTTCCTCTGCCGAGTGATAGCTTGATTGTTGAAAACGGAAAGAAAAGTGAAGAGTTTTTATTGTTGCGTTGGACGCAAAGGAAAAAGCTTTGTGTCCAATTAGCATCTTCTTTCTCATACCTTTTTTAAGAGAGCATATTACCAGGCATTTCATCTCTTGGTCTTCTATACATTTCTCCTAATCCTAGTATCTGTTCTGCTGTTTGGTATTCTCTGACAGATGTAATATAGTCTGAATTTTTTTGTACGTCAAGATGTTACGGCCTTAGACAATTCAAATATTCTTTTAATGTTTCTCTATTTTCTTTCTTTTCTTTTTTCTGAAACATCATGGCTACGTTTATTTAAGAATGTGTTCCGATATCAGATGGCAGTGTTCACCGACGCAGAATTGAAACTTTTGCAACAACCTAATAATCGTACGCCTGGTACTGTGTATGTTTAAGTGGTACCCTTTCATATCCTCCCGCCCTCTTGTTCCCCTCCTGTGTCCATAAATCCAGCCTCTATATCTGCATCTCCACTGCTGCCTTGCAGAGAGGTTCATCAATACTCCTGCTGCTGCTGCCGCCAAGTCGCTTCAGTCGTGTCCAACTCTGTGCGACCCCATAGACAGCAGCCCACCAGGCTCCCCTGTCCCTGGGATTCTCCAGGCAAGAGCACTGGAGTGGGTTGCCATTGCCTTCTCCAGTGCATAAAAGTGAAAAGGGAAAGGGAAGTTGCTCAGGTGTGTCCGACTCTTCGAGACCCCATGGACTGCAGCCTACCAGCCTCCTCTATCCATGGGATTCTCCAGGCAAGAATACTGGAGTGGGGTGCCATTTCCTTCTCCAGGGGATCTTCCCGACCCAGGGATGGAACCTGGGTCTCCTGTGTCTTCTGTTTTGGCAGGTGGGTTCTTTACCACTAGCACCACCTGGGAAGCCCTGTTCTTTTTCCTGGCTGAGTAATATTCCACCGTGTATAGGTACCACTACTTCTTGATCCACTCGTCTGTTGATGGACATCTAGATTGCTTCCATGTCCTAGTTATTGTAAATAGTGCTGCAGTGAACATTGGGGTACATGTGCCTTTATATTTTCTCTATGAAAAGAAACACTTTGTGTTTAATTAGCATCTTTTTTCCATATCATTTTAGGAGAGCATATTACCAATATTTTCATCCCTTGCTCTTCTGTGTGTTTCTCCTAATACTAATATCTGTTCTGAAGTTTGGTGTTTTCAGAAAAATGTAATATGCTCAGATTTTTACACTTTAAGATTTTATGATCTTACACAATTCAAATATCCTTTAAAACATTATTGTGTTGTTGATGGAGTATAGTTGATTTACAGTGCCGTGTTACTCTCTGCTGTCCAGCAAAGTGTCTCAGTCATACATATAACTGCTCTTTTTTTTAGAATCTTCTCTGATGTAGGTCATTACAGAGCATTGAGTAGAGTTCCCTATGCTGTACCGTAGGTCCTAGATTTTTATTTATTAATGTTTTGGGCCACACAGTGCAACTTACAGAATATAAGTTCTCCAACCAGGGTTTGACCCATGCCTCCTACAGTGGAAGCTCGGAGTCTTAACTGCTGAACTGCCAGGGAGGTTCCCAAGTCTTCTTTTATGTCCAAAAGTTGTTTTCATGATTCCTTCCATTTTTCTCCTTGGAGTGATGTGTGTGTGTGTGTGTGTGTTTGTGTGTGTGTGTGTGTGTGTGTGTGTGTGTGTGTGTATACATGGGCTTCCCATGTGGCGCTAGTGGTAAAGAACCCACCTACCAATGCAGGAGACCTCAGGGATTTGGGATTGATCCTTGGGTCAGGAAGATCCCCTGGAGAAGGAAATGGCAACCCACTCCAGTGTTCTTGTCCATGGGAAATCCCATGGACACAGGAGCCTGGTGGGCTACAGTCCATGGAGTCACAAAGAGTTGGACGCAATTGGATCGACTTAGCATGCACATGATTTGAAAAAGCAGACTAAGTCACGTGGCAGTTCTCTTTCAGTTTAGCTCAGTCGCTCAGTTGTGTCAGACTCTTTGCAATCCCCTGGACCACACCATGCCAGGCCTCCCTGTACATCACCAAGTCCCAGAGTTTACTCAAGCTCATGTCCACCATATCGGTGATGCCATCCAGGCATCTCATCCTCTGTCGTCCCCTTCTCCTCCTGCCTTCCGTCTTTCCCAGCATCAGGGTCTTTTCCAATGAGTTAGTTCTTCACATCAGGTGGCCAGAGTATCAGAGTTTCAGCTTCAACATCAGTCCTTCCAATGAATGTTCCGGATGGATCTCATTTAGGATGGACTGCTTGGATCTCCTTGCAGTCCAAGGGACTCTTAAGAGTCTTCTCCAACACTACAGTTCAAAAGCATTGGTTGTTTGCACTCAGCTTTCTTGATGGTCCAACTCTCACATCCGTACATGACCAGTGGAAAAACCATAGCCTTGACTGCTCCACTTCCAATAACTTACCATTTTCCAGAGTGGTTTTTTTCATGCTCAAGTCTCCACAAACGCCCTCTCATCATTCTTGACTTTTCTTTCCCATGTTCATGATTTGAAATTCTGCTTGTATTTACAAGTCTTGGGTACCCGCCTCCTCCAGGAAGCATCCTGAGGACACAAGTATTTTTGCACATGTGTGCTTGTTTTGTTTTTTTTTTTTTTTGGTACCTAGTGCTGTGAACCTGGTACACAAAAGGTTCATCCTCCTTTTTTGTCCAGTGACCATTGGTATCACTTCTCATGGTCCTTACAGGCTGGAGAGATTTGGAAGGACAGCAAACCAGTCCATCCTAAAGGAAATCAACCTTGCATACTCATTGGAAGGACAGATGCTGAAGCTGAAACTCCAGTCCTTTGGCCACCTGTTTTGAAGAACTGACTCACTGGAAAAGACCCCGATGCTGGGAAAGACTGAAGGCGGGAGGAGAAGGGGACGACAGAGGATGAGATGATTGGATGGCATCACCAACTTGATGGACATGAATGAGTTTGAGTAAACTCTGGGAGTTGGTGAAGGAAAGGGAGGCCTGGCGTGCTGCCATCCAGGGGGTCAAAAAGAGTCGGACACGACAGAGCGACTAACACTTCCCCTTTCACTGATTCCTGAGTCTTGTTTCTTCACATTTGAAACTCTTTCCATCTAGTTTTCTTTCTCAAGTGCTTTTCTAAATCTCTCTTACCTTTTGGCATTATTCTTATCTTAGCTTTCTCTTTATTTTCCAAGTTAGACATTCTTCACAGCTGTTTTAACCATCCTTATATTATTATTATTATTTGGTGGGGGGGGGTTCTCTGCTGCTTCTTCGTTGTGTCTTCTGGGCTTTCTTTAGTTTCATGCTGGCTTTTCTAATTGTGGCACTCGGCATGTGGGTCTTTTAGTTCCTTGACCAGGGGTTGGATCTGGGGAGTCACTAACCAGCCTTGTTTCACTTTCCACGTCAGCGTCTGCTCCTGCCTGCAGGAGAAGCGTCCGTCGAGATGACTGCCTTTTCCCATCTCTGAGATTCTCTCGTAGTTCCATCAAGAGGGTCCAGGGATGGACATGCTCATGTGATGGGCTTCAAGCTCTTTCATCTCCAAGATTTCAGGACCGGGTTTGTTGAGCGTGTGACCTGGCTTTAGAAAGACAGATATCTATAAGGACTTTGTGCTTGGCTTAATGTTTTCCTGCCACTGTCTTGAAATTCTTTTTTTTTTTTTTTTAACTTTTTGGCCACATCTTGCAGCAAGTATGATCTTAGTTCTCCGACTGGAGGTCAAACCCATTCCCCCTGGAGACGAAGAAGTACAGAATCCTTTACCCACTGCACTGCGAGGGAAGTGCCTGTCTTGAAATTCTTATCATTTTAGACAAGGGTCCCACAGTTTCATTTTTCACGTGGCTTCTCATTCAGTCAGCTGACTGCCTACCCGTGTCACCAACAGTCTGAAGTATGTAAACAACAGTACCCTGAATATAACATATGACTTTTATAGTCTTCCCTCTTTTCTTAGTATGTCTTCAAGTCCTCCTGTAGATTTCCTACTTACTCTACCATTCAGCATTCTTTCCCAAATTACTGTTAATCCTTTGAGGCACAAAATATATAGATTTCTAAGCTATGGTTAGTTCACAATATAAATAAGAGAGTATTTTTTTTAAGGATTAGATTTGGGTGTCCTTATCAATAGGTAATGATTTAAATGATTTATGTTGTTATTCAGTCACTCAGTCGTGTCCGGCTCTTTGCGATCCTATGGACCAGGCATATATAAGTGTATAGGTATAATTTGTAAATAAGTATATGTAATTCTATATATCATATTAATATATAATACGACTTAATTATATAATCAATTGTATATTAATTATTTAATTACAGTAATATGTAGTATATTATGCATATTGCTATGTTAACACGAAACATGTTATCATTATATACTAATATTATAAAATTAATGTGTGTCAATAGTAATGTGTAAATATATTGTATTTATATTAATACATTATATAATTATAGGATTATAAATAGGAGAACCCCATGGACAGAGGGGCCTGGCAGGCTACAGTCCATGGGATCCCAAGAGTTGGACACGACTTAGTGACTAAACCACCACCGCCATAATTGTATACATAACTTTATATAATTTTAATGCCCTCGATGTTTTATCTGACATTGCAACGTGGATTTACTAGACTAATTGGCTACTTCCTTGGAACTGCTTCTGTGGACCGTGCTTATTTTATGCTTAGATACTATAGTATAAAAAAACTCTCTCTTTTTCTTTCATTTCTCATTTCCTGTTTCAATGAAGAATATCACTGACCCCACCCTAAGCTGCTCTGATCAGGACACCGGGATCATCCCAACTCTTCCCTGTCTTTATCCCTCAGCCCAGTTGGACACCACCGTTGACAGAATACACAATCAGCATCTCTTGAATCTCCGTCTTTTCTCCGTCATCACTGCTACCATCTTAGTTGAAATATGTCCCTTACAGCAAAGAGTCTTTCCTCTTCCCTCTCTCTGTGGCTGTCTTTCTGTGCTGGAATCACAAGGACCTTTGTAAAACATCAGTCGTGCCGTTCCTCTGCTTGAACTCCAGGAGAAATCATCCCTCATTTCCTTTGATATAAAGCTGCAAACTCCTTCGTCTGGTATTCAAGCCCTGGTTGACCTTTCCTCCTGCCAATAGGGTGTGTTCTTTCTCAGTCGTGTTCCACTCTTTGTGACCCCGTGGGCTATAGCTCACCAGGCTCCTCTGTCCATGGGATTCTGCAGGCAAGAACACTGGAGTGGGTTGTCATTTCCTCCTCCAGGGCATCTTCCCGACCCAGGGATCCAACCCTTCTCACTTACATCTCCTGCATTGGAAGACAAATTCTTAACCACTGCACCAACTGGGAAGGCAATGGGTTGCTATCAAATTTCTACACAGCTGTCTGCCTCTGACCGTTATCAGTTGCTATGCTCCCTGGGAAAGTCATTTCCCCCTGACTTTTTTTTGTTTTAATCCTGTGTAATTCCTCCCTATCCTCAAAGTCTCTCCCTAGCCTTCCGGGGAGCCTTCACTCTTGCCGTCTTCCGGGTTGATTACCTGCCTCCTCACAGAGCCCTTTGGAAGAGGAAATGGCTACCCACTCCCATAATCTCGCCTGGAAAAACCCCATGGACAGAGGACCCTGGAGGGCTACAGTCCGTGGGGTCGCAAGAGTCAGACACGACTTAGGGACTAAACCCTCCGGGAGCCCTGTGCGGTCCTGGGCTTACCCTTCCCTCTACACAGTGTTTATTGCAGCTCTGCCCTTGTATCTGTGAGGCCACACGTTCAATCAAGCAGAAACGATTTCTTGTCGAATTCTTGAGTCTTTGCCACTCAGCATGGTAATACAGAGGTGGAGAGTAGATATATGTGTATAAGAAACTCTCTTGGATCCTTTTTTTTTTTTTTTTTTAATTTTTTGGCCGTGCAGCGTGGCTTGTGGGATCTCAGTTCCTCAACCAGGCACTGAACCCCTGCCCCCTGCAGTGGAAGCCCAGAGTCTCAACTGCGGGCGCACCAAGGAAGTTCCATCCCTTGGGTGCTATTGAACGTCTTTATAGACGGCTACTATCAGCGCCCTGAACTCAAGTCATTCAGACCTCAACTCTTTCTACTTCCAAACCAATAAAGAAAATTCCTCTTTGTCTATATCAACACGTATATTCTGGAATCTGGAAGAACTGGAGTAGACGATCTCATTTGCAAAGCAGAAATAGAGACCCAGAGGCAGAGAACAAACGTAGACCAAGGGGGAAGAGGACATGGACTGCACTGGGCATTGGGATTGATGCCTATACACTACTGATACTGTGTATCAAACGAGTAACTCTTGAGGACCGGATGTCTAGCACATGGAACTCTACTCAACGCTCTGTGGTGACCTGCATGGGAAGGAGACATAGAAAAGGAGATATATGTATATGTATTTGGCTGATGTGTGTGATACCTAGGGCTTCCCTGATGGCTCACTTAGTAAACAATCTGCATGCAATACAGGAGACCCGTGCTCAGTCCCTGAGTCAGAAAGATCCCCTGGAGACGGGAATGGCTACCCACTCCAGGATTCTTGCCTGGAGAATCCCATGGACAGGGCAGCCTGGTGGGCTACGTTCCATGGGGTCTCAAGGAGTCAGAACCGACCGAGTGACTAGCATAGCAGAACTGATTCACTCTGCTCTGCAGTAGGAACTTATACAAAAAAAATTTTTTTAAATCCTCTTCATCTAGATAAACACTGACAGAAAATATAACAATTAAGGACCCACCTCCCACCAAATAATACAAAAAGCTAAATCATCTATTCACCTTCCCAAATACCAATAAAGCACCCCCTACTCTCAAAGGTCCTTTACAAAATGCTCTTCTTTACCCATCAATATGTTGAACATATTATCTTTCTCAGATGGAACAGAAGCTGAAGGTGTCACAGTCATCAGTAGTTGCATGTTTTCGCAATTTACATCCAAATCCTTGAGTTTCGCATGAACAAGACTTGAAGGAGACCTGTTCACTCGAATGAAATTTGCACTGTGGCTCCAGCGACGCTGTGGAAGGGGTTGGTCGCAGTTTTCAGCACCGCTGGGGTTTAATTTATGTAGTGTCATCGCAGAGAGAGAGCGCTAATGGCTTTTTAATTATTCTCCGCTTCCGAGAATAAACGGGAGGGAGACCAGTTCCCAGACAAAGGAAGAAACCATTGGGAGCTGGGCAGAGATCATCGTGCAGCAGGCCCTGGTGAAAGTATCTCAGAACGCGCGAGTGTGAGGTCCTCTGGCGCCCATCCACCCAGATGGTAGAACTCAGCCACGGTCCGTCTTCTCTTCCCAGCCTTCAGACCTCATCCTCGAAGGCTGGCGATCCTGGGAGGTCGTGGACAGTTTAGAAAGCTGTCGTCACATTTTCAGCGGAGCTGGTTGGGCCGGGGATGATGGAGACATAGTAGCAGCGATTTGCCAGGTGTCTTTGTACAAGTCAGAGAGAGAGTAGCTCGAACACAATGGCTTACAAAGAAATCCACAAATAAACTTTGTTGGGAATAAAAGGTTATAAACCTTGTGTGATCATTTAGAGCATTTTTTTTTCTAGTTTGCTTTTCTTCATTGAAAAATCGTTGCTTTGCAATGTTGGTTTCATTTCTGCTGTATTGTAAAGTGATTCTGTCTCTATATCTATGTCTGTATCTATCTTGGAGGGGGAAACGGCAACCCACTCCAGTGTTCTTGCCTGGAGAGTCCCCGTGGAGAGGATCCTGGCGGGCTATAGTCCATGGGGTCGCAAAGAGTCGGACACGACTAAGAGACTAACACACGTCTATCTATCTACACTTTCTTCGTAATATTCTTTTCCACCCTGGTGTATCCCCGGAGACTGAATACAGTTCGCTGTGCTCTCTGGTAGGTCCTTGTTGTTCATCCAGTCTGCATACAATCGTTTGCATCTGCTAACGTCGAGCTCCGAGTCCATCCCTTCTTTTTCTCTTCCTGTTGGCAACCACAAGTGTGATCTCCATGCCTGTGAGCATGTTTGTGCTTCCTAGATAAGTTCATTTGGGTCATATTTTTGATTCCACGTATGCAGATCCAACCAGTCCATCCTAAAGGATATCAGTCCTGGGTGTTCACTGGAAGGACTGATATTGAAGCTGAAACTCCAGTACTTTGACCACCTCATGTGAAGAGTTGACTCGTTGGAGAAGACCCTGATGCTGGGAAAGATTGGGGGCAGGAGAAGAAGGGGATGACAGAGGATGAGATGGTTGGATGGCATCACCGACTCGATGGACATGGGTTTGGGTGGACTCTGGGATTTGGTGATGGACAGGGAGGGCGTGCTGAGGTTCATGGGGTCACAGAGAGTCAGACACGACTGAGCGACTGAACTGACCTGAACTGATGAGTGATAGATATTGTACGGTATTTATCCTTCTCTGTGTGCCTGATTTCACTTTGTATGATAATCTCTAGGTCCACCCATGTGGCTGCCAGTGGTATGATTGCATTCTTTTCCTTTTATGGCTGAGTAGAACAACTTTTGAAGCTTATGTTTCTCCGGGCCTCTTCTGGGGTGAGAAGGCTGGCCATGCTTCTGTCTGGGAGCACCAATTACCCTTCACCTGCGCCCTTCAACTCTAAAAGCGGAGGTTGAGTAAAATACGCATTTCAAAGGTAGCTGTACTTAGTGTGTGATCCGTTTTAGTTATAGAGTTCGAAGCTTGTTTGAGCACCCGTTCCTTTGGAGAACATGTAACGCGGACGTTCACAAAGGTAAAACGTGCAATGTCTCACTTCCCTGGTGGCTCAGACGGTAAAGAATCTGCGTGCAGTGCAGAGACCCAGGTTCGACCCCTGGGTCGGGAAGATCCCCTGGAGAAGAAGGCAATGGCAACCCACTCCGGTGTTTTTGTCTGGAAAATCCCATAGACAGAGGAGCCTAGTGGGCTACAGTCCGTGGGGTCTCATTGAAAGAAGTGACTAACACTCTCACTGCCTCACCATTTACTGAATCTTTGTAGCAGGCTAGGGACTAGAAATATGCTTCTGAAACGGCTGGTCTGGGGAGCGTTAGAGTCAAGGAGAGATTTGATTTTGTTCCAATAAAAGTAAGGACAAAGAACAGACGGAGGGAGAATTCCCCAGTGTTCCAGCGATGGAGACTCTGTGCCTCCGCTGCATGGGACCCAGGTTCAATACCTGGTCCAGGATCTGAGATCCTAGAAGCTGCCAAGTGCAGTAAAAATAAATCAATAAATGTCAGTTTAAAAAAAAAAATCAAGGGAGGAGCAAAGAGATACATTCTAGAAGCAAGGAAGGATTACGTAACGTCAAAATGTTGCTGTCATTCTGAGGGATACAGCACATGGAGAAAACAATTAGCCTTTCTTCCAGCCATCCTCATTTCTCAATAAAAACTTTGTAAAGAGAACCATCAGCAGATTCAGGCGTGTGCTGCCTTTTGTTGTTGTTGTTGTTAAGCAATGCAGTAGAAACCAAGATCCAAAGTGTTAGTTTAATAAGAAAGGCAACTCTCACCTTGGCCAAGAAGTTCATTTGGGTTTTTCCACATGATGTTGCCGCAAAACTGGAATGAACTTCTCGGCCAGCCCGATGGTTCAGCCAGCTTTGGTGAGATGAAGCTACTGTCTTTGAATATAGTTTCACTTAAGTCCTGTGTTTTTTACCCAAGGCTGAAAGTTGTCTTCAGTACCAGCTTGGCCTGCAGTCACACATATTTGTAGGACTTTCCTAAGAAATGTCTGAAAACTGCCACTTTTCTGAGTCAAACTACTAAGACTTTCATTCCCTGCAAATGTCAATTCAATATCAGCAATGCAGGGAAAGGCTTAGAGTTATATAGCTTCATACCCTTGAAGTACAGCCTCGAGGAAACAGTTGCTCCACAAGTGAAAATAACTATTCCCAGGGAAAGGAAAAGAAAATGTAACACAGTTAGGAGGTTCTTCCAATACCCAGTGATTGTTTTATTTAACCCCCTTGTAAAGCAGAGACATTACTTTGCCAACGAAGGCCTCTCTGATCAAAGCTTCGGTTTTTCCAGTAGTCGTGTATGGATGTGAGAGTTGGACTATAAAGAAGGCTGAGCACCAAAAAATTGATACTTTGGAGCTGTGGTGTTGGAGAAGACTCTTGAGAGTCCCTTGGACTGCAAGGAGATCCAACCAGTCCATCCTAAAGGAAATCAGTCCTGAATATTCATTGGAAGGACTGAAGCTGAAACTGAAACTCCAATCCTTTGGCCACCTGATGGGAAGAGCTGACTCATTGGAAAAGACCCTGATGCTGGGAAAGATTGAAGGTGGGGGGAGAAGGGGTCGACAGAGGATGAGGTGGTTGGATGGCATCACCGACTCGATGGACATGAGTTTGAGCAAGCTCTGGGGGTTGGTGATGGACAGGGAGGCCTGGCGTGATGCAGTCCATGGGGTTGCATAGAGTTGGACACGACTGAGCGACTGAACTGAACTGAACTGAATGTTTAAAAGGTGCATGTATGTTTGTGTGTTCATACTGTCTGTCCCAGGTTGTGAACAAAAATTTCTCTTAGTTTTCTCTCTTATCAAAAGTGTAATGCCTCATTTTTTTTTTTTAAAGCCATTAGGCAGGTCTCCTTGGCTTCAGATATGGTGAATAGAACTACTGGTACTACAATGCTATATTTAAAATAGGTACTCAACAGGGACATCGTGTATAGCACAGGGAACTCTGCTCAATATTCTATCATATCCTAAATAGGAGAAGAACTTGAGAAATAGCAGATGCAATCATTGCATATGTACAACCGAATGTCTTTGCTGTTACTGGAAACTAACACAGCGTTGTCAATCAGCTACACTCTAGTATAAAATAATTTTTTTTTGACTCTTCATTATAACAGTTTTTAATGAAAGCTGTAGACAAGGTGACTTTATTCCTGCATCTTCTCAATTGTTTCTTCCTTATATTTGCCCTTTTCCTTTCCTACTTGGCGAGATTTGGCTTTGCGTTCGAGGATCTTTTTGCGGTCTTTGTCCAGTTTTAGTCTGGTGATAACCACCTTGCTGGGGTGAATGCCCACGTGGACAGTTGTACCATTAGCCTTCTCCCGCTGCACTCGTTCAATGTAGATGACGTATTTCTTCCTGTAAACCTGGACTACTTTGCCAATTTGCTGCCCTTTGTAGTGCCCTCGTACAACCTGAACTTCATCATCCTTTCGGATGGGCATGGATCGAACGTTGTACTTCTGTCTTAGCTCTTTAGAAAGAGGAGAAGACATAATTTTCCTGTGAATGTGGGAAGGCGCATTGAAATGCCTTTTTCGATTCTTGCTTTGGTCGGAAGTCACAAAAGGATTGAACTTCATTTTGGCCGCTAGCGCCTCAACGATGGCCACAGAAGGGAAGCTAAAATAATTTTTTAAAAAAACTGCTGGTACTAGAAGATATTCACATAAATGTGGTCTCAGAAGTGATCTTGAGGAGACTTCCCTGGCAGTCCAGTGGTTAGAACCCATCGCGTTCTCTGCCATGGCCCACGTTCACTTCCTGATTCTGACCTTGAGGGGACTCCCCTGGCAGTCCAATGGGTAGAACTGAATGCTTTCTCTGCCATAGCCCAGGTTCAATTCCTGGTCGGGGAACTAAGATCGCGCAAGCCCTGTGTTTCGATGGGAGAAGAAAATGGCCTTGAAAACCAGAGTTTGGGGATGCAGTGGACAGAATGCTATTTTTGTTCCCTGTTCAGTGCTTCCTAACCCATTCCATCACTTGGCAGTGATGACGCTATGGACACAATGAATGCAGAGTGAGGTTGGAAAACCTTGTTCACTCTTCAGAGCATCTTCCTTCCATGGCGTTTGGTCTGTTTCTACCTGGACACCTTGGGCATCGCCTCTTCTCTGGGGCCAGAGCTGTCCTTTTCTGTCACAGCCTCTCTCTCACCTCCTTTGAATGCCAGGAGGTACACGCCTCTGCCAGAAGCTGTTGTGGGTCAGCTTCAGTGAGGCGACCCTGTGCTGAAAAAGTGGCGTAGACGGGCAAGACGGGTCACGCAGCCATCACTGGGCAGATAGCAAGAGAGGCCGTAGAAAGAGGCTAAAAGACAAGAAGCGTCGGCAGCTCTTGCTATAAAAACGTCTCAAGAGGCTGTGAAATCACCTCTAAGCCCAATGGGAAGGACTGAAACCAACTGGCCCCATTTAGGGGGGCTCCAAGGAGCTCTGGTACCATGGTCCTTTATATCAGCACAGAAGAAAATTCATTGAGAGCAGAATGGGAGATGAGAAGTGGTTTGCTGGAAAAGGATGCTTCTGAGGCTTACAGGCAGGCAGGCAAGCGATGCCGCGCACCCTGAGAACTTAGCTGGCTGCAGTTTTATAACCAAAGAAAAGCGGGGAGAGGGAGAAGACCACTTTTTCCCTCATGCTTGAGTAGATGTCATGCCTGCGTCATCAGCTCCTCCTCCAGGTTGAGCAGGGGAGTGTTCTTGTCCCTGCAAATTTTTGCTCTCTAGGCGTGCAGAGAGTGTATTCTAGGGACCATTAGCTGACTGAGTGCCCTGGACAAGATGTGGGTCTCACACCGCTACGGTTTTATTGTTTGGAGGCAGGTCCGATGCTGCTGTCATGGGGTTTTGTTGCTAAGCAAGCCTGCTAGGTTTTGTGGTGAAGCAAACCTGTTTTCTTGAGTTATCAATAACTCACAATTCAGTTCAGTCGCTCAGTCGTGTCCGACTCTTTGTGACCCCGTGGACTGCAGCACGCCAGGCCTCCTTGTCCATCACCATCTCCCAGAGTTTGCTCAAACTCATGCCCATCGAGTCGGTGACAACTTCCAGCCATCTCATCCTCTGTCGTCCCCTTCTCCTTCCACCTTCCATCTTTCCCAGCATCAGGGTCTTTTCAAATGAGTCAGCTCTTCACGTCAGGTGGCCAAAGGATTGGAGTTTCAGCTTCAGCATCAGTCCTTCCAGTGAACATTCAGGACTGATCTCCTTTAAGATGGGCTGGTTGGATCTCCTTGCAGTCAAAGGGACTCTCAAGAGCCTTTTCCAACACCGCAGTTCAAAAGCATCAATTTTTCGGCCCTCAGCTTTGTTTGTAACTCACAGGGCCTCCCCCGCCCCCTTTTTTTTTAGCTTATAGTCCACTAGTGGGATTAACTATTGGATCACCTACTTTGTCCCTTCATTTTGTCCCTGTCCAGATGGTTCGATCCTTCAGGTTACCATACACCAATCCTTCCCCACTCCACTCTAAATCACACAGCATCCTAAGCCACTGTGGGGTTCGAAAATGGTCCCAAGGCATTGGTTTGTGTGGAGATGTAAAGTGTAAGAAATAGAAGGTGTGATGCACTTAAAGAGTGGTGTGAGTTGTAGGGGAATTTCTCAGGGATCTACAAGAATATTTGCCTCTCCCAGCAATGCTTAAAAATGAAGTCATGGGACTTCCCTGGCAGTCCTGTGGTTAAGACTTTGCATTCCACGGCAGGGGATGTAGGTTTGATCCCTAGTCTGGGACCTCAAGTCCCACATGCCTTGAGGCCAAAAAACCGAAACCTAAAACAGAAGCAATATTGTAACAAATTGAATACAGACTTTTAAAATGGTCTACATTAACACAAATCTAAAAAGAGAAAGATTTAAAAAACAGGGAGTTCATATTCTTTGCTCACTACCCAACTTCTGCTATTATTAAAAATTCAGATTATGAATTTTCCGTGGTTTTTTTTCCAGAAATCCAAGGTAGTGAATAATGCAGGAAAGGGGGGAAAATCCATAGGAGTTAATGGCTATATTTTCACTAAACTTTATAATTAAATGTATCAGTTTTATGTCAGCGGATTATATACTATGCAGTTTAGTTGCCATTGATTTATAGGCATTTTACAGTTTAAAGATAAAATTAAATGACTGTTCTCACATAAATGGACTCAAGGCAAGTCTTTCCCTTACCCACATCCCATGATTTTGGTTGTCTAAAATTGAATTGAATTGAATTTAGAATTCAACTTCGATTTTTGACTGCTAATCACATAATTGGATTTTCAGAATATGCAAGCTTCCTCTGGAAAGTCACACATTTCCAGGTTTCTCCCCCAGTCCCCTCTGCCCTTCTTCATTTATTCAAATTCCAGCTACACACACACACAGGAGTTTAGTTGCTTTACAATGTTGAGTTAACTTTCTACTGTACAACAAAGTGAATCAGCCATACGTACACATATATCCCCTCTGTTTTGGATTTTCTTATTTAGATCACTGCAAAACACTGAGTAGGCTTCCCCGTGTTCTCATTAGTAATCTATTTTATACATAATAGTGTATACAGGGGATGTCCCTGGAGGCTCAAATGTTAAAGAATCCACCTGCCAGTGGAGGAGATGTGTGTTTGATCTCTGGGTAGCGTTACTGCTAAGTCAGATGGTAAAGAATCTGCTTGGAATACAGGAGACCCAGGTTTGGTCCCTGGGCTGGGAAAACCCTCTGGAGAAGGGAATGGCAGCCCACTCCAGTGTTCTTGCCTGGAGAATCCCTTGGGCAGAGGAGCCTGGTGGGCTACAGTCCTTGGGGTTAAAAACAGTCAGACACGACTTAGCGACTAAGCAACAGCAGCGATGTGCGTGCCAATTCCAGTCTCCCAGTCCATGCTACCCCCTCACAGTCCAGCTGCGTTTTAAGTCACAGAGCCATTCATTTCTTGACCATTCTTGGTTACCTGTGATTCTCCGCCTGTGTACTAACAGAGTTCCTACTCTTTGGAGCGTATTCTGCTTTCTGACTTTTCATGAGTCTATTTTGCATTTATACTGTAAGGCCTTACAATCTTAAATGGGCTCCATATTTTAACTAGTAATTTTTTAATCCTTCTAGTACCCAGTAAAATGTATACTGTTGGTTAAATTATAATAGTGTCCAACCACATGGAACATGGCTGCTTGGGAGGCATAGAATAAAAATGAAATCTGAATAAATGAATACAATGACTAATAAATAAATTAATGCACTTATTTATTCATCCCTTTTTTGTCCTTTTTCACTTGCTTCTGTATTTGCAAATGATAACATGATTATGCATTTTTAGCAACGGGATTACAGTACACATTTTTTCCATTGAAAAATGACATTTAATTAACAGTTGTAAGAAGATGTATCATTCATGGAGCCTAAGATTTGAACTAATGTTCATTGCTGAGACTAGCAAAAGCATTCATATAAAAGTTAAATATTAATCATTGAAGGACATTGGTAGAAAACAATCTGTCTCATAATTCCAGACATTTGTAATTAAATCCCATTTTTTAAATGCACAAGGAAAATGGAATACAGAGAAAATGGCAACTGTTGAGTGATACACTATTCATCACCATAAACTACTTAAGTCTAAGATTCATGTCCCTATACAGATATAACTCACCAGAAGATACATGACTGAGATTAAAATTCCGTCTTTCCCTTGCCTCCCCAAAATGAAGAAGAAATCAAACTCAATTGCACCTTGGACATTTAATAACAAATAGCAATAGCAAATATTTATTTTAACCAGACACTCATTCATCTGGGAAAATGGGTATGAACGCCGATAAAGAACGATGTGAATTATGGAAACAAAAGAAAATGAAACCGCATAGAGACAGATCGTTTGACATGATTTATGCCTGCTTGCTATTCCAATAAGGTAGACAGCTATTTGGGCTTCCCTAGTGGCTCAGACAGTAGAGAATCTCCCTGCAGTGCAGGAGACCCAGGTTCGATCCCTGGGTTGGGAGGATCCCCTGGAGAAGGGAATGGCAACCCACTCCAGTATCGTTGCCTGGAAAATTCCATGGACAGAGAAGCGTGTCAGGTTATAGTCCATGGGGTCACAAAGAGTTGGACATGACTGAGTGAGTACCACACACATACACAGATATTCAGACTTAACAGAGCATTCTGAGGGAAAGGACACGTGTGAGACATTCACCGGGTATCTGTGATTATCTGGGGTCGGGAAGATGCCCTGGAGAAGGAAATGGCACCCCACTCCCGGATTCTTGCCTGGAGGAGCCCATGGACAGAGGAGCCTGGTGGGGCTACAGTCCGTGGCGTCACACAGAGTTGGACACAACTTGCCGACCAAACCAACCACCACCTGTGATTATGCAGCTCACTATCAGAGGTGTCCAGACAACCTTCAGGAATATATTTGTCTGTTTTTATCTGTCCAGCGAAGGTTAAACTCACTGTCAATGGTGTCCAAAGAACCTTCAGGAAGGATCGACCTTTATATTTATTTGTTTTTGTCTGCGTCGGATCTTAGTTGCTGCACACAGAATCTTTGTTGGGAACAGAGCGTAGGCACTCAGTAGTTGCCATGCCTGGACTTAATTGCTCCCCACCACGACGGCTCAGCTGGTAAAGAATCCGCCTACAATGCAGTAGACCCTGGTTTGATCCCTGGGTCGGGAAGATCTGCTGGAGAAGGGATAGGCTACCCACTCCAGTGTTCTTGGGCTTCCTCTGTGGCTCAGCTGGGAAAGAATCTGCCTGCAGTCCTGGAGACCTGGGTTCGATCCCTGGGTTGGGAAGATCCCCTGGAGAAGGGAAAGGCTACCCACTCCAGTATTCTGGCCTGGAGAATTCCATGGACTGTACAGTCCATCATGGGGTCACAAAGAGTTGGACACAACTGAGCAGCTTTCACTTTCCTTCATGGGGGTTTAGTTTGCCAACCAGGGATCTAACCCACGTGTCCCCTGCATTGAAAGGCGGATTCTTCACCACTGGAGCCCCAGGGAAGTCCCAGGATCAACCTTTAAATGGTGTTTGGAATGGACACAATATCACTGTGAGAAAATTTAATAATGGACTGATTTTGAGAGTCAGGATGGCAAGAATACTTGCTCATATCTAAAGCAGATAAGAGCATGTCTTGAGTCAAATGATGCTGTATATTAAAAAAAAAATTAGAAATGAACATGAAATCCACCCACGTACCAGTATGTCGTTTAGTCTTCAAGCTCAGGAAGGCACGATTCCTTCAACCATTCCTTAATAGAAACAACTGAAGTGAATAAAGCGACTTTTCCTCTCCTTCCACATATTTTATTTTTGTTTTCGGTTTATGTCTCTGTAAGCATCTACTGCATAACCCTAGGCATATGCTCTTTGACACATGGATAAACCTGTTTGTGAAAGTGAAGTGAAAAAGTGAAAGGCTCTCAGTCAGACACGATTTGTGAAAGTGAAGTGAAAAAGTAAAAGGCGCTCAGTCGTGTCCAACTCTTTTCGACCCCATGGACTGTACAGTCCGTGGAACTCTCCAGGCCAGCATATCAGAGTGGGTAGAGCTGTTCCCTTCTCCAGGGGATCTTCCCAACCCAGAGATCGAATCCAGCTCTCCTGCACTGCAGGCAGATTCTTAACCAGCTGAGCCACAAGGGGAGCCCAAGAATACTGGAGTGGGTAGCCTCTCCCTTCTCCAGGGGATCTTCCCAAGCCAGGGATCGAACCCAGGTCTCCCGCATTTCGGGCAGATTCTTTACCACCTGAGCCACAAGGGAAGCCCTTGAAACATGAGAAAAAACCTTTATAATAAACCTATTAACTGATACCTCTTTAGGGATTTGCACTACAAAGGGTCAGCTTGTAATACATCAACCCTGCACACCACCTTGGACCCTCAACATCAAAAAACCACAGCAGAAGATGCTGACCTTCTGCACCAAAGGATTATAAATACCAGCAGGATTAACCGGGCGATCTTAATTTGCATCATCTGGGCACCATGTCACGATCCGTGCAAAGAGACTGCGTTTTTGCACGTGAACATGTTCACCTCAAAATGCTAATGTTTAGAGTATGGTAAAAGCAAACCTCGCCTGACATCATTCGCTACTTTGTTTCTTGTGAGATAGGTATTTGCTTTCAGTAGCAATGCTGAGATCGATGGTGGGAAAAAAAAATAATGCAGTTGCTATTATAATTTGAAAACCTTATGGGGGGAAGCGTTTTATGCTGTAGCTTTTTTTTCTTTTTAATATAATATTTCACGTATTTCCATACCATGCTTGCCCAGGGGCCATGCTAAACTCCTTTGTAGCGTTCCAATGTTAGTATATGTGCTGCTGAGCCAAGCACCATGCTGTACTTTTGAGTGAGTATTACATGACGTTGAACGAGATGGTCGAAACATGGTTTATCCTCTGAAACCAGATCCTATAATCTGTGTCCACCTGAGTTCCATCTTCTCCTGAAGAGATCGTGTCCACCTCTATAATCCCACAAGTGTTATATTGGTTCAGTCACCACAGTACCCAATCTCAACACAACTGGGCAGAAAATAACATCCCCATGGGGAAAGAACTTTCTGCATGAAACAAATCACGCTGTGTCCACTAAGAAAAGGAGATGGGAAATTGTAAGAAGCTTACATGGCGACGCACTCCTAGGTTTTTGTCCCTCTCTCGCCTCACCTTCCTGGCGGCAGTCAAAATGCGATGTTTTCAAAGCAAAGATGAGTCAGCGCAGTTTCTCAAGGAGATGGAAAGTGAGATTCATTATTTTCAGCTTTCACCCTTATAAAGTCGCCACTGTCTCTCCAGAGCTTTCCTGAAATGCAGGATCTGGTTCATTTAGTTAACGAAGATGACTTTAGGCTCATTTCCACCCTTCTCTAAATATTGTTATGCTGGATTGTAATTACGGCATTGCCGAGATTCAGCCATGGCCATTTTGCACGGTGCAGCATCTCTTCGTCTAAGTGAATTGTATTAATTTAGAGGTGAATGATCCTTTGTTGTTGTTGTTTTTAAATAATTTTTTATTTTAATTGGAGAATAATTACAATATTTTGATGATTTTTTTTCATACATCAACATGAATCGGCCACAGGGATACCTGTGTTCCCCACATCCTGAACCCCCCTCCCACTTCCTCCCCATCCCATCCCATCCCTCTAGGTTGTCCCAGAGCACCAGCTTTGGGTACCCTGCTTCGTGCATCAAACTTGCCCTGGTCATCTACTTTTGCATATGGTAATATACATGTTCAATGACAGTCTGTTAAATCATCCCACCCTTGCCCTGAAGTAGGGGACTTCAGGATACTCATGTTTTATTTTTGCTGTTGTGGTACAGGCATGCTAAATTCTCCTCCCCCAGGTGTTGGTGTTCAGCTGCTCAGTCGTGTATGAGTCTTTGGGACCCCACAGACTGCGGCACAGCAGGCTTCCCTGCCCTTCACTACCTCTCTGAGTTTACTCAAACTCATGTCCATTGATGATGCCATCCAACCATCTCATCTTCTGTCGCCCTCTTTTCCTTTTGCCTTCTGTCTTTCCCAGCATCGAGGTAGGTGTTATAAATATTCCTGCATGTGGCTTTGCCTCTGCTTCTGGAGGGAGAAGTCCATGCCTTTGGAGGTAGATTTGCTCAGGTGGCTAGTTCAGACTTTTCATGATGGCAGCACAAGGCAGAGGTGATAGACACCACTTCTGGGCTGAGGTCATCACCTCTGCCTGCCTCTTTAGTTGTCCTGCTATTACTGAGCCTCCTTTTGAAAGGTGGGCATCGTAAGATCGCAAGGCCTCCACCGATCAGGTCTGTGAGTCACGAGAATGAGCTGAACCTGTCTGTCAACCACACTGGGGAGAGAGAGTGAGGAAGAAGTAAGCGTTCTGCATCAGTGAGATTTTAAGATTTTTTTTTTATGTGACCCATTTTAGAAGTCTTTGTTCATTTTGTTACAATATTTCTTCTGTTTTTTTTTTTTCCTTTGACTGCAAGGCATGTGAGATCTTAGCTTCCCAACCAGGGATTGAACTCACACCCCTTGCACTGGAAGGCAGAGTCTTAACCACTGGACCGCCAGGCAAGTCTCTGTACCAGTGAGATTGTAGAGCGGTTAGACACTGCCCTGTGACCTAGCTTACTGTGACTGCACTATCTTTGGGGGAAACTTGTGAAAAAAGGAAACACTCTATGATGCTTTCTGTGGATAATAAGTTTAAGGTCAGCATTTAATTGCATGCAACTTGCAGGGCGTAAGTGGACATTCCGAAATCTCTGGCTGGTCTCTGAGATTACCACCCATTAGAAATCCTGTTTGGGGAGAACTTCCCCCAAATAGGCCCGGTGGTTGGGACTTTGTCTTCCAGTGGAAAGGATGCCAGTTCCATTCCTGATCAGGGAGGTAAGGTCACACAGACCTCGCAGACCAGAAACATAAAAAGAGAAGCAGCGTTATAACAAATTCAATAAAGACTTTAAAGACAGTCTGTATTTTTTTTTTAAAGATTGTTTTAAAACGTCTTTTCCTGGGATGTCATCAAAGTTCTTGACATTATGAGTCCTTAGGTAGGAAAGTTGAGTCCTTTCTTGTCTAATGTATGACTACCATGGGTTTCATCATATCAGAAACTCTGAGATCTCTGGGGATGGTACACAGTTCCTGGCTATGTCTGAGCAAGAAGGAACTATAGTTAAAAGCATCTTGAGGAAACTTCCCTGGTGGCCCAATAGTTAAGCCTTCACCTTCCAGTGTATGGGCACAGGTTTGATTCCCCAGTCAGGGAACTAAGAATCCAATAGGCTGGCATGGTGAAGCCAAAAAAAAAAAAGAAAGAAAGAAAAAAGATCTTGAGCATTTATAAACACTCCCAATATCACTAGATTAAAAAAATAAATGGCACTCAGAGCTGACTCTCCAAAGTCAATACACAGAAATGTCATCTTTTTGGAGTGAAGCTATTTTGACATGTTGAAGTCCCATATTAAACACAGCTGTCATTTCAGTACACACGGTTGAGGACTCAGGTAAAATTAGGATCATGACCAAAAGGGGAAAATGAAGACAGGCTTGATGGAAAGATGGAAGAGCTGATCTCAGTAGAAAAATAGAAGAAAATATGAATTTATGCAGAGAATATCCTTCAAATGATGTCTTTTATCCCTCAAGGGAGAAAAAAAAAGCTTTCAGCTAGGATATTTATAGGTACAAGTATAAATGTAGTATAATCCTCTTTTGAATTTTAAGAAATCCAGTAGACAAAAATCTGACAACAAACACAATAGAAATAAGCCCAAGCTGCATAGTTTGGGACAGATAAAACGTTTTCCCACAAAACATCCAGTAACAAACAGCATAAGCTTTGAACTATTTTTTTGCTACTATTTTAAAGCAAGCTGTAGATCTCACTGTCAACTTTTTTTTCTTACATTCCTGTTTTGTGACAATAATGTCTATTGACAGCATTTGTTTCACAGCATGGCATTGCAGCCATCTCATTTTAAAATAATAGTCATTTTAAGAGGATAAAGGGGGGAAAAAGTATACAATGAGCTAGGTTGTATCATCTGGACAAAGAAACTGGCTTTCTTTTTCAATAAATCTCATTTGACATAAAGGGAACTATTTCTTTGAACAGAAATGCAAGTTGGAAAAGCTGGAATTATTTGTGTCAAACTCAGGAAAAAAGTTTAGCTGACTCAAAGCTTTTGTTGATGTAAAGTAAAGGATTGTATCACCTTAGAGAGAGAGAGAGACAGTTTAATGATCCCTTAAAGAATGTCAAGATGATGACAAAGGTAGAATTTGTCTTTTCTATCATGCCCCTTCATTCATGACCCAGTGTTTCTGCTTTGAGTGGTGGTTTAGTCACGCAGTCGTGTCTGACTCTTTGCGACCCCACAGACCATAGCCCGCCAGACTCCTCTGTCCATGGGATTCTCCAGGCAAGAAGACTGGAGTGGGTTGCCATTCCCTTCTCCGGGGGGTAAGGGGTCTTCCCGACCCAGGGATGGAACCCAGGTCTCCCACATTTCAGGCAGATTCTTAACCGATTGAGGCACCTGGGAAGTCCATAAACAGCTCAGAGGCCCTCAGAATCCATGTCTTCGTGTCATGGAACCTTCTCCAAAAGTCTGTATCCTTTCCTGCGTTCCCTCAGAGTCCTGTTTCAAGGAGGGTGATGAGAGGAGGGGATTAGAAACAGCTTCCCTGCTGAATTCCAGGACAACAGGGCTTCTCCCTGATGGGATTTGCCAGTCTGTGGAACTCTTGAGTGTTTAACAGGGGGTTGCTGGCTTTTGACAAGGAAATTGGTCCCAACTTGACCTCTGGTGAGTGATGCCCTGGTTCCCTGTTGCGGGGAAGTAGACCTTGGGGATGGAGGAGACAGCAAAACGATCCAAAGAGATTTCCTCCTTGAATTTTTTTTAAAAAAATATTGATTCATTTGTCCGTGCCAGGTGTGAGCTACAGCACACAGGATCTTTGATCATTGCTGCGTGCAAACTCTTGAGGGGTGGCATATGAACTCTACTTCCCTGTGTGTGCGTGCTAAGTCGCTCACTCGTGTCTGACTCTTTGTGACCCCGTGGACTGTAGCCCGCCAGGCTCCTCTGTCCATTGGGTCTTCCCAGGCAAGAATACTGGAGTGGGTTGCCATTTCCTTCCCCAGAGGATCTTCCCAACCCAGGGATCAAACCCCCATGTCTTACATCTTCTGCCTTGGCAGGCAGGTTCATCCCTGGCAGGCAGGTTCATCCCCGCCAACCGGCCGGGGATCAAACCAGGCCCCCTGCTCATTTGTAGCCCGGAGTCTTAGCCACTGGACCAGCAGGGAAATCCCCTCCTCCTTATTTTTGCTTAAAGGAACATCTCTGGTGGGTTAGACACTGCTCTCTGTTCCCCAAAGGCAGACAGGTGAACAAGTCAATGGGGAAGTGGGAAAGAACAAGACAACGGCTGTGCAGACAAGGACCTTGACAGAGAATGAAGGATGTGTTGGTGACGTCATTCATTGACATCCCCAGTGAATACGGGCGGGTGGTACATGGGGACAGGTGAAAAGGAGGAGTCAGATGCCCTGAAAATAGGTACGCAAAACACCTAAGTTTTTTTATAAACGGCTTGATTTGACCCATATAAACATAACATACAAATCTAACTCCTTTCACTGCCACGTGAATTCCAGTTGCCTAACTCTTCCATCTGACGTGTGTTCAGTCGCTCAGTCATGTCCGACTGGTCAGACACATGCTACAACTAAAAGGTCCTGTGTACCCCCACTAAGATTTTGAAGCAGCCAAATAAAAAAAATAAAATAAAATAAAAAGCAAATTGTCATTATTTCACATATACGCATACTTTGGGACTTTTAGGGAAGCTATTCAAACGAGTGGCCACTTAAGTCATTTCTGATAACCATCATATTCACGCTTTAAAAGAGAAAAGAGAGAAAGTGAAGTCGCTCCGTCGTGTCCGACTCTTTGCAACCCCACAGGCTGTAGCCAGGCTCCTCTGTCCGTGGAATTCTCCAGGCAAGAATACTGGAGTGGGTGTTCCTTCCCTCCTCCAAGAGGTCTTCCCGACACAGGGATCGGACCTGCATCTTCTGCTTGGCAGGTGGATTCTTTACCACGGTGGCCCCGGAGAAGCCCTGTCTCCATCAGTTCCCTCAACACAGCGCTTTCTCTCATAGGAACTTTGGTCTTTTTCCACCTGTTTTCAACATCCTAACCATCAGTATGTGCCACATCTCATCCTTCCCTCCTGCTTGGTTTCTATGAAGGAGAATGCTGCTACTTTACCGAATTGATTTCACTGAGCATTTGATAAAGATCGGACACTTGATAAAGGTCTATTCTACAGAAAAGGCACAAGATGACATAAATCTTAAGACTTGGTTAGTTTCCCGCCTGCCCCCGCCCCTGACCCCGCTCCCGACCCCAGATTTATGTTAATCATCTTCAACGGTCTTCATTTACCCTTAGTAAAGATTAAGAGATAAAATCAATATGATATGATGGGCTTGAAAGTCAAGTGGATTTCGAATGTGTTTAAAGCATGAATGGGCTTCCCTGGTGGCTCAGATGGTAAAGCGTCTGCCTGCAATGCAGGAGACCCAGGTTCAATCCCCAGGTCGGGAAGATCCCCTGGAGAAGGAAATGGCAACCTACTCCAGTCCTCTTGCCTGGAAAATCCCATGGACGGAGGAGCCTGGTAGGCTACAGCCTGTGTGATTGCAAAGAGTTGGACACGACTGAGCGACTTCACTTTCTCTCTTTTCTCTTTTAAAGCATGAATATGATGAGTATCAGAAATTACTTAAGTGGCTGCTCGTTTGAATAGCTTCCCTAAAAGTCCCAAAGTATGTGTATATGTGAAATAATGACAATTTGCTTTTTTAAAAATTTATTTTATTTATTTATTTGGCTGCTTCAAGTCTTTGTTGGGGTACACAGGACCTTTTAGTTGTAGCACGTGATCTGACCTTTATTGTGCCCTTCTTTGCATGAAATGAATATTGAGTGCAGCACTTTCACAGCATCATCTTTTAGGAGTTGAAATAGCTCAACTGTAATTCCATCACTTCCACTAGCTTTGTTCATAGTGATGCTTCTTAAGGCCCACTTGACTTCACATTCCAGGATGTCTGGCTCTAGGTGAGTGATCACACCATCGTGATTATCTGGGTCATGAAGATCTTTTTTGTACAGTTCCTCTGTGTATTCTTGCCACCTCTTCTTAATATCCGCTGCTTCTGTCAGGTCCATACCATTTCTGTCCTTTATTGAGCCCATCTTTGCATGAAGTGTTCCCTTGGTATCTCTAATTTTCCTGAAGAGATCTCTAGTCTTTTTCATTCTATTGTTTTCCTCTATTTCTTTGCATTGATCACTGAGGAAGGCTTTCTTATCTCTCCTTGCTAGTCTTTGGAACTCTGCATTCAAATGGGTATATCTTTCCTTTTCTCCTTTGCCTTTTGCTTCTCCTTCTTTCACAGCTATTTGTAAGGCCTCCTCAGACAACCATTTCGACATTTTGCATTTCTTTTTCTTGGGGATGGTTTTGGTTACCGCCTTCTGTACAGTGTTACCAACCTTCGTCCGTAGTTTGTCAGGCACTCTATCAGATCTAATCCCTCAAATCTATTTGTTGCCTGCACTATATTATCACCCATAAGGGATTTGATTTAGGTCATACCTGAATGGTGTAGTGGTTTTCCATACTGTCTTCAATTTGAGCCTAAATTCTGCAAAAAGGAGCTCATGATCTTAGCCAAGGTCAGCAATAACCTCAGATATGCAGATGTTCCCCTCTAATGGCAGAAAACGAAGAGGAACTAAAGAGCCTCTTAGTGAAAGAGGAGAGTGAAAGAGCTGGCTTAAAACTCAACTTTCAGAAAACGAAGATCATGGCATCTGGTCCTATCACTTCATGGCAAATACAAGGGGAGAAAGTGAAAAGAGTGACAGGTTTTATTTTCTTGGACTTCAGAATCACTGCAGATGGTGACTGCAGCCACAAAATTGAAAGACACTTGCTCCTTGGAAGAAAAGCAATGACAAACTAGACAGTGTGTTAAAAAGCAGAGACATCACTTTGCCAACAAAGGTCCATCTAGTCAAGGCTATGGTTTTTCCAGAAGTCATGTATGGATGTGAGAGCTGGAACATAAACAAAGCTGAGTGCTAAAGAATTGATGCCTTTGAACTGTGGTGCTATAGAAGATTCTTGAGAGTCCCTTGGACTGCAAGGAGATCCAACCAGTCCATCCTAAAGGAAATCAGTCCTGAATATTCACTGGAAGGACTGATGCTGAAGCTGAAGCTCCAATCCTTTGGCCACCTGATATGAAGAACTGACTCATTCGAAAAGACCCTGATGCTGGGAAAGATTGAAGGCAGGAGGAGAAGGGAACGACAGAGGATGAGATGGTTGGATGGCATCACCGACTCAGTGGTCACGAGTTTGACTTGGTGATGGACAGGGAGGCCTGGCTGCCGTCCATGAAGTAGAGAGGAGTTGGACACAACTTAGGAACTGAACAACAATATGGGATCTAGTTTCCTGACCAGGGATTGAACCCTGGCCCTTTGCGTTGGGAGCTCAAAGTGTTAGCCACTGGGCCACCAGGGAAGTCCCCGAAACAATGCCAGTTCTGTGGGGAAAATAGCTCACAGCTCTGGGATTGCCCAGGGCTGGGGGTTGGAGTGGAGTTGGGTGTTTGGTCAGCAGCTTCATTCCTATGAAAAACAGAACTCAACCACCGGGCTCACCCAGGAACCTAAGATTGGAGGCTACAGTTACGCAAATCCATTTATTGTTGACCCAAGTACAGGCTATTGATTGTTACCCTTGGGCTTTGCCTGTGAATCCTGAAGACTGCCTCCCTGTCTCTGAATATCTTACCTTTGTTGCACGCTGGTCCTCCTAAACCCTTTCAAACTAATTGCTTTCCTTGTACTATAATCCGACATCAGAGAATAGCTCGAGTACAAATTGCCCCACTTCTCCGGGAAACCTGCGCTCCTGTATAATTGAAGCCGTTTCAGGTCTCTTGCAAAGCTGTTATGAAGCACTCGGGTTTGAGCTGTTTTTGTCTATTACTTGGGCCGGCTCTTCTCCTTAAGAGCTGCCTATATCCCCAACAGAAAGAGGGGTCATTTTACAGAAACAAAGAGGGGACCTACCTGCTGTGTTGAGTGGGCACGCCAAAGGGCTTCTTCCCTGATGAAAATGGAAGATGAGCTTTAGAAGCAGTTTCTCTGGTGACTGATGGTGGTGTTTTGGTCACTTAGTCGTGTTCAACTCTTTGCGACCACATGGACTGTATTCCCCAGGCTCCTCTGTCCGAGGGATTCTCCAGGCAACAGTACTGGAGTGGGTTGCCATGCCGTTATCCAGGGGATCTTCCCCCAGCCCAGGGATTGAACCCGGATCTCCTGCCGTACAGGAAAATTCTTTACCTATGGAGCCACCAGGGGAGCCCTTCACTTATGCCTAGACTTGGTCAAAAGGGCTCATAAATGGATGCCGAAAGCTCAGCTTTTCTGTACACGGGTGCCAAATCAAAGGTCAGTGACAGAGTTTCAGGTGAAGGAGAGAAAAGAAGGGCTTTTATTGCTTGGCCAGGCAAAGGGGGATACAGCGGGCTGCTGCCTCGAAAAAGCTATGTGTCCCTACTTGGAGAGGACAGGGAGAAGTTTCATCATAATGAAGGAGGAAGCAGACAGAACAGGCTCCATCTTGAAAGCAGGACTCCTGCTTTCTTGGGCCGGACTGTGGACTTTGAGCTCTATGCCCACTATCTATGGAGGGGACATACCACCTGGAAAACCAGACTCCTGCCACCCCCGTCCCCCATCACAGAAGAGCCCCAGGGCTTGTACCTAGACTCTCTGTTGCCTAATTATCTGTGTAACCAAATAGAATCAAACATTCTATTCTGCTTATTGGGGAATGACCACAGGCCTATTGATAATTGTCCGCCCTTCACTACTAGGCTTAAGGCATACGAATCGCGGGTTTAAGACTGGTTAACTTTGATTGTATCTTTCTTTTCCTTTGTTCAGACTAGTTTTGGGGAATTTGGGGAGGCGGATTTGGACACGTACACTTAGGGGATATAAGGTTTTCACAACCACTGGTCAGGGTCCTTGGCCAAGAGGAAACTCTGCCCAGGGCCCGCCGGGGTAACCAAATGCACTCCACCATCTGCATTGTCCTTCTGAGTGAGTTTGTTTCCTGGAACGCGTGGCTACGACAATAATGGTTTAAAGAGGGTGTGATCAGCTGGTGGACCTTCCTTTGATGGGATTTCCCAGGCAAGAATACTGGTGTGGGTTGCCCTTTCCTTCTCCAGGGGATCTTCCCAACCCAGGTTTTGAGCGCGCATCTCCCGCACTGGCAGGCATATTCTTTACCACAGAGCCACCTGGGAAACCATTTGAAGAGTGACCGTCTTCTTAACTTTACTTTCCTAAGGGGAAAACCCAGATAGATGTGTGAATAAAAGCGAACTGACTGCAACTTGATGCGTCAGTCTGAGGAGTAATCCAGGTAAATTTGGGATTGATCTATTGAACAAAAACTATCTTTAGTGCACTGAGAAGATATTCATTTGGTATGAAATTATCCTCTGATTTCCGATATTGTAAACTTCCCACTGATTTGTTTCTTATGGTAACAACTAGTGTTTACAGAGAAGGCAAGGGCTCCCCACTCCAGTCCTCTTGCCTGGAAAATCCCATGGGCGGAGGAGTCTGGCGGGCTGCAGTCCATGGGGTCTCGAAGAGGTGGATCCGACTGAGCGGCTTCCCTTTCACTTTTCACTTGCATGCACTGGATAAGGAAATGGCAACCCACTCCAGTGTTCTTCCTGACCCTGGGATCGAACCCAGGTCTCCCTCATTGCAGGCAGACTCTTTACCAGCTGAGCCACCAGAGAAGCCCCTTAAAGGAAGCTCACTTAAAGGAGTGAGTAAGAAATATATAAATTAACATATATGTAACATGTGTATGTATATTCAACACATATATCTGTATATATATGCTGGATGTATAAACAGTATATGTTACTATTAAAAATGTAGAAAACTCTGTTGAAATATGGGCCTGAATAGAGTTTGTTTTTTTGACTACACCCCCTGGGATTTTAAGTACTGATTGACCTGTGTCCCATGCAGTGGGAGCAGAGTCTTAACCACTGGACTCCCAGGGAAGTTCCCGAATAGACGCTTTCCCAATCAGATGGTTTAGGGAGTCCCTTCAGCTGTCCAGTGGTTAGGACTCAGAGCTTACACTTCCATGGGTCTGGGGTTCAACCCCTGGTCAGGGAAGTAAGATCCCGAAAGCTGCATGATGCACCCAAAAATAAAAGCAATAATAATAAAAATGAGAAGAGTGTCTAAGGAACTCACTCAGTCGTGTCGGACACTCTCTGTGATGCCATGGTCTATACAGTCCAGGGAATTCTCTCGGCAAGAATACTGGAGTGGGTAGCCTTTTCCTTGTCCAAGGGAAATCTTCCCAACCCGGGGATCAAACCCAGGTCTCCCGAGTTGCAGGAGGATTCCTCACCAGCTGAGCTACCAGGGAAGCCCAAAGAGTATCTAAATAATCAATAAACATTAAAAACGTCTGAAGCTTAAGAAGGCAGATTGAAAGCACGGTGTGATAATGCTGTACAACCACCAGAATCTAAAACCAACAAACAAAACAATGGGACAACATCAAGGGCTGGTAAAGGCATGGAGCAAAGGGAACTCTCCCACGGTGTATAAATTGCTCAGGTAGGAAAACTGCTCAGCCATCCCTCCTAAAGCAGAACATATACCCTAAACACTGAGCATTTCCATGGTTAGAGATCCACGTTTCATCCACATCGACATGGAAAAGAATTTTTTAACAGCATTATTTATAATCCCCTCAAGATCCGCTGGAAAAGGGATAGGCAACCCACTTCAGTATTTTTGGTCTTCGCTGGTGACTCAGCTGGTGAAGAATCTGCCTGCAATGCGGGAGACCTGGGTTCAATCCCTAGGTCGGAAAGATGCCCTGGAGAAGGACATGGCAATCCACTCCAGTGTTCTGGCCTGGAGAAACCCCATGGACAGTCCATGGGGTCGCAAAGAGTTGGACAAGACTGAGTGCCTTTCACTTTTACAGAGGAAACCCGCTCAAATGTCCATCCGTAGTATATGAAATAAGCAAGCCTTCAGAAGGTATCGATGAAGGGAGAGTCTTAAGGGCTAACTGATGATGAGTTGAATTTCATCCCTGGAGTGGTCTGAGTTGGCAGCTTCAACTGCCAAGTGCAACAGGCCTGTTAGCATCACGTTCCTTTAATATAAAATACATATATCCTTTTGAGCTTGCATGTTTATCTTCCTGCTTATCCATTGGTATATATATTTATTTTCCATGGACTTCTCTGGTGACTCAGATGGTAAAGAATCAGGAAACCTGATGCAGGATTAACTGGGTTCGATCCCTGGGTTGGGAAGGTCCCCCTTAGAGGAGGAAATGGCAACCCATTCCAGTATCCTTGCCTCGAGAACCCCATGGACAGAGGAGCCTGGCGGGCTACAGTCCACGAGGTCACAAAGAGTCAGACATGACTGAGCGACTCAAAATCCGATACGTATTTTACTTGTCAAAGCCAGTGCCCAGCACAGAGTGGCAGATGTAGAAATGTCTTGAGTGCGTGTCTGCTGGGAGGAAAGTGTTGTAAAGCAATTTCTCAGACAGCGGAAGCGCAGCCTGCTGCTTTTTTCCCTTGGAGCTATATTCAAAGGGTCCTTTAAACACTTTAGAAGGAGATTTAATGACAGGAGAGAGGATCTGCCAGTGAAGTCGTTAATACTCATGTTGACTAATTGGCTTTCACGAAGGCATAAGATGAATGAGTTGTGGGGAATGACAATTGAAGGTCTCTCGTCCTCATATTAAGAGACGCTGTAAGCTGGTGGGAAGAGGCGTCTCAGATAGTGAAGCCTTTGGCTGGTGTCCTTGACCTCTGTTTACTGCCTCTGCGAGGCAAGCTCTTCAGTGGAGGACCCTTGTGTCTGAAAGCGTCTCACTGTCTGGAATGCAAGCCAACTGTCTTTGAGAGGAGGAGCTGATAAGGATCATTGTTTATTAAATAATAAAAATATTATACTAATTCGGAGCTTGAAATCTGTCTCCCCTGGAGTCGTGGAAGCCGCAGTCCTGGTACACAAAAGCTACTTATGAAGGCATCCTTGCAGAGAATATGCATGCTTAATTTGAGGCTTAAAAATGCCTCTTTTTAATTTTTTTAATATAAATTTATTTATTTTAATTGGAGGCTAATTACTTGACAATATTGTAGTGATTTTGCCATACACTGACATGAATCCACCATGGGTATACATGTGTTCTCCATCCTGAAACCCCCCTCCAACCTGCCTCTTTAAAAAATGTGTGTTTTCATTTTCTGGCCATACTTCAAGGCGTGTGAGATCTTAGTTCCCCGACCAGGGATCAAACTCACACCCCTCCCTGTGTTGGAAGTAGGTACTGGTAACCCCTGGACCACCAGGGAAATTTTTTTTTTTAAGACAGACAGATTTATATCTATTCAGCACCACAAGAACTGAAAAATTCCAGACGTGCAAGCTGGATTTAGAAAAGACAGAGGAACCAGAGACCAGATTGTGAACATCCGTTGGATCATAGAAATGTGTGTGTGTGTGTGTGAGATTTGATTTATTTATTGGCTGTGCCAGGTCTTCATGCTGCCCACACTTTCTCCAGTCACAGCAAACAGGGGTTGCTCATTGCGGTGGGTGGGCTTGTCACTGAGTGGCTTGCTCTGAGCAAGGCCTCTCGGGTACACGGGCTTCACCACTTGTGGCATCTGGACTCTATACTTGTGGCTCCCAAGCCCTGGAGCAGAGGCCCAGGTAATAGCTGGGGTGCATGGGCTTAGTTGCTCCACGGCATGTGAGATTGTCCCGAGCCAGAGATGGAACTCATGCCTTCTGCATTGGCAGGCAGGTTCTTTACCACCAGGGACATCCTAAAAAAATGGCTTTAAAAAAAAAAAGAGAGAGAGAAAAGAAATCCTTATGTAGAAGGCTTTCGTATAACATGAGATATAACCACAGAAGCTGGAGATGATGGCATATTTCTTATAAGAGGTTGAGTCCTCATTCTTGGATTTCCAGTCTCTCCATCTCCTCTGATGTGGTCGGCGCTGTGATGCCTCTTTCAAAGATCTCGCAGCCCTTGAATGTGCATTTCAAGATCTCACCTGCAGGAGAGATTAACAGCAAGGCTTTGTTATTCTCCTGATCTTCCCTGAACGGAAAGTTGGCACACGCTTAAGCTGGGGCCCAGGTTGTTAATTATTGTTCAGTCACTCAGTCGTGTCCGACTCTCTGCCATCCCATGTCCTTCGCCATCTCCCGGAGTTTACTCAAACTCCTGTCCATCAAGTCAGTGATGTCATCCAACCATCTCATCCTCTGTTGTCCCCTTCTCCTCTCGTCTTCAATCTTTCCCAACATCAGGGTCTTTTCCAGTGAGGTGGCTCTTCGCATCAGGTGGCCAAAGCATTGGAGCTTCAGCTTCAGCACCAGTCCTTCCAATGAAAGCATCAAGTCTGATCATCAAGGTGATCAAGTCCGATGCTGGGTTGTTTCTGGAGAGATTGGCTTGACTTTTGATCCCAGGCAACGAGGTGAATCCGTGTGACTCGGTTACTTAACTTGCATGAAGGAGACCCTCTGCAGGACTTCTCCTGGTGGTCCAGTGGTTAAGGCTCCACACTTCCACTGCAGAGGGCGTCGGTTTGACCTCTGGTCAGGGAGCTAAGATTCCACATGCTGCCACGTACAGCCAAGACGAAATAGAAGAAGCACTTTGATGAAAAGTTGACTCGACCATTGACATCAGGCCGCTATTCATTTATTTTCAAGTCCTCCTCTCCCTGCTCCATTCTGTCCGCACCTGGGCAGGCTGATGAGAGGGTTTAAACTATGCAGGCAACAGCCCGTGTTCAGGACCCCTCACCGCAGGCTTACCCCCTAACCTCCTAAAAGCTGCCTTTTCCCTGCTCCCCCCACTTCAAACCTTTCCGTATCTTCTCTTGGGAGCGTGCCCTGTCCTCCCTAGCAAAGCCGCACCATGTGAGCAATTAACCTTTTCATGCATCCCCTTTTTTTTTTCAAGATTTGTTTATTGTCTTTTTCAACTGCGGTGGGCCTTTGTTGCCCTGCACAGGCCTCCTCTAGCTGCAGGCAGGGGCCCCTCTCTAGTTGCTGCAGGCGGGCTTCTCAGTGTGGTGGCATCTCTCGTTGTCGAGTACGGGTGCCAGTGTCTAGGGCTTCAGTAGTCATGGTGTCTGGTCTTAGTTGCCCATGGTGTGCGGCATCTTCCCAGACCAGGAATCAAACCAATGTCCCCCTGTGTTGGCAGGTGGATTCTTAACTGCTGAGCCACCAAGGAGGTCCTTTGTGTGTTCTCAAGGTGCGTAGCGTCATCCGTCTTGACCACTAAACCAGCATGTAGGGGAAAGGGTATCCACCCACCCCGTGGAACGATTCTAGCAGTCAGGTCCAGACCCAGAGAAAACCATGGAGGGGCCCCGTATCATTTTGCAGAACGAGCAGAGCATTATTACTCTGAGCCGAATAGTGGACTCACCCATCAATATTTGAATAACTTGCTTTTTATAGACTTTCCAGTAGCGATGCATTTTGTTTACGCCCTTTCCTTAGTTAGATGACCTCAACGTGGAATGTTTCAGCCTGAAGTGACCCTCTTCTCTACGAGCTCCTTGGTGTCTTATTTGTCACTCTCTTAAGTAGTTCATCGGGCTTCCAAGGTGGCACTAGTGGTAAAGAAGCCTCCTGCCCATGCAAGAGGTGTAAGAGATGCGGGTTCGATCCCTGGGTCGGGAAGTTCCCCTGGAGGAGGACATATCAATGAGAGGGTAACAGGCAGGAAGGCCAGGGGACTCAAAACAGAGGAGCAGCAGACATCTTTTTATCTCTCTCTGAAGTGGCAGGAGGAAACAAGCTACTGATATATTTTCTCCCATTCTCTATATAAATTTAAAGAGAGAGTTCTCTTAAAATTCTGTGTTGCCAGGACAACAGCTGTTTCCACCCGAACTTAACTTTTCTCAAACCCTGAGCCCATCAATCCATTTTCCTTATGGAAACGTTGGCCTGAAGCTGTGTTAATGAACTGCGTATTTACCCTAGACTCTTGTCTTCAAGTCCGTTCTGCCAAAGACTCACAACCGGCTTGAGAAACCAGTATGCTTTACTCATACAGGGTTCTCCTAATCTATGTTCGTGAAACGGTATATTTGCTTGGAAATCTGCCTTGCTTCAAGATTTATGGCAATCATTTTAGGGCCCGGGAAGCCTCAGCTGGTGCCGATGTTACCTCCAAATGTATGTTGTGGGTGAGGGGCCTGGTGCCATTCTCGGAGTTTTGAGACATTTCCTTTCTTTAATTAGCAGACTGCTAGTAGCTACCAATAATATCTTCATGACCCAGATAATCACGATGGTGTGATCACTCACCTAGAGCCAGACATCCTGGAATGTGAAGTCAAGTGAGCCTTAGAAAGCATCACTACAAACAAAGCTAGAGGAGGTGATGGAATTCCAGTTGAGCTGTTTCTAATCCTGAAAGATGATGCTGTCAAAGCGCTGCACTCAATATGCCAACAAATTCGGAAAACTCAGCAGTGGCCACAGGACTGGAAAAGGTCAGTTTTCATTCCCATCCCAAAGAAAGGCAATGCCAAAGAATGCTCAAACTATAGCACAATTGCACTCATCTCACATGTTAGTAAAGTAATGTTCAAAAGTCTCCAAGCCAGGCTTCAGCAATACATGAACCGTGAACTTCCAGATGTTCAAGCTCGTTTTAGAAAAGGCACAGGAACCAGAGATCAAATTGCCAACATCCACTGGATCATTGAAAAAGCAAGAAAGTACCAGAAAAACATCTATTTCTGCTTTATTGACTACGCCAAAGCCTTTGATTGTGTGGATCACAATAAACTGTGGAAAATTCTGAAAGAGATGGGAATACCAGACCATCTGACCTGCCTCTTGAGAAACCTGTCTGCAGGTCAGGAAGCAACAGTTAGAACTGGACATGGAACAACACACTGGTTCCAAATAGGAAAAGGAGTACATCAAGGCTGTATATTGTCACCCTGATTATTTAACTTGTATGCAGAGTACGTCATGAGAAATGCTGGGCTGGATGAAGCACAAGCTGGAATCAAGATTGCCAAGAGAAATACCAATAACCTCAGATATGCAGACGACACCACCCTTATGGGAGAAAGTGAAGAAGAACTAAAGAGCCTCTTGATGAAAGTGAAAGAGGAGAGTGAAAAGTTGACTTAAAGCTCAATATTTAGAAAACTAAGATCATGGCATCTGGTCCCATCACTTCATGGGAAAACAGTGTCAGAATTAATTTGGGGGGGGCTCCAAAATCACTGCCGATGGTGATTGCAGCCATGAAATTAAAAGACGCTTACTCCTTGGAGGGAAAGTTATGACCAACCTAGATAGCATATTGAAAATCAGAGACATTACTTTGCCAACAAAGGTCTGTCTAGTCAAGGCTATGGTTTTCCCAGTACTCATGTATGGATGTGAGAGTTGGACTGTAAAGAAAGCTGAGCACCAAAGAATTGATGCTTTTGAACTGTGGTGTTGGAGAAGACTCTTGAGAGTCCCTTGGACTACAAGAAGACCCATCCAGTCCATCCTCAAGGAGATCAGTCCTGGGTGTTCATTGGAAGGACTGATGTTGAAGCTGAAACTCCAATCCTTTGGCCACCTCATGTGAAGAGTTGACTCATTGGAAAAGACCCTGATGCTGGGAAAGATTGAGGGCGGGAGGAGAAGGGGACAACAGAGGATGAGATGGTTGGATGGCATCACCGACTCAATGGACATGGGTTTGGGTGGACTCCGGGAGTTGGTTATGGACAGGGAGGCCTGGTGTGCTGCGGTTCATGGGGTTGAAAAGAGCCGGACATGACTGAGTGACTGAACTGGACTGAACTAAGTAGCTATATAACATCTCGCTAAAGACTAGCAGGGGGCCACTCTCTCTGCCCACTTCTAATGTCTATGTCAGAAGCTGTCTCACTCTCTTTTATACTTTAATAAAAGTTTATGACACAAAAGCTTTGAGCGATCAAGCCTTTTCTCTGACCCCAGACTGAATTCCTTTCTTCTGGAGGCCAAGAATCCCTGCGTTTTTCATGGTTCAGCAACAACCCTTTAGCAACCCGATCCAATGTTCTTGTCTGGAGAATCCCATGGACAGAGGAGCCTGGCGGGCTGCAGTCAGACACAACTGAAGTGACTTAGCACATATGCACGAAAGAGGTAATTACAGTTAACACATTGCAGTGTTATGGCGTGTTATCTGCCCGTCGTGTGGTAATACCTGGCACGATGCCTGCTCTCTAGTGTGAAAACAGCTCTCTTTTGAGCCCCCAAAGCAAGCATATGAAGGGACTCATAGCTGTTCATTTCACACCAAGCATTTTTTTTTAATTAAAAAAAAATTTTCTTTGCGCCCATTATTTTTACATTTGCATTTTAAAAAGTACCTTGCTCTTCCGCTGTCTCCCACACATGTTTCTTTGGGCTGGATTCCTGGGTTGGGAAGATCCCCTGGAGAAGGGAAAGGCTGCCCACTCCGGTATTCTAGCCTAGAGAATTCCATGGACTGTATAGCCCATGGGGTTGCAAAGAGTCAGACATGACTGAGCCACTTTCACTTTCATTGCAGTCATATATGAAAGTGGAATACATGTTTCTTTGTTTCCTAATACTGGCTAAACGAGAGAGTGGGACTTGATTATAACGTAGCCAAGTGTGTTATGGACTTAAGGGCAATGCCAACCTCTTATTTATGGAACCACTGATGTGTCCTGACCATTTGGCCAGACTTGTGGGAGCAGTCATTCAAATGACTGTCATAGCAGCAGTATAAAGTATATACTGTGAACAAAGTATTTTTATCAGAGTACAGTTGATTTGGAATGTTGTACGGTTTAGAATAGTTTCAGGTGTACAGCAAAGTGAATCACTTATACGTGTATCGCCTCTTTTAGATTCTTTCCCCATATAGGTCATTACAGAGCATTGAGCAGAGTTTCCTCTGCTATACAGTAGGTCCTTATTAGTTTTCTCCTTTGTATGTATTAGTGTCTATATGTCTATCCTGGGGCTTTCCAGGTGGTGCTAGCGGTAAAGAATTCACGTGTAAATGCAGGAGACACAAGAGACTTGGTTTCGATCCCTGCGTTGGGAAGATCTCCTGGAGGAGGAAATGGGAACCCACTCCAATATTCTTGCCCGAGAAATTCCATGAGCAGAGGAGTCTGGTTACAGACCATGAGGTTGCGAAGAGTCGGACACAATCTCCCAATTTATCCTTCCCCACTCTTTACCCTCTGGTAACCATTAGTCTCTTTCCTATATCTGTGACTCTATTTCTGTTTTGTAGAGGGGCTCACTTGTACCTTTTTTTTTAGATTCCATATATATGTGATATCATGTGTTTGCTTTCCTCTGACTTATCTCACTCAGTTTGGCAATCTCTGCATCCATCCTTGTCACTGCAGATGGCATTATTTCATTATTTTTCATGGCTGAGTAATATTCCATCATCTGTATGGACCACATCTGCATTTTTCTAATTTATTTTTTTTACTGAAGGATAATTGCTTTACAAAATTTGTTATTTTCTGTCAAACCTCAACATGAATCAGCCATAGGTATACATATATCTCCTCCCTCTTGAACCTCCCTCCCATCTTCCCTCCCCGTCCCACCCCTCTAGGTTGACGCAGAGCCCCTGTTTGAGTTTCCTGAGCCAAACAGCAAATTCCCGCTGGCTCTCTATTTTACATATGGTGATGGAAGTTTCCATGTTACTCTCTCCATACCTCTCACCCTCTCCTCCCCTCTCCCTGTGTCCATAAGTCTGTTCTCTATGTCTGTTTCTCCATTGCTGCCCTGTAAATAAATTCTTCAGTATCATTTTTCTAGATTCTGTATATATGCATTAGAATATGATATTTATCTTTCTCTTTCTGACTCACTTCACTCTATATAATAGGTTCCAGGCTCATCCACCTCATCAGAACGGACTCAAATGTGTTCCTTTTTAATGGCTGAGTAATATTCCATGTATAGATGTACCACATCTTCTTTATTCATTCATCTCTCAGTGGACTTCTAGGTTGCTTCCATATTCTAGCTCTTGTAAATAGCACTGCAATGAACAATGGGATACATGTGTCTTTTTCAATTTTGTTTTCCTCAGTGTATATGCCTAGGTGGTTTTATTCCTAGGTTTTTAAGAAATCTCCATACTGTCTTCCCCAGTGGCTCTATCAATTTACATTCCCACCAACAGTGCAAGAAGGTTCCCTTTTCTCACTAGTCTGACATATTATCAGACTCTAAGCTGGCTTCCAAAACCCTCCTCCTAGAATGTATACCCTTCTCTCTTCTGTGTCCACAGGCTCTGTGACTTACTTCCAATCAACAGAATACAACACAGGATACATATGCTTGCTGCCTCTTCTGTGATTATGTTAGATCAGGCTGTGTGAGCTAACTCAGTCATGTCCAACTCTTTGCAACCCCAAGGACCGTAAGCCGCCAGGCTCTTCTGAGCTTGAGATTCTCCAGGCAAGCATACTCGAGTGGGTTGCCATTTCCTCCTGCAGGGGATCTTCCCGACCCAGGGATCTAACCAGCATCTCTTATATCTCCTGCATTGACAGGCAGGTTCTTTACCACTAGCACCACCTGGGAAGCTCTAAGAACAGACTGTAGGTCCCCTGTTGTTGCTCATCGCCTTTCTCCTTTGCTGCCTCTGTATAAGTAAGCTGCCATGTTCCAGGGACCCATGTGGCAAGAAGCTGAGGCCCTCGGCGCTCAGCCTCACAAGGATCTGAATTCTGCCAGCAGCCACAGGAGCTTAGAAGTCAGTCCTTCCCCACCTTGATCCTCAGATGAGAGCTCAGCTGTGGCCGACCCCTTGGGAGCAGGCTTGAGGGGAAGACCCACCTGAACAGTGCCCGGATTTCTGATCCACAGGAACCGCGTTATAACAAAGGTGCACAAGATTAATCCGCTAAGCTTATGGTAATTTGCTGAGCAGATACAGATAATTAATGCTGGAGGGTTGGCATATTTAGAAAACAACATGATTCCGAAAGAGTCTTTTCTCATTTCTGTCAACTTCATGACTGATCCTTTTTTGTTTTTCCTCCTTCCCTCTCCATTCATCTTGGGCTTCCCACTGGCACAGTAGTCAAGAATCAACTTGCCCATGCAGGAGACGTGGGTTTGATCCCAGGGGTGGGGAAGATCCCCTGGAGGAGGAAATGGCAACCCGCTCCAGTATTCTTGCCTGGGAAATCCCACGGACAAAGGAGCCTGGAGGGCTACAGTCCGTGGGGTTACAAAGAATTGGACGCGAAACAGTCAGACGTGAGCAACTGAGCACACACACACGCACGCGCACACACACAATTCACCTTAAAACATTGCTTCTTCAATGCACTTGATTCTAAGAATAAACTGGGGGGGGGTGCTTGTGACGTGTACAGAATTCTAATCTTTTAGAACTCAATGAACTTGGCCAGGAGTCTGAGGTTGCAGTGTGATGCCTGGGGTTTTCTTTCATTTAGACAAAGTTGCAAAGCACTCTCATAGATTTGGGCAGTTGGTCTTGAACTTGGTTGAAGGCAGGATTTCTATACCACTTGGAGTGCTTTGTCTCTGGTAAAGCGTGGGACCTGGGATCACTTTTATTTGAGAGGCGAGCCCGGTGAGTTTTTTCCAACACGTCTGTGCCAGGTCTTAGTTACGGCATGTGGAATATTTCAGTTCCAGCATATGCATCTAGTTCCCTGATCGGGTATTGAACTCTGACCCATTGCATTGGGAGTGTAGCGGCTTAGCCACTGGACCCCCAGGGAAGTCACGGCCCGGGTTATTTTCATGTGGAGCCAAATTTGAGAACTATTGACAAAGTTGATGTCAGCAACAGGCCAAACCTCTATCAAGGATGCTTGCTAGTTAACCTGATGGGGATGGGGACTGGAGAAAATTAATGTTGTAGCAAATACATACTTTCCTACAAGACGGACTTCCCCAAAACAAGACCCATCCCTCCTTTTTCAAGTCCATCTTGTTGAAGTGACTCCTTCGGTAGGTAAAACTTAATTGCACAATATTTGCTTGCAAGATTTTCAGTATCCAAGTGAAAAAAAAAACAGAAGCTGTCAATAGGGAAAGTGGAATCGTTTTCCTTATAATATCTAGATTCTTCTAGAAACTTGAAGGGGATATGTAAAGAATACATATCCAGAGTTGGCTACATAATTTGTAGTATGTGTATGTGTTCAGTTATATTTGGCTCTTTGCAACCCACGAACTGTAGCCCACTAGGCTCCTCTGTCCATGGGGTTTCACAGACCAGAATACTCGTGTGGGTAAGCCATTCCCTTCTCCAGGGCACCTTCCTGTCCCAGGGATCGAACCTGGGTCTCCTGCATTGTAGGCAGATTCTTTACTGTCTTGCTATTCATCATTTGTGGAGCCCTTTTCAAGAAGCAGGGAAAATGATACTGTTAGAGGCTTGAGACAGAAAGCCTTTTCTTTTCTCTCGCAGTCTCTTTGACTTGTCATGGTGTTTTGTATTTGCTATTTAATGTTGTTCTAACTACAGGAAAATTATTAGCATGAGTATCGCTATTCATCTTCATGTTGGACAATGCTGGTTTTTAAATGCAAATATTAACAGCATTTAACTTACCTGCAGAACCACTGAAATTACCCAGTGTCTATTTCATAGCTGGCATATACATATGTATTTTGTTCTTAGCAGAACGGTAGAAACCCTGCATGCCACCACAGCAGCCGTTTTTGTATTGCTTCTCTCTTTTTATGTATTTATTTGCCTGGTGTCAGTTGTGGCTTGTGGCTTCTCTGTTGCATTGCGTGGGGTGTTTCATTGTGGAGTGTGGATTCTCTGGTCATGCTGCTCCGGCTTAGTCGCTACATGGCATGTGGGATCTTAGTTCCCCAACCTGGGATCGAACCCTCATCCCCTCTATGGCACGATGGATTCTTAACACCTGGACTACCAGGGAAGTCCCTGTTTTGCTTCTTTGGGCACACTCAACCAACACTCTCTACAACTATTTCACTGATGAGCAGAAAGAAGAAAAGGCTCACTGGGTGGCTTAGCAGCAAATAATCTGACTGCAATGCAAGAGACGCAGCTTCCGTCCTGGGCTGGGAAGGTCCCCTGGAGAAGGGAATGGCAATCCACTCCAGTCTTCTCACCTGAGGAATCCCATGGACGGAGGAGCCTGGCGGGCTATACAGTCCCTGGGGTGGTAAAGAGTCAGACACGACTTAGCCACCAAACCACCCCCACCACAGGGAAGGATGCAGAGACATGAATTCTGCGCTGGCCCCTCTGTAGCTTTCCTTCTGGGTCGTCGTTTTCAGCCTGAGTGACTGGCCAGTACAAGACAGGATGGGACAGACGGGTTTCCTTCATTGCCTCTGTTTCTTAGAATCTCACCACTGTTTTTGTTATCTGAAGCAAGTTGCAGATGGAGAGCATGTCAGGCCCGTTAGCTTCCGTCGGCCTCCCCTTACTCAGCTGCAGACATTCCCTGCCCGCCTTGCGGTAACTTCGCTGCTCACCTCTCTCACATGTTCAGTCCAGGGGAAATCTATACTCACCGTGTATCATGTGAACAAGGCAGCGGTGAACATGGACCACCCGCTGTGTGTTTTGTCTCCTCCCATCACATTTCGCTTACAAGACGCAAGTGCGCGGATGACCGTAAGAATTTCAGTGCGGATGGGACAAATCGAGAGAGTAGCATTGTTGTACACACACTACCATGTTTAAAACAGACAGCTGGTGGAAAGCTGCAGGGAAGTGAGCTCAGTGCTCTGTGATGACCTAGAGGGCTGGGGTGAGATGTGAATCAAGAGGGAGAGGATATATGTATACTTAGAGCTGATCCCTGGGTTTCAGTTGGTAAAGAATCCTCCTGCAATGCAGGAGACCCTGCTCTAATTCCTGGGTCAGGAAGAGCCGCTGGAGAAGGGATAGGCTACCCACTCCAGTGTTCTCGGTCTTCCCTTGTGGCTCAGCAGGTAAAGAATCTGCCTCCAATGCGGGCAGACCTGGGTTCGATAATGGATTGGGAAGATCCCCTGAAGAAGGAAAAGGCTGCCCACTCCAGTATTCTGGCCTGGAGAATTCCATGAACTGCATAACCCATGAGGTCACAAAGAGTCGGACACGACTGAGCGACTTTTACTTTCACTATAGCTGATTCACTTTATGGTACAGCAGAAATGAATACAACGTTGTAAAGCAATTATACTCCAGTTAAAAAAAATCAGCAGTGACAGAGCATGATACCAATCGTGGGGTCCCACAGCCCGGTCGCCAGCCCCGAAGTTGATGTCACTGTCATGAGAACCAGAAGACAAAGAACAGGGGATGGAAGCAAAGATGGACATGGCCATCAACAGGGAAGACTGGCATCTGGATTTTAAGACTGCAGAGTCAAGTGGATGGTGGCTACACGGGTCCCTCTGACCCTGCCTCTCAGCAGAGACTTTTGCTGTTATGGGTATGGAGTGCAGGTTGAATCAGTGGACATTTGTGACAAAACGCAAAGCGTTTTGCATGACAGTGGAGATGGAGACTAAGGGAAAGAAGCCGTGTAAACTCAGCTAGAGAAGGCAGTTAGTTCTGATTCTCTGAGAAGGGCAGGGGTGCGGTTCTCCAGCAACAGCTTCATAACAATACCTGGGAGCTTGGCCATTTCTGTTGTGCTTCAGTCGCTCAGTCGTGTCCGACTCTTTGCGACCCCATGGACTGCAGCACGCCAAGCCTCCCTGTCCATCACCAACTCCCAGAGTTTACTCAAACTCATGTCCATCGAGCCGGTGATGCCATCCAACCATCTCCTCCTCTATCGTCCCCTTCTCCTGCCTTCAATCTTTCCCAGCATCAGGGTCTTTTCCAATGAGTCAGCACTTCACATCAGGTGCCCAAAGGATTGGAGCTTCAGCTTCAGTCATTCCAGTGAATGTTGATCATGTCTGGCACTGCATAATCAATCAACTCCCTTCCCTTTCTTTCTAAGCTTCAGAACCCTGATAATCCTGAGACTTTATTTTGTTTTTAATGCATCATTGCCTGGAACAATGCATCCATTTGGGCACCCTACCTGATCTTGGTCCATGCATCCAGCATAACAGACTGTGGACCGTTTCTTGCTGCATCTGTGGTCAGCACAGATGTGCTTCCCACAGGAGGCTTTGAGGCAAAGGTGGTGGGGGACAGTTCACAGTCACCCCAGGCGCCTGATCTATGAAAGCGGCACGCTCCTTTGACGCCATTCGGAAATACTGCAAAGTGAAGAAGGGATTACCTTAGGACATGTCTGGCTTACAGGGGCACAAAATAAGTCAGGACCCAGCAGAGATGCTCATGATGGCTGTCCGCTCAGATGCTGAGGGTGGGTCCCCGGGGAGGGAGCTCAGAGGGGCCGCTCTGTCTGCTGGGACTGTGCACTCTGCCTGCCGCCAAACACACGCTGAACAAGATCCACACGTTTTGCCTCTTTAAGATTGAAAAGCTTGTTAGGGTTTCTTTTGGCTGGCAGAAACAGACACTAGAGTTGACCTTTTGTAAAATCAAGGTGGCATGAAGCACGCTTTGGACGACTCACCTGGTGGTCCTGAGGCGAAGTCTCTGAACTTCCCTTGGAGGGGGCCCAGGTTTGATCCCTGGTCAGGGAACTGGGATCCTTTATGCCACATGGCATGGGCAAAGATAAAAATTTGATAAAGAAAGAAAGCAAAAATAAAAGAAGAAGAATAAGAAAGAGAACAAACTTTGAAAAAAGCCAAGAAGAGGGAGGATACTGGTGTCTAATTAAGTCACATCATTTTGTTCAAATAGTGTCAACCATTTAAATACTGACCCTAAGCTACTAAGAGGATGAGAAGCTTGGATGGCATCACCGACTTGATGGACATGAGTCTGAATAAGCTCTGGGAGTTGGTGATGGGCAGGGAAGCCTGGTGTTCTGCAGTCCATGGGGTCACAAAGAGTCGGACACGACTGAGTGATTGAACTGAAGCTTTTAGGACCTTTTCCTCTCTCTTGTATCTTGATGCTTATGTAAATTTGGTTAAGAGTAAACTCAGTTTGAGGCTATTATTTGAGAGAACATTTGGTAATCCTGCAAGCTCCCTTCACAGGTCTGACCTTCTTGTATTACCTGGTCTTTAAAAGACCCAGGTCATTGTATTCCATTAGCAAATGCTTTTGTTATTTTGAACTACTAATAATTAGATTTTCTTCACTAAACCTGATGTCTTAGACCTTCTGCTTTTTTTCCCTTTTTTTAAACTATGAATTCTGCATTTACTGATACCAGAAAAGAAAATGCAAACCTGAAACTACTCTCAAGCAAGCACCTAGATTTAATTTTCCTTTCCCATTTCATTTCTGAGGAAGAAAAGCTTTTCGTCTCCCCTCTTAAGGTCGTTACCTGGAAATGTGTGAACTAAACTCTCTGAAGAAAGAGGAACAGAACAAAAGGTTTACAATTTTTATCCATGTTTGTGCACACAGAAAAAGTAGTGAAATGAAAAGAAACAGTTAAACTCAGGGGCTTCTATACCCTTTTAAAGATGGCTTGGGTTTCAAAGGGTGATCAAACGTGGAGACTAGGATATGGGTCAAACTGGAGAAGACCCTACAGAGGCCCTTGGACTGCATGGATATCCAACCGGTCCATCCTAAAGGAAATCAGTCCTGAATATTCATTGGAAGGACTGATGCTGAAGCTGAAGCTCCAATACTTTGGCCACCTGATGCGAAGAGCCATTTCTTTGGAAAAGATCCTGATGCTGGGAAAGATGGAAGGCACGTGGAGAAGGAGGTGACAGAGGATGAGATGGTTGGATGGCCTCATCAATTCAATTGGCACGATTTGAGCAAACTCCTGGAGATGGTGTCAGACAGGGAAGCCTGGCGTGCCTCAGTCCAAAGAGTCAGACATGACTTAGTGATGAAACAGCAGAGGGTATAGGTGGGGAAATAATGCAAGATACAGGCTGTTTTAGGAAGGTCTGCTGAGGCAGACTCATCCTGTGTTCCTCTCTCCTCTTGGGTGAGAGGAGTTGTCCCTCTCTTTCTGGGGGGAAGGGGTATGAATTTTCTAAAAAGAAGATGTATGTCCGCTTCTCGGCAGATAAGGAGAGGGAAGATGAGTGTTTTTGTCTCTTTCTGAGCTAACATGCAAAAGTGGTGGCTCCCAGTTGCCTGTAGCTTAAAGTGATCCTCAGGCTATATCTGGGTGCTGCCATGTTCTGATCCCCTTCACTTAAAAAAAAAAAAAAAAAGATTCTTGCCTGGAGGATCCCATGCAAAGAGAAGCCTGGCAGGCTACCATCCAGGGGGTCACAAAGAGTCAGACATGATTAGCAACCAACGCTTTTACTTCCACGGTTTATGAAAGTTGAAAAATGATAGAGAGGTTGGTTTTGCCTATGATGGCATTACTGGCAGTGTGGGCATACAAAAGCCTTCATGGTATTCTGCTTTCTCCGCTTTCTCCCTTCCTTCCTTCTTTCTTATTCCTGCTCTCTCTGTCTCTGTCTTCATTCTGTCATCACACGATGAAGCTTATAAACTGGATATTTCTATGTTCATTGTGGTTTGGGTACCATATTGAGAAGCCTAAGGTCCCCAGCCAGTGAGTCCTGCTTGCTTCCGTGGTTAAAACTTCCATCTAAATAAAGAAGGCTGAACACCGAAGAATTGATGCTTTTGAACTGTGGTGCTAGAGAAGACTCTTGAGAGTCCCTTGGCCTGCAAGGAGATCCAATCAGTCCATCCTAAAGACAATCAGTCCTAAATATGCATTGGAAGGACTGATGTTGAAGCTGAAGCTCCAATACTTTGGCCACCTGATGCAAACTGACTCACTGGAAGAGACCCTGATCCTGGGAAAGATTGAAGGCAGGAGGAGAAGGGGAAGACAGAGGATGAGATGGTTGGATGGAACCACCGACTCAATGGACGTGAGTTTGAGCAAGCTCCAGGTGTTGGTGATGGACAGGGAGGCCTTGCGAGGTGCAGTCCACAGGGTCACAAAGAGTCAGACACGACTGAGCCACTGAACTGAACTGCAGTCTTGGTCAACTACCAGGCTCTCTGCTTCGCTGACTGTCAAGTTCTTTCGATGTATGAGTACACAATGGGTGCAAATACATCTTTCCTATGTCCTGTGCCAGTCTGACTTACATATGCCATGACTAAGAATGAAGGAACGCATGCTTTCTGAAGTTGTGTGCATAGCACATAGTAGGTACTGAAATGTGTCTGTACTGGGTAGATGTGGTATTGAATGGCTCGGGATTTCAGGTCTTCACATAAATAATGCTTTTCTTCCTAACTGGAGAAGGGAGGGGACATTTCTCCATACCTGGCGCATCGTTCGGTGGTGGGTGTACCACCTGCTCTTTCTCTTGCCTCCCAGTTACTGCCTGCCTCCCTCCCTCTTCCCTGAGAAGCAGACTGACTTGTCTGGGTCTTTAGGAACATGCTTTAACCAGCTTCCGTCTTTACCCCTCTGTCCCGGGAGTCAGCAGCTGAGAGGAAGGAGACATTCTTCTCTGTCTTGATGTGTTGTGTCTCGAGGGGATCGTCACAGAGGGAAGCCTAGTTCAGACCAATGTTGGCTGGAACCAAGTGGCTGAGTTTATACTAACGGCTCAATCCTTAGTTGCCACCAGACAAAAAGCAGTCCATCCTAAAGGAAATCAACCCTGAGTATTCACTGAAAGGACTCCTGCTGAAGCTGAAACACCAATCCTTTGGCTCCCTGATGGGAAGAGCTGACTCATCAGAAAAGACCCGGATGCTGGGAAAGATTGAGGGCAGGAGGAGAAGGGGTTGACAGAGGATGAGATGGTGGGATGGCCTCACTGGCTTGATGGACGTGAGTTTGAGCAAGCTAAGGGAGATGGTGATGGACAGAGAGGCCTGGTGTGCTGATATGCATTGGAAGGAGTGATGTTGAAGCTGAAGCTCCAATACTTTGGCCACCTGATGCAAACTGACTCACTGGAAAAGACCCTGATGCTGGGAAAGATTGAAGGCCAGAGGATAAGGGGAAGACAGATGATGAGATGGTAGGATGGCATCTCCGACTCGATGGACTTGAGTCTGAGCAAAATCCAGGAGATGGTGAAGGACAGGGAACCCTGACATATAGTTCACGGGGTCGCAAACAGTCTGACACGACCTAGCGAGTGAAGAACAAGAAAACCCACGTGATCCACAATAGCAGTAACAGTAAAGGTAACATTTTGGTTTCATACGCCTCATTTTTTTTTCTCCTTAGTCCGGCTGTGTCTGGTCCTCCGTTGCGTAGCCCTCGGGGTCTCCCTTGCGTCGTGCGGGGTTGTTCTGATGCTCTGCTTGTGTCCCTCGGGCTCAGCAGTTGCAACCCATGGGCTTCATTGCTCTGAAGCATGTGAGATCTTAGTTCCCGGACCAGGGATCGAACCCATCATGTCCCCTGCACTGCAAGGCGGATCCTGGACCACCAGGGAAGTCCCACTTTTTTTTTTTCTTAATGACTTTAGAACTTGGATGGGGAAGTATGTGTGCTGTTCACTGCTGCCCTTTGACACTCTGAGAAGGGTGGTTTCATTTCGTTTTTCTAAAGAATCTCCTAGGAGGTACCCTGTAGGCATAGCAGAGCATACTTTTCACCCACAAAACGATACAGCTCTGTGTAATGACACAAAGGTACGTGTCTCTGTGGACACACGGAGGACTGTGTATTTCATTCCTGATAGTCTAATGCTCACGTTATAAACCTTATCCAATGAAGCAGTTATCCACACCCGTGCCAGACATGAATCTCTCCCTTGTGTCTTATTTAGAATGGTACTTGTTTCTTTTTTTTCCCCTTGTAAGAGCGTCAAGCAAACCATCACCTGATAGCGGCTTTCTTCTCTTTTCACCTTGTTACATTTATTAGGCATGCGTCACGTCTTTAAGATTCAGTAAGCCTCAGACTTAAGAGTAAATGATATAAACTTTCACGAGTGACAAAAAGCTTTGTGTGTCTCGGTCAAAATGTCCGATATCTAAATAAAACATGACACTCAAGTTGTGTTTACATCGAGGGCCATAGGCCAATAGCTCAGGACGGAAACACGATTTGCTTGGGAGAATCAGCTGTGATGATGAATATGCTTTTTAGTTTCCAGCTCCTTGCTGTTTTGTTGGGAGCGACTTTTGGAAAATGTTTAAGGTTAGGCAAGTATGGGTTCTGAGAATCGATGCTTTTGAGCTGCGGTGTTGGAGAAGACTCTTGAGAGTCCCTTGGCCCACAAGGAGATCCAACCAGTCCATCCTAAAGGAAATCAGTCCTGAATATTCATTGGAAGGAATGATGCTGAAGCTGAAGCTCCAATCCTTTGGCCACCTGATGTGAAGAACTGACTCACTGGAAAAGACCCAGATGCTGGGAAAGATTGAAGGCAGGAGGAGAAGGGGATCACATAGGATGAGATGGTTGGATGGCCTCACCAGTTTGATGGACGTGAGTTTGAGCAAGCTCCAGGAGATGGTGACGGACAGGGAGGCCTGGCGTGCTGCAGTCCATGGGGTCGGAGAGAGTCGGACACGACTGAGCAGCTGAACTGAACTGATGGGTTCGAAAATTTCCAAATGTTGCAACTCTGGAGTATTTACTACCAGGTTAATAATTCTGACTGTTGATAAGATTATAGAGGTTGAGGATTATAGGATTTGATTTCTCTTAATACCCGAGAGGTGATTGGCCTTCTTATTAAGATTCTGGGAAATAATTTGCAAATATGATCTTACAGGGCAGAAAGTTAATTGCTTCCTTTCTTTTGAAAAATCTCTCTTGTACACACATTGCTCTGTAAGAATATACTTCAGGTTTGCATTTCCTTTAATAGAGACACTCTAGAGACTTCCCTGGTGGTCCAGGGGTTAAGACGCCATGTTTCCGCTCGGGCGGGGGCCCAAGGGTTCAACCCCCTAGTCGGGTAACTAATATCCCACATGCTGAGCAGCACAGTCAAAGAAAAAAGAGAGACTTAAGTTGTTGGAAATGGTCTTGTAAAACAAAGGAGAAAACAAAATAGAGTAGCTTGCACTGGCAATCTGCATACCCCAAAACATATGTATGAAAATAAATTCCCAAAGCTGAATTCTAAGTAAATCAGCTCTCTCGGATCTTTGTTAACAAAGAGATTAAATGGTAAGGAGGAGTGAGAAGAAAATGGTGACTGTGGTTTCACAGGAGTTTTATTTTTAATTTTGGTCTTAAAACCAAGGTGCTGGGGCTTTCTTTCCCAGTGGTCCAGTAGTTGAGACTGTGCACTTCTGATGTAGGGATTGAGGGTTCGATCCCCGGTTAGGGAACTAAGATTCCACATGCCACAAGGTACGGGTCAAAAAATACAAATAAATTAAAAATAGCAGTAAGAATGATAGTACTTTTTTTTAAAGAAAAGATTTTTTGAAAGTTTTAAAAACTCAAGTTCCCAGTTATGCTCATCCTAAAATTTATTTATATGTTTTCCTACCAAGAATACATTTAATTGGGCAGAAGTGGATAAAATTCTCAGAGATTACTGGGCAGTTTATGGGCACTTATACAGGGCACTTATACAGGGCCGAGGTTAGTCTCCCATACCTTTTATTTTTTTTTAAATTTTCTTTACTTTATTGTGTTGGTTTTGCCATACATTGACATGAATCCGCCATACCTTAAGCAAATGAAGTGGCTTGATTATTTTCATGAAATAAGTATTGCCTGGCAGACGGTTATACATCGTGACTTTCTGACAAATAATGACTAGCTGTTCTCAGCGAATTAAAAGTAAAGTAATATCAACTATTTATCTATCAGCCTATCTATTCATCATCCGTCCATCCATATATCTAATGAGTATCTAGCATCTGAAATAATGGAAACTCACAGACACGGTTGCCACGTTCTTTATTGTTTACGCATTCATCTCCATCCTGCTTCCACCCTGCCCTCCAAAAAAGTCTGGATCCTCAATCTGTGTTTATTTTTTTATTTGTATCTTTTTTCCTTTTTATTTGTCTTTAAAATGATGCTGGGCATTCGGTATCCAACACGTAGACTTCTTTTGCGTGATTTAAAATCTGACATAAACGCTGTTATATTGTGTGTACCCTTCTGGTTTTCACCATCCCCTGCTATTTTTGTGAGAGACTGTCGTCTGTGCATCTCTCTCTGGTCGGCTCATTTGATCTCCTACGCAAGTCTGTCACTGCGTGGATATCCAACCTATCATTTTGATTTTTCTCCTGATTGGAAGATTGAGCTGCTTCTAGTTTTCTCCTGTGATGGGAAATGCCGTAAGGAACCTTCCTGAATGTGTCATTTTTAAGACAGATATGAGTGTTTCTTTAACGTGTGTAATTAGGAATGAAGTTTTTAGCTCTGTGGGCACATTTCTCTTCTTTGGCTTTTGTTTGTAGCAAAATTTGCACACCCATACACAAAGAGATATATATATATATATATATATAGTTGAGACACACTATTTTATATCATATATATTTTACAGTGTGTGTCCCATAATATAGATTTGTGTGTTTCCTAATTACACAGTACTGCTACAAAACAGTCATCAGTTTGGTTCACAGAAATCCAGTAGGTGGTTCCTATTTGCGTGTTTTGATCATTATTGGTTGTTGAGTTGTGACTGGTATTTCCCAAGTGGCTCAGTGGTAAAGAACCCTCCTGCCAGTTCAGGAGACGCAGAAGATTTGGATTCATTCCCTGGGTGGGGAAGATCCCCTGGGGGAGATAATGGCATGTCACTCCAGGATTGTTGCCTGGAGAATCCCATGGACAGAGGAGCCTGGCGGGCTACAGTTACAATCCATGGAGTTGCCAAAGAGTCAGCCACAGCCGAGCAACTGAAGAACAAAGTTATGACTAAAGAGTTTTGTTGTCGTTCTGAGGTTATCAACGTATTAATCGTTTTCTTCTTGATTTGCATGCTTTGTCCAGGTGATGACAACTCTTGCTGTTCAAAGTCATGACATTTTAATATATGTACTTCTAGAAGTGTTGCTTTTCACATTGGGGTACAACGGATGACATGTTCTTTCAGAGTAACCCTCCTTCAAAACCGTCTGGCTTCTGGAGTCTTTGATAACCCTACACTCAGTTAAGATGTGAGAAGCATTGGGGGAGTTGAGGAATGGAAAATGAAGTGTACATAGCATGGTCAGGCTTCATTGCTAACCCATGTCAAGATGATCTTCATGGCTCGGAATTGTCATTAACAGCCTGAACAGGAGGAGACATAGATGTGAGGCAGAGGTGACCACAAGGAGACCATTTTGATGTCAGCAACCTGCCAATCTGCAAGCAATTAGCACTCCACAGGGCTTCCAGGGCGACTCTAGTGGTAAAGAATTCGCTATCCAATGCAGTAGATGCCCTTTTGGTCCCTGGGTTGGGAAATGGCAACCCACTCCAGTATTAGTTAGTTAGTTAGTTCAGTCGCTCAGTTGCTCAGTCGTGTCCGACTCTTTGCAACCTCATAGACTGCAGCACGCCAGGCCTCCCTGTCCATCAAACTTATGTCCATTGAGTCAATGATGTCATCCAACCATCTCGTCTTCTGTTATCCCCTTCTCCCCCTTCAATCTTTCCCAGCATCAGGGTCTTTTTCAGTGAGTCAGTTCTTCACATCAGGTGGCCAAAGGATTGGAGTTTCAGCTTCAGCATCAGTCCTTCCAATGAGTCTTCAGGACTGATTTCCCTTAGGATTGACTGGTTGGATCTCCTTGTGGTCCAAGGGACTCTCAAGAGTCTTCTCCAGTACCACTCCAGGAATCTTGCCTGGAGAATTCCATGGACACAGGAGCCTGGCAGGCTACAGTCCATGGCGTCACAAAGAGTCAGACACGACTGAGTGACTTAGCACACACTCACACAGCACTTCACAGGAGTGAACCTGGAGGAAGGGATATTTCCAGCCTATTCCACATGCAAATCCCTCCTGTTTAAGGGTCTTGGCCGTTTATGCTCTAGCCTCTCTGGGATCTTTCTTAAGTCACTTTCCTCTCATTCCGGCAGAAGATACCATCATATACAATATCTCACTCCCCAAGCTCATCAACTCCTGCAGAGCTGGGCTGAGCTGAGCACAGGCCCCCATGACTAAGCTCTGTTTCTTTCCCTTGGCTATTCTGCAGACTGACATTTTTGTTTCATAAATTATTCTGTATCATCGTTCTGAATCAATTTAGCAGGGCCTGATCAATGCTGCCTAAATAGATGAAAATTGTATTTTTCAGCCAGTTCAGACAGTATTGATCCGAGAGCAGAGGTGATCGTATTAATCAATGGAGGTGCTACCCTTTTCTCCATCTCAGTCGCCAGTCAGAACCAGATGGAAGTATCTTGTGATTCAGAATGATAGGTGCAGAGAATTCTTACAATGACTTGTAAGAAACCCATGTCACCTAACCCATGAGACGGCTGGAAGCTAGCCTGGAAAGTCCCAGCAAGTGTAAATGATCATAGTTATCATTCTTCCATATCTAGCCTTTGGTTCTCTTACTGCAGTTGTGGGGTGCTTGTGTAAGGTTACAACGGCAGCGGGGGGTGGGGGTGTCCAAATAGGTCAGCTTCAGTTCACTTCTGTCGCTCAGTTGTGTCTGACTCTTTGTGACCCCATGGACTGCAGCACACCAGGCTTCCCTGTCCATCGCCAACTCCCAGAGTTTACTTAAACTCATGGCCATTGAGTTGGTGATGCCATCGAACCATCTCATCCTCTGTCATCCCCTTCTCCTCCTGCCTTCAATCTTTCCCAGCATCAGCTTCTTTTCCAAGGAGTCAGTTCTTTGCATCGGGTAGCCAAATAAGCTCCTGGTATTTGGAGGTGCGGACAAGCTCCTGAGAACTAGCACGGTGCTGTCAGCTTTTTTTAAAAAAAGGACAACATGAGTTATGACTCAGGTTTTATTTGGGGGCAAAATGAGGACTATAACCTGAGACAGAGCACCCTAGATAGCTCTGAGAGACTGCTGCAGAGAGGCAAGGCGGAGGGTCAGTGGCTATGTAATTTTGGTGAAGGGATAATGCATGCAATCAAGCACATATATTTTTTTTTTCCTGGAAGGTTTCTGCTAGTCTTGTGAGGGTTATTGCTCATCCTGAGGAGCAGACATCACCATGAAGGATTTTAGTGCATTTATAGATTTGAGGAGATACAAGAATTGCACGCATAAAATCAGCTGCTGACAATATCTAACTCTCTGCAGACCTCTCCTGCCACTTTTTCCCAGAGCACAGATGCCCCCTGTCTGCTCTCCACCCTGAGCTCCTTGCAGGGGGTGTTGGAAAGTCAGCAGCTGCAGCACCTGATTTAATCCTTGTAGAGGCAGATAGCAAGGGCCCTTGTTGTTGTTCAGTTGCTCCATTGTGTCCGACTCTTTGCGACCCCATGGACTGCAGCACGCCAGGCCTCCCTGTCCATCACCAGCTCCCAGAGTCTGCTCAGACTCATGACCATTGAATCGGTGATGCCATCCAACCACCCTCTGTTGCCCGCTTCTCCTCCTGCCTTCAATCTTTCCCAGCATCAGGGTCTTTTCCAGTGAGTCAGTTGCCCACATCAGGTGGCCAGAGGTATTTGTGACTGACAGTGTCTGCTATAGCACAGAGGCTTCGGTCAGGTTCCCCACAGGCTGACCTGGGATGAGGAGTCTCAGGATCCCAAGGCAGGGAAGCCAGCCGCAGAAGGAGAAGGCAGGGCAGGAAGGAGGAGAGACCAAAGCGGGTGATTTCTGCCAAGTCCCAGCCTCAGCCTGATCTCTGTAGCGAGCTGAGATGCAAAACAGTATCTTAGGGAAATTTTTGTGTGTTTGCCTAAAGGTCAGGGATCTGGGCATGTGTATTTATCCCTCTTCGGTCATCGGCTACATAATGTGGGGCTTGAGGATATATTGGGGGTGGAGATTGCAAGGGGGAAGGGCATCTGGACTCTTACCACATCTCTCGGTTCCAGTACCCCAAAGACAGGAGGCCTCCTGATGGAGACACTCCAGGAAGAGAGCCAAGGGGTGCAAGGGGTGCATGCAGAGCTGGCCTGAAGGGTCTGCTGGAAACACTGCAGGGTGGCGGACACACTGGCTGGAATGGACACTCAGGGATTGTCCAGCTGAAAACACAATAACCTACAGGCTCCGCGGTGATGCGGTCCATGGCCAGTCAAAGACTTTCAAACAGAAAGGAAGGAAGGGATGGAGAGAAGGTGGAAGGAGAGAAAGAGGAAGACAGAAAAAGGAGAAAGAAAAAGAGAGAGGGAGGGAAAGAGGATTGAGGGGGGGGGAAAGAAAGAAGCAAAAAAAATACACCAGAAATCTATCTTCATCTCAAAGCTCCCTCGCAAGGAAAATAATATTATTGTTGATGGTTTTCTCAGCAATCATCCTTGAAGGAAATTGCCTAGTCAAAGAAAGTCCTTTTAAAAACAGATTCTAGCAGACGTGTGCCTGATGGTGTCTGGAATTTGAAGGAGGAAAGTGGCTTGATTAGAAAAGACAGACGGGACTTAATTTCTGGGGGGAATTATTGCACAGATTTACGGCGTGGCCGAAATGGTTGTAACTTGGAAGGGCTGGTGGCTCAGTTGTGTTCAACTCTTTGTGATCCTGGGCTTCTCTTTAGCCCAGCTGGTAAAGAATCCACCCACAATGGGGAGACCTGGGTTCGATCCCTGGGTTGGGAAGATCCCCTGGAGAAGGGAAGGGCTACCCACTCCAGGATTCTGGCCTGTGCAATCCATGGGGTCTCAAAGAGTCTGACACGACTGAGTGACTTCCACTTTCACTTCGTGACCCCACTGACTGTAGCCCACCAGGCTCCTCTGTCCATGGAATTTCCCAGGCAAGAATACTGGAGTGGGTTGCCATTTCCTCCTCCAGGGGATCTTCCTGACCCAGGGATCGAACCCAGGCCTACTGTATTGCCAGAAAAAGCTGCATAAGAACACTTTGCTGATTATAATGTATCAGTATGCCAGTAGACAGGTTGACCCAGAAGAAACTAATATTCTGTGAAACACGGTCCAAAAGCAATGATAGTGTTTCACTTTGAAAAGAATTCAGAAGCCCTGTCTTTTCCCCGATAAAAACCTTTTAACAGTTGATTATTCAGTCATTTCCCAGGATGGATTTTCACCTTGATGCTCTTTTATAATCAATTATTAGTATTATTGCAAAACTGAAACGGATCTAGGAATTAGATTCAAGTGCTATTGCATTTCTGCAGATTTATTGCCTGCTCATTTCTTATCAGCATTTGGCACTGCAGGGCAGGAAGTGGAAAATAAGCGCTCAGGGACTGAATCCTCTCCGCCGCCTGCTTTTGTAAATACAATTTTGTTGGAACAGTCTTTCCTTGATGGGTCATCTCTGCTCACTTTTGTACACCACAACAGAGAGATGTAGTCGTAACAAAGACCTTATGACCCACTAAGACTAAATTATTGACATCTCCCCCTTTATAGGTAAAGTTTGCTGACCTCTGCATCAGGGTATGGGCAAGTCTCAAGACCTTCAGCAGACCCTTCCTTCCTCGACTGCTTTTTTCAATATTCTGGGAAAGTATAAGAGGTCAGAATTGATTCTGAGAAAGACAGCATGTTCTCTTGCCTAATCTTGTCTTTGCACGTGTGTAAGCTCACTCAGTTCAGTCATGTCTGACTCTTTGCCACCCTACGGACTGTGGCCACCGGGCTCCTCTGACCATGGGCTTCTCCAGGCAGGAAGACTAGAGTGGGTTGCAATTTTCTTCTCTAGGGGATCTTCCCCGACCCAGGGATCAAACTTTCATGGTGAAAATTAAAAAAAAAAAAAAAAAAGGAAAAGAAACACATCCAACTTTAAATAGTGATTTACCTCCAGGTGGTAAAGTGAGGGATGGATTTTATGTCGTTGTTGGTACATGGATACATGTTTTGCATTTTAACAAGAAGCTTGCAATAACGTGTGCTGACTCGTTCAGTTGTGTCTGACTCTTGCGATGGCATAGACTGTAGCCCTCCAGGCTCCTGTGTCCATGGGATTTTCCAGGCAAGAATACTGGAGTGGGTTGCCATTGCCTTCTTCAGGGGATCTTCCCAACCCAGGAACCGAACCCAGGTTTCCCGCGTTGCAGGCAGATTCTTTACTGACTGAGCTACGAGGGAAGCCCATAAACTTGCAAGAATACCTTTGCTAATAAAAATCTGTGTTTTTATTTTAATAATTTTTCTGGGAGTATAGTTGCTTCGCAATGTTGTGTGAGTTCCTACTGTACAGCAAAGGGAGTCAGCCACAGGTACAGAAATAGCCCACTGTTTTTTAGATTTCCTTCCCATGTGGGTCATCACAGAGTGTTGAGTATGCGTGCTAAGTTGCTTCAGTCATGTCTGACTCTTTGCAACCCCATGAACTGTACCCACCAGACTCCTCTGCCCATGGAATCCTCCAAGCAAGAATACTGGAGTGGGTTGCCATGCCCTCCTCCAGGGAATCGTCCCAACCCAGGAATCGAACCTGTGTCTCTTACATCTCCTGCATTGGCAGGCAGGTTCTTTGCCACTAATGCCACCTGGGAAGCCCCCTGGAAGGAGTAGAAATCCTTGTGCTATGAAGTAGGTTCCCATTATTTATCTCATTTATACATAGCCATGTATATATGTTAATCTCAATCCAATTCATCTCATGCCCCCTACCCCCCCAAAATGTATGCTTTTAAAATCTACAAACTTGTAAAAAAAAAAGAAAAAATCTCAGAATAGAATTCACTCTCCCCAGTCAGTAGGTGGTCAGATTGAGTCTTGAACAGAAATCAACCCTCTTTGACCATCTTCTTTGTGAAAGACAAATTTACATATCACCCCAGAAGCATGTTTTAATATTGGGATTTATAAGATGATGTATAAGCTTGGTCTTTGGCTGTCGGTTCCTGCCACAGAGCTCCCAAGACCCTTGGAATTTCCGAACTGCGGAGAGCCCTCAAGGTATTTTCATGTTAATGGAGTTACTTTTGTGATGCACCAGAGGCTGGGGGCTGGTTGTCATGGGAACCAACCGGAAGAACCTCGGGCCTGAACTTTCAGTCCCATCCCCCCCGACCCCGACCTCCGAGGAGGGGCTAGGGGGCGGGAGGTTGACTTAATCCCCAGTGGTCAATGGTCTTGTCCATCATGCCTACATAATACAGCCTCCAGGAAAGAAAAAAAAAAACAAAAGGAGAGGATGGGGGGAATTTCCGGGTAGATGACCTTGTGGACCTTTGGGGACAATGGCAGCCTGGAAAGAGTCCTCTCCTCTCAGACCCTGCCCTGCGTGCCTCTCCCAGCTGGCTGTTCCTGAGTTGTACCTTTCGCAACGATCCAGCCATCTAGTGAGTCAAAGTTATCTCGGGTTCTGTGAGCTGCTCTAGGAAATTAATTAAACCCAGGAAGGAGTTTGTGGGAAATTCGGATACAGAGCCGGTTGGTCAGAATCTGGACTTGCGCTTGGCTTCTGAAGTTTAAGGAGCTTGGGGGCAGTCTTGTAGGGGTGTGTGTGTGTGTGTGTCTGTGAAGTTGCTTCAGCCTTGTAGGACTGAGCCTTTAACTTGTGGATCTGACTGTATGTGTGTGTGTGTGTGTGTGTGTGTGAAGTTGCTTCAGTCTTGTAGGACTGAGCCTTTAACTTGTGGATCTGACTCTGTGTGTGTGTGTGTGTGTGTGTGTGAGACGTTGCTTCAGTCTTGTAGGACTGAGCCTTTAACTTGTGGATCTGACTGTATGTCCAGGTAGATAGTGTCAGAACTGACTTGAGCTGTAGGACATCCAGCCTGTGTCCGAGCATTACTTGATACCTGTGGGAACATCCCCCACACATTGGAGTTGGTGTCCATAATCGCACAAGTCTTCCCAGCCCAGGGATCGAACCGAGGTCTCCCGCATTGCAGGCAGATTCTTTACCAGCTGAGCCGCAAGGGGAAGCCCCGCAATAATTCCCAGGGTTATTAAATAGTAACATTCTTATTTCAGAAGGCTTGCATAATGTTTCCAACACAGCTGTGTTTGTGAGGGATGTTTTATGCGTTAGATACAAAGCTAGCTTTAAAGTGCAGGTTCTTTTCAATATTTCACCTATAAAAATGATCAAATAGGAACCCTGATGCTGGGAAAGACTGCAGTCAAGAGGAGAAGGGGGCGACAGAGGATGAGATGGTTGGACTGCACTACCGACTCGATGGAAATGAGTTTGAGCAAACTCTGGGAGCAGGTGATGAACAGGGAGGTCTGGTGTGCTGCAATTGCAATGAGTCAGACACGATTGAGCAGCTGAACTGAAATGAATTTGGCAAATAATTGAACAAATAGTACATCCCCAACATACAGGAGCTCCATTTGAAACACTAAATATTACCAGAAAATTTTATTTCCAGACAAATATACTGGCAAATAAAAAGTCCTAGGTTAATTGAAGTAATTTTAGAGTGCCGATCTCCATTACAAATGTGTCTATTAGGTGGCCATTCACATTCATAAGCACATAATTGAAGGTTTCTAAATAGACTTTTGATTATGGGGTGTATTTTCACAAGTGCCTCAATTAGGTCTGGTGCTTGCCTCATGTACTTAAAGTAGGGTTAATAAGAAGATTTCATAGAACAGCATTTCTCTAATGTTCTTCTTTTCAAGGTTAGCTTTGTGAGGTTTGTTGTTCAGTCGCTAAGTCATGTCCAACTCTGCAATCCCGTGGACTGCAGCACCGCAGGTTCTTCTGTCCTTCACTCTCTCTTGGAGTTTGCTCTAATCCATGTCCATTGAGTCACTGATGCTATCTAACCATCTCGTCCTCTGCCACCCTCTTCTCCTTTTGCCTTCAATCTTTCCCAGCATCAGGGTCTTTTCCAGTGAGTTGGCTCTTCATGTCAGGTGACCAAAGTATTGGAGCTTCAGCATCAATGCCTCCAATGAATAGTCAGAGTTGATTTCACTTAGGATTGACTGTTTTGCTCTCCTTGCAATCCAAGGGATTCTCAAGAGTCTTCTCCAGCACCACAGTGGGTGAGATATGCAAACGGCTAAATGCACTGGAGAATGCACTTGATCTGACTTCTTTCTTCGTCAGAGGGCTTTTCAGAGCCTTTGTCAGCTTATTGTTCTCTGTGAATGTTCCAAAGACGTGAAGTGCACAGGTCTTCTAGGGCTGCTCTTTGGCAAGGTCTGAAGACATTTGGCTGTGACAGTTGGAGATGGTGGTCGTATGGTCATCCAGTGGGTAGAGGTCACGGGTATTGCCGAACATCCTACAGTGCCGATGACCAACCCCCATGTCAAAGAATTGTCCAGCCCCAGATATCAAGGGTTGGAAAGTGCAATGGTTGGGAAGTCCCGAATTGGAGCTTTTTAAATTTATTTGGCCGCACCCAGTCTGGCAGCAGCATGAGGGGTCTTGTATTTATGGCGTGCAAACTCATAGCCTCAGCAGATTGCATCTAGTTCCCAGACTAGGAATCCAACCCTGGACCCCTATATTGGGAGCACAGAGTTTTAGCCACTGGATTACCAGGGAAGTTCCTAGGATTGGGATTTGAAGAAGCTATAGCTTTGTCCTTCCCTTGTGACTCAGTGGTAAAGAATCTTAATGGCAACGCAGGAGACGTGGGTTCAATCCCGGAGTTGGGAAGATCCCCTGGAGAAGGAAATGGCAACCCACTCCCGTATCCTTGCTTGAGAAATCCCGTGGACAAAGGAGCCTGGCTGCCTACAGTCTCTGGAGTCGCAAAGAGTCAGAGTCATCTCAGCAACTAAACAAGTGCCTTTGTCTTACCTCCTAGTTTATGATGTTGACCTGGAGGCATTTTGCTTAACTCTGGGGCTGTAAAACGTGCTGCCTGAAGGATTAAACCAATGAGGTGGGACTGTGAACCTGGAGTTTAAGGAAATATCTCAGTGGTGAATCTGTGATTTGATGAAGCAAAGATGCATAAATGTTGAAGAATCCCCCATGAGATAACAGATAATCTGCTACCTGATGGGAGGCATTATTTCCAGGGACATCTGGTCAACCAGAGTGGTTTTTTTTTTTTTTTGGGGGGGGGGGGGCCCAACAGTAATCTTTTGGGTTGGTAGGAGTATCCTATTCAGAGAGAATAGAGAAAGCCAATTGCAGAGTTATAACAGTCCGATGCGTATTTCAGTTGGGGCTTCCCCGGTGGCTCAGACAGTAAAGAACCTACTTGCAATGCAGGAGGCCAGGGTTCGATCCCTGGGTCGGGAACATCCCCCAAAGAAGGGAATGGCTACCCACTCCAGTACTTTTGCCTGGAGAATCCCATGGACAGAAGAGCCTGAAGGATAATATTTCAGTTACCTGGCCGTTTACTGGCCAGAATGGTTTAGCAGGAGTAGCAGAGGGAAGTGGTAGGTGGGGCTCAGAGTGGAAGAAGGAGACGTTTGTATGCATTTATTTTTGACTGCACTGGGTCTGGCTACTTGAGAGCTTTTGCTAGCTGCGGTTAATGGGGGCTGCTCTTCGTTGCGGTTCCCAGGCTCGAGAGCACACAGGCCTCAGCAGTTGTGGTCCGTGGGCTTAGTCGCCCCGAAGCACGTGCACGTGAAATCTTGCCGAACCAGAGACCAAGGATCGGACTCGTGTCCTCTGCATTGGCAGGTGGATTCTTAACCACTGGGCCACCAGGGAAGTCCAAAGATGGACCTGTTGTATCCAAGATCTCCAAAACCATGCGTGGGAGGGTGTGTATGTTCAAGAAACACAACTGACACTGTGTCTTTTCCATCATCTTTTAAACTCATTTCGTGAAAGTCGCTCAGTCGTGCCTGACTCTTTGTGACCCCATGGACTATGTATACAGTCCATGGAATTCTCCACGCTGTAACACTGGAGTGGGTAGTCATTCCCTTCTCTGGGGGCTCTTCCCATCCCAGGGATGAAACCCGGGTCTGCCACATTGTAGGCGGATTCTTTACCAGCTGAGCCACAAGGGAAGCCCTAAACTCATTTTGGTTAGCGTAAAAGACATTTTTATGAATATATTTACAAATTATTTTCTCAAAATATAGAAAAATATTATTTATGGTCAACATAGATTATATTTGTGTAAATGCTTCCCAGGTGGCACTAGTGGTAAAGAATCTGCCTGCCAATGCAGGAGACACAGGAGATGCAAGTTTGATCTCTGGGTCGGGAAGATCCCCTGGAGGAGGCAATGGCAACCCACTCCAGCATTCTTGTCTGGAGAATCCCATGGACAGAGGAGGCTGGTGGGCTACGGTCCGGGGGGTCACAAAGAGTTGGACGTGACTGAGCAACTGAGTACCCACACACATGAAATGTTTAAATATATATAAAATTTAGTTTTCAATTCACGTAAGAAAAACATTTATTCTTTCCTTGCCCATTTCTTCTTTGTGTGCCTGCTCAGTTGTGTCCAGCTCTTTGTGACTCTATAGTCTATAGCCCACCAGGTGCCTCTGTCCATGGGATTCTCCAGGCAAGAATCCTGGAGTGGGTGGCCATGTCGTCCTCCAGGGGATCTTCCCAATGCTGGGATCGAACCCGTGTCTCCTGCGTCTCCCACATTGGCAGGCACATACGTTCCTGTTAATGAACAGATAAAGCTTCACACTCACAAACACCTGCAACCCCATTCTCTGTGCTGTCATTTCCAATGGGGAGCAATGGAGTCTTAGGGGCAAGGCTGCTGGGAGCAGCTGTAACCCTGGGTCCCCTAATCAGAGTGCAAATGCACTTTACCACAAGGGTCCCGCAAAGGTGATAGGTTTCCTGACCCCTTGACAGTCACAACACACATAGATAGGTTGCTTTGGTCATTTATTTCCACTTCTGATTGGGGAGTGCTTTTGTATTCATCACCCCCACCCCCGCAAAGAGGGAGAAATAGACAAGCTTGAAATGGCTTTTCCAAGTCAAGCAGTTCGTGGCATATAGGGAGAGACCTTAACTGAATCTTACGATTCCAGGCTTCTGTCTGGAATTACTGAGGTGTGTTATTTTCCCCATTCCACACAGCCCTGGAGCTGGCTACTTACTGATCTCATGCTAAATAGAAAAAAAGAGAAGCTGTATGTAATACAAACACGATAGTTTGAGAAACTCCTTAATCTGTTGTGTTTCATTGGTAGGAAAGTGATTGAATTTCTCTATCCAATGTGCTAAGGGAAATGGAATTTATTGATGGTCTAAGGTTTGGTCAGGGGGCTTCCCAGAGACTCAGTGGTAAAGAACTCACCTACAGTGGATTCAATCCCTTGTTTGGGATGATGCCCTGGAGCGGAAATGGCAACCCACTCCAGTATTCTTGCCTGCAGAATCCTATGGACAGGGGAGCATGGTGGGCTCCTTCCAACAAAGAGTCAGACAGGACTGAGTGACTAGACAACAACAATAAAGGTTACATCAACGTGAACAAGGGTGAAAAAGGATGAGTTTTCTGTCCCTTTTCAGTTCAGTTCAGCTCAGTCACTCAGTCGTGTCCGACTCTTTGCGATCCCATGAACCGCAGCACACCAGGCCTCCCTGTCCATCACCAACTCCCGGAACTTGCTCAAACTCATGTCCGTTGAGTCGGTGATGCCATCCAACCATCTCATCCTCTGTCGTCCCCTTCTCCTCCCGCCTTCACTTTTCCATCTCCTCAAGACAAAAGACCGCAGACGTACCAGGAATATTTTTCTGGATAGATCGGGGAGAGGAACCCATTCTGGAATGGTGCCTGTCCTGTGGCAGAGAGAGCTTGTGTGCGTTGAATGAATCCATTGAATAGTTTGAACAGCAGAGTCCTCAGATTGACTCGGAAATAATATGACAATGAAAGACACTTCTCAGTGTGTTTATCAATGCATTCATGTTTAAGGGCACACACAGCCTAAGTGAAATACTACTCTTTCTTTCTTTCTTTTTTTTTTTTGCTGCAGCATGCAACATGGAGGATCTTAGTTTACCAACCTGGGATCAAATCCTCACCCCCTACATTGCAAGTGGGGAGTCTTTATTTAGGGTGAGCTGGGTCTTGGTTGCTGAGCGTGGGCTTTCTCCACTTGTGGTTGATGGGCTTCTCATTGTGGTGGCTTCCCTTGTTGCAGAACCCCGGCTCTAGGTCATCTGGGCTCAGTAGCTGTGGCTTAGTTGCCCCAAGACTTGTGGAATTTTTCTGGAACAGGGATCTAACTGGTGTTCCTGCTTTGGCAGGTGGATTCTTAACCACTGGACCACCAGGGCAGTCCAGCAGTGAGGAGTCTTAACCGCTAGATCACCAGGGAAGTCCCTGAATATTTCTTGAGACATCTGGTATCTAATTTTTCTTTCAAGAATGCAAATTCTTTGAATTAGAAAAAAAAATGTTAAATGTTATTGGGGGGGGACGAGTTGTTTAAAACTTCTTGGTTCGTAGCTAAACTCTTTACATTTTTCCCAAATGTGATGGCATTTATAGTTCATTACATACAAATACTCTAATTTATTTAATAGGGTTTTTTTTTTAAATTGAAGTATGGTTGATTTACAATATTTTGTTAGTTTCAGGGGTTACAGCAAAGTCATTCATTGTACATATATTTCCATTCTTTTTCAGGTTCTTTTCCTTTGTACATTGTTATAGAATATTGGATATAGCCCCCTGCGCTATACAGTAGTTCCATGTTGGTTATCTATTTCATATATAGTGTCTGTTGACCCCAGCCTCCTAATTTGTGTCTCCCTCTCTCCTCTCTGGCAACCATAAATCTGTTCTCTATGTCTGAGTTGCTTTCTGTTTCCTAGGTAGGTTCATTTGTGCCATATTTTAGGTTCCACATAAAAGTGGTGTCATGTGTGGTTTTCTTTCTTCGTCTGACTTCACTTCGTGTGATAATCTCCAGGTATATCCATGTTGCTATCTCAGCAGTGTTTCCTGCTGTACCTAATACGCTCAGGGTTCAACCACTGAGCAGGGTATAGAGATGTGAACGTCTGCCCATCTCCATTGCGTGTTTCAGTCGTGTCTGACTCTCTGCGACCCCGTGGGCTGTAGCCTGCCAGGCTCCTCTGTCCATGGGATTCTCCAGGCAAGAATACTGGACTCAGTTGCCATTTTCCTTCTGCAGGGGACCTTCCCGACTCAGGAATCCAACCTGCGTCTCTTGTGTCTCCCACACTGCAGGAGAACTGAGCCATCAGGGAAGCCCTGTCTCCGTTGAGAAACAGACATCTCTATGTTCACGTTCCACACTGCATTCCCTTGCACCTTCTTATTTACTAGCTCTTCCCATGGGAGAGCTGCCTGCCTCTGGGGCAGAGTCTTAGAGTGCTGGCGTTTGGGAACCTGCGCCAGCCACCGTGTGAACACCCTTTCCTTGTGGGGAGCGCACGGGCTGCGTATTCTTTGTTCTGTAGGTTTGGTGGGAGGACCTAGCTGTCTGAAACTCAGCAAGGATGGGCGGGACACTCACTGATCTTTAACCTTTACTAGAAAGCTACCCCAGTTCGATTCCTGGCTTAGGAAGATCCTCTGGAGAAGCGATAGGCTACCCACTTCAGTATGCTTGGGCTTCCCTTGTGGCTCAGCTGGTAAAGAATCTGCCTGCAATGCAGGCGACCTGGGTTCGATCCCTGAGTTGGGAAGGCCTCCTGGAGAAGGGAAAGGCTACCCACTCCAGTATTCTGGCCTGGAGAATTCCATGGACTGTATAGTCCATGGGGTCAAAAAGAGTCAGACAGGACCGAGTGACTTTCACTTTTCACTTTTACTAGGAAGCTGGGATTTTTGTTATAGTTTTTGGACTGGCAGGAGTCTCTAAACCAAAAGTATTTCTTACAGTCATTTTCTGAAGGGTTCTGATGCATTTATTTTGTGTTTGAAGAAATCAAGACTTATAAACATTCAATAATAAGTCGTCAGTTAAAATGAGGAATCCTCAACGTGTGCATACTTCAAACAGTATAACTTTATAGACATATGCAATATATTGATTTTGTGCTAAAAAAGAAAAGAAGTTTAATACAAACACATTTCCAGGAAATCCGTAATTGGTCGTGTTGCCTCTATAAGGAAGTGACCCAGTTTCTCTTTCCAGCGTGCTAAGGTGAATGGGATTGATCTCTAGGTCTAAGGTTAGGTCAGTGTGGACGAAGGGGAGAAAATGAGTTTCTACCACTTTTCTGTACCAACAGGGAGAGCACTAGGCCATGGAGGTACCGGGATAGTAATATTGCTCTGGACAGACTATTGGGAATGATCCATCCTGGAATGGTATCTAGAATCTGGGAAAGGAAGCTTGGATTCATCAAACTAACTAAATATACATAGAATTATTTATAGACTAATTATATATTTATATATAACATATAAAGCAAGGTGTATGTGTGTGCGTGTGTGTTCAGATACCCAGTCATGTCCGACTTGTTGCAAACCCAAGAACTGTAGCTCACCAGGCTCCTCTGTCCGTGGCATTTCCCAGGCAACTGGAATGGGTTGCCATTTCCTTCTCTAGGGGATCTTCCCGACCCAGGGATTGATCTTATGTCTTTTACGTCTCCTGCACTGGCCTGATGGATTCTTTACCACTAGTGCCACCTGGGAAGCCCATAAAACAATATATAAGTGTAAAAAATGAATAAATAAATAACAAATATGTGTATACGTCTGTGTGTTTATACTCAAACATATATTTATATATTTACATAGCCCAGAGTCTAGCCTGTTTGCTGGGTAAGAGTTTAGTGTGTTAAGAAGTTAGTCAGAATGTTTTACAGGAGGAATGGCCTCTGTTGATTAGTCTGAGAAGATTATTAACTCGGGGTCATCTTAGGGAACTTTTACTGTGATAACAGAGCTAATAATTTCTAATGTGGGTATTTTTACTGCTTGCACTTCCTCTAAATTAGGAATCTTGGAAGAGAGCAGAGGATTTTATAGATGAGACATCTCTGCTTTAAAAAATATTTCTTTTTAAAATTTGATCCTGGGCAGTTTTAGTTTAATGCATAATAACTTGTTTATAAGTATAAATTGCAGAATGAGAGATATCCACTTTTGTTCTGTTGTCATATGTCTGGTTTTACTCCAGAATTTTCTGGTCAGGTTTCCCAGGCAGCAAGTTTCACAAATGTTGGGCAAACACAATTTGACATTATAGGATAAAATTCATGTTTCTATCCATCTGTTCAGTGAAAGAAAAGAGAGGGTAAAAAACTACTCTGGAGAGAATTTGGAGTAAGATATTTCCAAGGACATCATGCAGGCAAATGGCCCACGTTTATAACTTCTACAGCTTGTGTAAGATCACTTACAAAGTGGAAATACAGACCAACATTCACAAGTCCTTGTTCCAGGAGATGAGAGTGTTTTCTCTGATGCTCTTCTCCTTAGGCTTGTCGCTTGGGTTACGTGGAATACAAATCTGCTAAGCTGGATCCAAGCCAGGTGTGAGAGACGAAAGGGCATGGTGGGTCTTGATGCCCCTTCTCCTGCATCAGGATCCGCTTGTTAGTTAAATGGAAAACCCGTTATTATCAGATGATGAATCAGATACACATCACCCCAAGGACCTCCAGAAATCTTCCTTTTCCTTGAGTTTTTCAGGAATGATAGATATGTCATAACTCCAAGTCCTGATGACAGTTATTACTGTAGAAATGAGCTGAACCTGGCATTAAAAAATGTAGCTCATGATTTGTGCCATGATCAAGGTCAGTGCTAATAAATATAACACTTGAGTTTGCTTTTCTTCCCCTATGAGAAGAGATCAAGGATGATAAGATCAGTGATGATTTATTCCTTCCTTCTTCCCTCCATCCTTTCTTTTTATCTATCCATATATCTGTCTGTTCATCCTGTCTCATCATTTTAAGTAGATTACTCACTTTAGTCACTCAGTCGTGTCCGACTCTTTGCGACCCCATGGACTGCAGCACACCAGGCCTCCCTGTCCATCACCAACCCCCAGAGGTTACTCAAACTCATGTCCATTGACTCGGTGATGCCATCCAACCATCTCATCTTCTGTCGTCCCCTTCTCCTCCCACCTTCAATCTTTCCCAGCATCAGGGTCTTTTCAAATGAGTCAGCTCTTTGCTTCAGGTGGCCAAAGGATTGGAGTTTCAATTTCAATATCAGTCCTTCCAATGAACACCCAGGACTGATCTCCTTTAGGATGGACTGGTTGCTAGTATTTAATTGTATAAACTGTACTACAATTTGTTTAGCCAGACCTATTGATGATGCGAAGAGCCGACTCACTGAAAAAGACCTGATGCTGGGAACGCTTGAAGGCAGGAGGAGAAGGGGGGCAGCTGAGGATGAGATGGTTGGAGGGCATCACTGACTTGATGGACATGAGTTTGCGCAAACTCCAGGAGAAAGTGAAGGACAGGGAAGCGTAGCATGCCTTAGTCCATGGTGTCGCAGGGTCTGACACGACTTAGCGACTGAACAACAACAAATTGATTGGTGACTGTCTATTCCGGCTACCCTGGGTCTCTCTCTCTCTCTTTTTTTTTTTTAACAATATTTGTTTATTTACTTGGCTGTGCTGAGTCTTAATTGCAAGTGTATGGGATCTAACTTCCCTGACCAGGGACCTAACATGGGCCCCCCTGCATTGGAAGCTCAGGGTCTTAGCCACTGGACCACCTGGGAAGTCCCTGCTCGACATCTTTGAACAAAATGATTTTGGAAAAGGAAGGGCAGACAAAGGGTTAGAGTCTCATCAGCAACTTTTATGGTGTTTTTTTTTTCCCCTCCTGATCATAGGAATGTTATCAAAGGCACTTTTGTTTTGCAAACAATAGACATCCTCTTGACAAAATGAACAGAATGTATTACCAGGATGCCACGGACTTCTTTGGAGAACAGGGAGTGGGATGGCAGAGCAGAGTCTCTTGAGGAATGAGATGCGTTTGGGCAAAGATATTAGAAAACAGGCATGAGCTTGTCCTCCGTCTTCCCACCTGATCTTGAGAGAAAATTAAAAAATGCCCTTTAATGGAAAAGTATGCATCAGCTCTCCTGCCCACCTTCACCCACCTCTCCCCGATGTTAAAGATCGCTGGCTCTTAGCCTATTCATTTATCTTTGAACTGTTTTGTATCTCTCTGGAAATTGCAGGTAACTGATAGATCTGCCAACTATCCCACTCAATAGTTTTTTTTTTTTTTTTTGCTTCTTTCCATTAAAAATTTTTTAATTTTTATCATTTATTTATTCTTGGCTGTGCTGAGTCTTCGTTGCAGTATGGACTTTTCTCTAGTTGCGGAGAGCAGGGGTTCCTCTCTAGTGGGTGGGTCTGGGGCTTCTCACTGGTAGTTTCTCTTGTCCACCTTCCAACGCAAGGGGTGCCTGTTTGATCCCTGGTTGGAGAGCCAAGATCCCACATGCCTCTTAGCAAAAAGCAAAACAAAACAAAACAAAAAGCTTCCCAGGTGGTTCTAGTGGTAATTTGCCTGTCAGTGCAGGAGACTCAAGAAATGCAGGTTGGATCCCTGGGTCCCCTGGAGCAGGAGATGGCAACCCACTCCAGTATTCTTGCCTGGAGAATTCCATGGACGGAGAAGCCTTGTGAGCTACAGGCCATGGGGTCTCAAAGAGTTGGACACGACAGAGCAATGGAGCACACAAAACATAAAACACAATCAGTATTGCAATCAATTCAGGAAAGAGTTTATAAAGAAGGGAGTGAAAAAGCTGGCTTAAAACTCAGCATTCAGAAAACGAAGATCATGGCATCCAGCCCCATCACTTCATGGTAAATGGGGAAACGATGGAAACAGTGACAGACTTTGTTTTCTTGGGCTCCAAAATCACTTCAGGGGGTGACTGCAGCCATGAAATTAAAAGACGCTTGCTCCTTGGAAGAAAAGCTATGACCGACATAGACAGCATATTAAAAAGCAGAGACATTCCTTTGCAGACAAAGGTCTGTCTAGTCAAGGCTATAGTTTTTCAGTAGTCATGTATGGACGTAAGAGTAGGACTATAAAGAAAGCTGAGCACCAAAGAATTGATGCTTTTGAACTGTGGTGTTGGAGAAGACTTGAGAGTCCCTTGGACTGCAAGGAGATCCAAGCAGTCCATCCTAAAGGAGATCAGTCCTAAATATTCACTGAAAGGTCTGATGTTGAAGCTGAAACTCCAGTCATTTGGCCACCTGATGGGAAGAGCTGACTCACTGGAAAAGACCCTGATGCTGGGAAAGATTGAAGGCGGGAGGAGAAGGGAACGACAGAGGATGAGATGGTTGGATGGCATCCCTGACTCGATGGACATGAGTTTGAGCAAGTTCCAGGAGATGGTGATGGACAGGGAGGCCTGGCATGCTGCCGTCCATGGGGTAGAGAAGAGTTGAACACGACTGAGTGACTGAACTGAACTGAGCTTATAAATGGTCTGCATCAAAAAAAATCTTAAAAAAAGAGGAATGCCCAGTGAGACCTTCCAGTGCCAGCATGTTTGAAGGACCATCTTAATATGTTGGGATATGAGGGGACAACTTCTGAAGACATTGTGTTTGTTGTGTGTGTATCTGTGTTGTGTGTTCACATATGAGCGCTCTTGGTGGCTGGGAATAGGTCTTGCCCACAGAGGGAAGATCCCCTGGGGTAAGAAATGGCAACCAACTCCAATATTCTTGCCTGTGAAATCCCATGGACAGAGGAGCCTGGTGGGCTACAGTCCATGGGGTCTCAGACACGACTTAGTGACTAAACAGCAAGAAACAACAGAGCAGATATGCCAACAGGCGTTGATGGCTACAGATGTAAAGACTGTAAAAATATGCCTCGGACCTCCAGTACCCCTGGGAGAGACGGAGGACTTCAATCAGGCATGAGCAGTGTCCGTTCATTCATCTCACGGAACTTCGTGAAATTCTGTCTATGCAAACTCATTGCTAGAGACTCTGGTGTAGACCAAGGGAAGGCAAATACAGACTCATAAGACCCCATAATTTAAATTACAGTGTGACGAGTACTACAGAGAATTGTGGATGTATGTCTATGGGAGTGTCCAGGAAGTCAAAATGATGACCTGAGGGAATTAAATCAGGTTTTATGGCATAAATATTGTACAGTATATAGATTCAGTGTAGACCCTGAATAAGTGATCAGATTAAAACGTGTAGCATTAGGGGTGCTGGGGAGGAAGACAGTTTCGTCTGCTCTTCTAGGGCCTTCTGGCTGGTTCAATTCAGTTCAGGTCAGTCTCTCAGTCGAGTCTGACTCTTTGTGACCCCGTGGACTGTAGCTCACCAGGCTTCCCTGTCCATCACCAACTCCTGGAGTTTACGCAAACTCATGTCTGTGGAGTCGGTGATGCCATCCAACCATCTCATCCTTCTTCTCCTGCCTTCAGTCTTTCTCACTATCAGGGTCTTTTCCATTGAGTCAGCTCTTCGCATCAGGTGGCCAAAGGATTCGAGTTTCAGTTTCAGCATCAGTCCTTCCAGTGAACACCCAGGACTGATCTCCTTTAGGATAGACTGCTTGGATCTCCTTGCAGTCTACGGGACTCAAGAGTCTTCTCCAACACCACAGTTCAAAAGCATCAATTCTTCAGTGCTCAGCTTTCTTCATCGTCCAACTCTCACATTCATACATGACTACTGGAAAAACCAGAGCCTTGACTAGATGGACCTTTGTTGACAAAACCACGTCTCTGCTTTTTAAGATGCTGTCTAGGTTGGTGTACGAATTCAATTGACTGATGGCAGATGAACAGAAAAAAAAAGCACATAAAATTTTAATCCCATGTATACCTGGGGGAGACCTAGGAAAACCGAGTCTGTATCCAAAATGACTGAAGCCTTCTCCTTGAATACCATCTTCAGCTAAAGACAAAAGACGATGCTGGGGGGAGTGGGCTGGTAGTTCAAAAGGGAGGAAAGCAGTTGACATGGAGATGGAAAACCAGGTGAATTGTAAATGAGTGTGTGCTAGGCTAGCAGAGACTGTGAGACCCCCCAGGGACTCTTACCTTTACATCCTGCTGGCTTCCCCCACACCACACCTGGTCCATGGGCTTTGCAGACATCTCTGGTGATGGTGTGTGTTCCAGAAAGAAGCTGTATGTGCAAATTCTTTAGGCAGCCAAGGGGAGGTGAAAAGAAAAACTTCCCAAGTCTTCTGTTTCTTGACATTACTAAGCATTAGTTAATCGTCCAACCCTTTACAACCCGTGGACTGCAGTACGCCAGGCTCCCCTGTCCATGGGACTCTCCAGGCAAGAATACTGGAGTGGGTCACCGTTTCCTCCTCCAGGGGATCTTCCCGACCCAGGGATCAAACCCGTGTCTCTTACATCTCCTGTAGTGCAGGCAGATTCCTTACCCGCTGAGTCATCTGGTTGAAATCGATTGAAATATGTTGAAATAGTCAGTAAGTCATGTCTGACTCTTGTGACCCCATGGACTGTAGCCCACCAGGCTCCTCTGTCCGTGGGCGTCTCCAGCCAAGAACCCTGGAGTGGGTTGCCATGCCCTTCTCCAGGGGATCTTCCGGGCCCAGGAATCGAACCTGGGTCTCCTGTGTTTGCAGGCAGATTCTTTACCACCTGAGCCACCAGGAAGCCCTGCAATTAGTTCTTATTTCCGAAGAGATACATTTTTTTTTGTGGAGTGGGGGCACTTTGCACCCCTACCGAGATAGGGGAGTTGTGTGTTGAAGGCAGGAGAATACCAGACATACTTCCATAAAATTCTCTGCATTTCCTTTAACACACCCTGGAGGCTGTCTCATTTCTAGCACTGCTGATTGTCTTACAGATATTTTGTATCTCTTTTAGAATTGAGGCTAGCAGACTGTAGTTAGATAGAGTTTCCTTCTTCAGTGGAGGGAGCAGGGAGAGGCTTTGCTTCATTTGGAATTCAGTCCCTGGACTCCACCTGTGTTGTTGATGTTTTTCCTTTCCACAGATGGTGACATCTGCTTGCTTCTCTTCTATCACAGGAGTCAAAGGGAATCTTTAATACATATTCATTTTATATCTGCATGAGAGTCACAGTTTTGTCTTTTCCTGGAAGCTTTATCTTTTAACAAATGGCCATTTGTTGCATTCTTTTTTGTGTGTGGTGGTTTGTCTCTTTCCACTTAGCTGCCAGGTACCTGTCTCCTATTTCCAGAAACTGTTTCGTACTTGATGCGATCCTTTTAGGTCCAAACTCCTGGCGCCAGGAGGTGGATTCTAATTGGTCCCATTTTGGTCCACATGTTCATCCCTGAAGAGCCCACTCTGTTGTGTGAGGAGGAAGTTTGAAGACATAGTTCATCATCTATCTTGTTTGCTCTTAGAGCTGGGAGTTGTGGTCTTAGACTGGAGTCACTTTAACCTCGAAAGTTCTGAATTAATCAATCACTAGCTTCTGAAAAGTCTGTTTTCCAGTGGTGCAGTTTATTGCTCTGCTGTGGAAGCGATGGCAGCCTAAATAACACAGGCACATGATAATAGCAACATAAGACTCCATTTACAAAAATCTAGGAATTGTTGTAATTTACGGCATCATATTTTCTCCCCCCAAGGACACTTCCAACCTGTGAATCTGCTGTCTTAAGATATTACAAAGGAGCCTGAGATAAATTTTAGGAGGAAAGTATTTGGAACATGCTTTGCACTATGGGAGTTCTTTGGCTTCGAGTTCGGTGTGATAAGAATTATTTCCCGTGTCTGCTGGCTGTGGGTCCTCTTGGCACTACAAAACCATTTATTGTTTATTTATTCCTTTGCAATTCTTGAAGCGAGGTAGCAGGGTAAGAACCTTTTCTATCCCAACCTGGGAGACAGTGTGATTGCCCTGTTCCTACAGAAGCATCTTCACATTAAATCTGGATCCCGACAGCATGGCAGATTGATACGCACCCTGTCAGAGGAGAATCTTCTAGCCGCCTTTCAGTTATTCATTGGGAAGTCGGGACAAAGCAGATGTAACACTCAGCTTAATACAGCAGCATCACTAAATGTCCACAAGCTAAACTAGCAAAGACAAAAAAAAAAAGTGGATTTGAATTTAAATAATTCTCTAATCTACAGTGTAAGGGTAAAGGGGTGAATAGGACGGCTTTGTTGTCGTTCACTCACAAAGTCACGTATGACTCTTTGTAGCCCCATGGACTGCCGCACTCCAGGATTCCCTGTCCCTCCCTCACCAACTCCCAGAGTTAGCTCAAGTTCACATTCATTGAGTTGATGATACCATCCAACCATCTCATCCTCTGTCGTCCCCTTCTCCTCCCTCCCTCAATCTTTCCCAGCATCAAGATCTTTTCAAACGAGTCAGCTCTTCGCATCAGGTGGCCAAAGTATTGGAGCTTCAGCTTCAGCATCAGTCCTTCCAATGAATATTCAGGACTGATCTCCTTTAGGAGGGACTGGTTGGATCCTCTTGCAGTCCATGGGACTCTCAGGAGTCTTCTCTAGCACCACAGTTCAAAAGTGTGGCTAAGGAGGAAAAATGAGAAAAGACAGGGGTCAAAGATAACCTCCCAAACATGATTGACGGCTGAATCACTGGGCGGAAAGTTGAAAGAAAAATTTTGACAGCATCAGTTTCTAACTTCATAATGTTTTTATTTCAAGTGGGTATCAGTAAGCGACTGATTGACTGAGCACACACATGCATGTATATATTCCTATTATATATATATGATGCAAAGCATGCTAACTCCCTCAGCCTTGTCTGAGTCTTTTCGACCTCATGGACGGTAGCCCACCAGGCTCCTCTGTCCATGGGATTCTCCAGGCAAGAATACTGGAGTGAGTTGCCATGCCCTCCTCCAGGGGATCTTCTGACTGAAGAATTGAACCCACGTCTCCTGCAGCTCCCACACTGCAGGCAGCTTCTTTACCTCTGAGCCACTGGGGAAGCCCCATATGGTAAAGAATATATATATTCTTTTTTATATTGTTTTCCTTTATGGTTTATTACAGTCGATTGAATATAGCTCCCTTTGCTATACAGTGGGGCTTCCCTGGTGGCTCAGCTGGTAAAGAATCTGCCTGCCATGAGGGAGACCAGGGTTCGATCCCTGGGTCGGGAAGATCCCCTAGAGAAGGGAAAGGCTACCCACTCCAGTATCCTGGCCTGGAGAATTCCATGGACTGTATAATACATGGGATTGCAAAGAGTCAGACACGACTGAGCAACTTAACTTTCTATACTGTAGGACCTTGTTGCTTATCTGTTTTATATATAGTAGCATGTAAGTAGTGTAGATCTTTAAGCTTCTGTAAGTAACCTGAGATTACCCAATAAATAGCCTCTAGTAAAATTCTCCTGGTACCCAAGTATGCTCTGCTGGGTGGCAAGGGCTTCTAGAATTGGTGGCACAAAGAATGTCCCTTTCGTCTTTGACCAAGTTATGATAACCAGAGAATCTCTTGAGAGCAGGAGCGTTTCTGGGGGCAGTGAGGATTTCCAGCGCAGCCCCTCGTAGGTAAGCAGACCAACTCGACAAACAGTTATTGGTGATGCTCTAGTTGTTTGGTTTGCTGGAAGTGCAATCCCCTCTCTAGGATGCAGTGGGTGAAAGGAACATGGCCAGGACGATCATGTGGGTTATCCTCAGTGATGGAGTGGGTACCACTTGATGAGGGTCCGTGGGCATCTTGGTAAGGAGCTTGAATTACATTCTAAGTCAGGTGACCAGTCTGCTGTGGAAATCAGACGCAGGCCTTTATCCATAGCCCCGTTGATGCTGTAGATGTACCTCAAATATCTCTGCTGTGTTCACAGACATGTGGAGGAAACAGAAGGAATCAAGGACAGAAGGAGTAAAGAGAGAGGGATGTTCAGACCAGGGAATTATGGGATTGTGATTCACCTGGAAGACCAGCATAAAAATGTATAGTGGAATCTTATCGGTTGCATACCATCAGGGACAGCGGCAAAGGAGGCAAGGTGATAGAGTGTGAGGTTTTCGTCTTATCCCTGATGACAGAAACTAAGATGGGGACTGAAGTGAGACATTTCCCTGTTCTTCTCTTTCTCTGCAAACATTTAAGCAGAGGGGTTGGACTTAGGGTAGGGCGAATGTTGGTAAAGGGAGGTGTTTGGGAATGAAAGGGCAAATACAGGGGGCTGGGCTTGCTCAGGGAAGATGAGAACATAAGGGTGTGAGACCAGGCCAGCTGAACGTTTGTCTCAGCATCAAGGTGTGTGTCAGAGAAGCGCCAGCGTGGACATGACCGTTCAGCGTGGACTGACGTAGGTGGGTTTTGCCTTCGTTTCCGTTGGCTGTGGTAACATAGCATGGGAGAAGTATAATGTTGCCTGGCGTATCGGTAAACAAATGAGGTCTCGATCATGAGCAACTGCAGCCACTCCCGACAGTGAGCTGCTGAGCCCCCGGGGGAACTCAGGAAGGAAAGAACACCTGTCTGGAGACAAAGTCTGGAACCTGAGCTGTCATCTGGGGTGCGTGTTAAGTCACTTCAGTCAGGTTCCAACCCTTTGCAACCCCAGACTGAAGCCCACCAGGCTCCTCTGTCCATGGGATTCTCCAGGCCAGAATGCTGGCGTGGATTGCTGTTGCCTTCTCCAGGGGATCTTCCCACCCCAGGGATCGAACCCAGGTCTCCTGCATTGCAGGTGGATTCTTTACCATCCACCAGGTCTGATCGTGGGGTGGGGGAGTTGGAGGTTGTGCTGATGGAGACGCAGTGGCTCATCTTTTCTTACCAAAGGACCATATGCATATGTTACGGGCAGTGAGTTGTGAGTGTGAGAAAACCATCGGCCAGCTGCGTCTTGGCTCCGGGCTTTCTATGTCTACTTATTTCTGCAGGTATTTCTCAGCCTACAAAAGACTGTCCATAAAGCTCACCAATGAAGAGTTTCAGACCTCGTCTATGAGCATAGAAGGAGGAAGATTTTTCTCCCTCCTTGCTAAAGCCGCCTTAGAAAGGTGTACATAAATTCAGACTTTTCATTCACCCTGCCTGAACTGTAGCATGTAGGTGCATAATTTTCCTAATTTTATGATTTTGGTGGCTTTTATTTTCTCCTCTCTTAAAAAGGAAACACGTCACTTTCATTTTTGTCATGGATGCTCTGCCTCAAGGATATATGGATTTTCTAAACTGGTCTGGAGATGCATTGAATGTCCTTAGAACAAAGAGGCCGAATAAATTGGGTTTTTTGTTTTGGTGTAAAGTATCAATTCCGCTTGTTCAAAACACAGAAGGAAAATACGGTGGGGAAATGAGGTCAGCGGAGGCCAAAACTTTCTTAAGCCACAGAGAGGATTTGAAGTTTTTCTCCACTACAGAACAACTGAAAATAGAATTAAAAGAAGACATTTTTATTAGATATCTCTCTTCATCTCTGGGAGTTCTTTAGCTAACTAGCGGAGGAAGAGATACTGGTTCTGCGTACAGAGAAAAATGCGGGATTATTCAGCCACATGTGGAAACTGTCAAACTTAAGAACTTCTCGGGGAAGGTATTGAGATATACCTAGATACTAAATATATAATATATATCATACACAGATATTAAAATACAATAAATTGAAATGGCGATTATACACTAATATATTATGCTATAGAAAGCTGACATGTTAGACAATAATTCGTATGATGTTGTATATAATATATATTTATAATGTTATAGATTATTGAAATGCTAGGTGTAATATACATTATTATGTCACAATGCATATATCCCACTGCAGTGGTTTTGGGTATACTGTGATGACATACATTCTGTGTGTGCTTTGTATGTACAGATTCATGTATGTATATCTGATTTAGGTTTATATAGTATGGTGAACAGCAGTGTCTTTAGCAATTCTTGTCAGCTGTCACAGAAAATTCAGGCTCTAAGCGGATCATCTTTAAAACCATTTGCATGCCATTTAGGTAAATGTCTTAACTAACTTTCTAAGAAGTGGGCGACTGAGGAGGTTTTTCTTCATTTGGAGGCTCTCTCTTTAAATTCTGTTGTTGTCCAGTTTGCTCAGTTGTGTCCAAATTTTTGCAAACCCATGGACCACAGCACACTAGGCCTCCCTGTCCTTCACCAACTCCCGGGGTTTGCTCAAACTCATGTCCATCGAGTCAGTGATGCCATCCAACCATCTCATCCCCTTGTCCTCCCCTTCTCCTGCCCTCAGTCTTTCCCAGCATCAGGGTCTTTTCCAGTGAGTTGACAGCAGAGAGAAGAATTCCTGGAACACTCCCTGTAGATAAACTGTTAGTCCTTGTATGCCTACATGCAGTATCTTTTTACATTTTCCACGTAGAACGCACTTGTGCCTAGAAAAGAACCTCAAAGTGGCCAGCCTCCTTCTCCCTCCAGACTGCATCCTCGCAGTTCTGATGATGCGTTTTTTGGGTCCAGCTCCCAGGCAAAGAGCCTAGGGTCTCTGCGAGGAGCCCGGGGTGTCCAGACAGAGTGAGATGGGAGTTGCCTGGGTTCCTGGCTCTCCATGTCTTGGGGAGATGTGTGCTTGGACTGGCGACAGGTGTGATGTGCCTTGTGCTCTGGGCCTGGGCTCCGGGGTGTGAAGTCACAGTATTTGCTGTTGGCGGAGAACACCCCTGGTGAGGAAGCACCTTGGAGGTGCCAGCCTCCAGAGAAAGCTATGGGCCTGTGCCCATCACCCCAAGGCTCCTTAGTCTTGTGGGTGGGAAGTTCCACCTCCAGCCAGTCCCTCTGGGGAAGAGAGACGGAGGCCCTGGCCCCACGAGGTCATCATTAAGAAAACAGGAACCCTTTGGCTCTGCTGTCCCGTGGACAGTCCATTTGTTTCTGTGCCTTAACGTGGAGAATGTAAGGACATAAAATGAGTATTTACTGTTAGTTTCTTTAAAAGTATTGGTCATTCATGGCAGTGAATTACCCCCCAGGTTACCTGCAGAAGAGGTGAACGCCTGACCTAGCTTTCCCACGCATCCTAACCGTAACACATACTGACCCAAAAGAGTTCTAGTTATCTTATTAACGTTGAAATTCAATATATGAGTGTTCCTGAAGAGAGTAATCTTGATGGAAGAAATGTTATCTTTCAAGGTTTCATGAAATGACTTCATGGGGGCAAAGGAGAAAATGAATGATAAATAAGGGTGCGCTGGGGACTTCCCTGGTGGTCCAGTGTTTAAGACTTTGCCTTCCAGTGGAGAGGGTGGAGATTCAACCCCTGGTTGGCGAACTAAAGTCCCATGTGCCACAAAACCAACAAAGCCCAGGATAATAAAACAGAGGCAGCGTCAGAACACAGTCAATAAAGACTTTTAACATGGTCTATATACAAAAAAAAAAAAAAGAATTCTTTAAAAATATTAGTACGTGTTCTCTCCATGGGCGGGTGATAGGAGTTGTCTCAGGGAGTACCTCTCATGGGGGCTTCTCTGCAAATGGGGCATTCCTTTACAAATACACATTTCCTTTACAAAAGAGTAAATGCAACATCTCTGTGTTGAAGCAGTTAGAGGTTGGTAAAGTGTTTTTCTTTTTTTCTTAATACTAAGTCTCCTGGTTCTCAATTGCCAACAGTTGAAAAAAGAGTTCTTTTAGCTCAAAAGAACTTGTATGACAAAGGGGCTGTTTTGGGGTATCATGTGCTAGAACGCTTCAACTCAAGGCCTTAGGATTTGTAGAACTTAGGGACTGCCTGGTAAAAATGCAGAATCTAGTGAGAATAGGATTTGCTGCATTCTATCAACATAGGTTTACTGAGCACCTACTGTGTGGGTGAGGGTTTCCCTGGTGGTTCAGATGGTAAAGCATCTGCCTGCGATGCAGGAGACCCGGGTTTGATCCCTGGGTCGGGAAGATTCCCTGGAGAAGGCAATGGCAACCCACTCCAGTACACTTGCTGGAGAATTCCATGAACAGTGGAGTGGGCTAAAGTCCATGGCGTCGCAAAGGGTCAGACAGGACTAAGCGACTTTTTGGTGGTGGGGTGGAGGGAGGTCGTACAGTGTTGCACCGAGTGACATAAATTCCTGCTCCCTCAAAGCTAAATTCACTGTATGTATACAAGGGGATGAACTTATTCACAAAAGTATAGCTTTTAATTAAAAAACTGGCTACTGAAAAATAATATTTATTTATTTTGCCGTGTTGAGTCTTGGTTTCAGCACTCGGGATCTTCGTTGCATCGGGCAAGAGCTTTACTTGAGGTGCCTGGACTCCCTCCCGAGTTCTGCCTGGAAGTCTCAGTAGTTGCAGGAGCCCGGCCTAGTTGCTCTAAGGCATGTGGGATCTTAGTTCCCCGACCAGGGATCGAACCCAAGGCCCCTGCATTGCAAGGCGGATTGTTAACCACCGGACCGCTGGAGAAAGTGAAAGTCGCTCAGTTGTGTCTGACTCTCTGCGACCCCATGGAAACTATATCGTCCGTGGAATTCCCCAGACCAAAATACTGCAGTGGGTAGCCCCTCCCTTCTCCAAGGCATCTTCCCAACCCAGGGATCAAACCCAGGTCTCCTGCATTGCAGGCGGATTTTTTACCAGCTGAGCCACCAGGGAAGCCCAGGAGTATTGGCATGGGTAGCCTAGCCCTTCTCCAGGGGATCTTCCCGACCCAGGAATTGAACCGGGGTCTCCTGCATCACAAGCAGATTCCTTTACGAGCAGAGGTGCTAGGGAAACCGGCTAAGATGGCTGGAGAAGTGACTATTTTTGTGTGTGTAGCTCGCTTCTGTGTCCTGGCCTGAGGCTGGCTGTGCAACGGCATCACTTTTGTGTTGTCACTTCTCTTCTTGGGAGCTCGCGCCCGCTTTGAGAATCTATTTTGAATCTCCATTACGCACTGAGCTCTCTTTATCTTCTACGGTTTTCTTAGTTCTGAATTTCTGTATCTCCCTGGGATGAGTAAGTATCTTGCATCTGTGTGTATATATACACACAGATATATATGTATACTTTTTATGTTGTGTATAAAAAAGAAATGCAGCTTCATTGTTTCAAAATGGGATTAAAAAGCATCTACTCATAGTGACCTCAGGTCTAGCTATCAAGGTGCATTCGCAGTGTAATGTATTTTATTTACATTGGAGGAGACTTTGAGGTTGGCGAGGGACGGACCCCTAGCTCAAGCCTGCTTAATCCAAAAAGGAAATATAATTTTCCTTCTTCCCTTCTGCGCTCCTGGCTGAGCTCCATTGTAATAAAAGACAGAGCCACAGGAGAAACACACTTTATTAATATGTCTGCCTCATGTCTATGTGGGAGATACCCAGTGAACATGAGTAACTCCTTGATAGAGACTAATTCACCAGCTTAGATACCATCTCAGCTGAAGATAGAGAAGTATGTGTGTGTGTGTGTGTGTGTGTGTGTGTGTACGCCTACATGTGTATGGCAGGGCAGTCATGGAGGGGTTACCATGGAAATTGCAGTAAACAGGGATAACGTTTCTTATGAAGGTTTAACTTGGTGTCTGTTTCTCTGATAAGATTCTGTTGTGATGTCCGGTCATTCTCTTTCCTGGTACAGAGTTGGGGGAGCTCCCTTATAAAGGATGATTTCCTTTATAAAGGTAAACTTCCGTTTCAGAAGAGTCATTTCTGTTCTGTTTTCAGAGCTTCTCCCCTTTCTGCTGTTTCACACAACTCTCAGCTCAAAAAAAATGCTTATGCCAAGGAAGGGTACTTGGGGTAGTCTCTTCTGTTCCCCGTTTACCACTCTCTGCTTCTGTACGTGAAACTTCTCTGAAGGACACTTGTTAGACCTGCTATCGTGATGTTCCCTAGACAGCATATCAAAAAGCAGAGACATCGGTTTGCCAACAAAGGTCCGTGTAATCAAAGCTACGGCTTTTCCAGTTAGTCAGGTATGGGTTTGAGATTTTGAACCATAAAGATGGCCGAGTGTGGAAGAACTGATGGTTTCAAACTGTGGTGTTTGAGAAGACTCTTGAGAGTCCCTTGGACTGCAAGTAGGTCAAACCAGTCCATCCTAAAGGAGATGAACCCCGAAGATTCACTGAAAGGACTAATGCTTAAGATGGAGCTCCAGTCCTTTGGCCACCTGATGTGAAGAGCCGACTCATTGGAAAAGACGCTGATGCTGGGAAGGATTGAAGGCGGGAGGAGAAGGGGACGACAGAGGATGAGAGGGTTGGATGGCATCACCAACTCGATGGACATGAGTTTGAGCAAACTCTGGGAGATGGTGATGGACAGGGAGGCCTGGAATGCTGCCGTCCATGGGGTTTAAGAGTCAGATGACTGAATGACTGACACTTTTTATATATAACTTTTTTAAGAAGGGTTTCTGATGACTCATGTGAAGACTGAGGTCAGGAAAGTTACCAGTACTCTACTCCTGTTGGCTGACCTCCAACCCCCATATCTTATTCAACAGTCTTGGTCGACTGTCTCCTCCCATGCTGGCGAGTGGTCCCCCCCCCCCCCCAAAAAAAAACTTTCGTCCTGTCAAACCAAAAAGCTTACCCCCCCCCTTTTTTTTTTTCCTGAACATGCTTATTTCAGGTTGCAGGGAAGTGTCCCATGGCCCTAATAGACCAGGGGTGATGTCCACACAACTTTACCATCTTCCACTGTTAGCTAAACTGTTAGCTAAACTGTTTTCAACTCCCCTTCATTATCAAAAAGTGAACTTTTAACCTAGAGATGAGTGATGAGAATTTGCCATCTCCAACACGAATTTGCCATCTCCTTCATGCCAGAATGGTTCATTTTCTCCCTGCAAAATATGCACCACGAACCCTGACAACCGCGTGAGATTTTATGAAACCTAAGAGGCGGCCATTTTACTTTATTTTTTTCAATTGAAGTGGAGTTGATATTCAGTGTTGTGTTAATTTTTGCTGTACAGCAAGGGGATTTAGCTATATACACACCCATTCTTTCTAATATTTTTTCCCATTATGGTTTACATGCCTGCTGTGTGCTCAGTCATATCCAAGCCTTTGCGATGCCGTGGACTGTAGTCCGTGGGATTCTCCACGCAAGAAGCCTGGAGTGGGTTGCCATGCCCTTCCCTGGGGGATCTTCCCGTCCCAGGGATCGAACTCGAGTCTCCTGCGTTGCCAGGTGGGTTCTTTAACACTGAGCCACCAGAGAAGTCCATTATTGCCCCTCCCAGAATTTTCAGTCTAGTTCCCTGTTTATCCATCCTCTATATAATTGTTTGGATGTGCCAATCCCAAACTCCCAAGTCCTTCCTTGTCCCACCCTGCCCTCCAGCAGTCGTTTTTTTTTTTTTTAATTGTATTTGAGCAGAGTTTTGCTCATAGTGGAACGCACCGAACAATGCACACTCAAGTGTCCAGCTTGCTGAGTTTCTACAAAATTTACTTGGGTCAGCATCACCACAATAAGAAGGTAGAAAGTGGCTGTTCCCAAATGTTTTGTTCATGGCCATTCTGAGTAGGTCAAGACAGCTCAGGGCATCTCCCTCTAGCTCGAAGCAGAGCTAACGCTCTGCTGACACTGACTGGTGTCGCAGTGCGCTCCTTCTGCCTGTTGTGTCACTTGGTATCATAGAGCAGAAACTCTGTGTGTGTCCCTGCCTGGCCGCTTCCACTCAACTTGGTGTTGATAATGAGAGTCATCTCCTAGGCAGGTTGATAAGTCTAGGGGTCTTCAAGGAGAGAGGAGTCTGGAATTTTCAAGGAGGAGGAAAGGACAAACTTATTTTTCTCTCTACATTCCTTAGGATTACATAACAATAATGTATCCTGCTTGAGGACAGTCTGGAAGAAACCTTCTGGCTAATCCTGTTATCTTAAAATGTAAATTATGGGAGTGGGTCTGGTGAGGTCTTTACAACCTCCAGACATTCTTTTGATTCACTGTAATAACTAATTTGAGAGTATATAACTCCAGTGCTAATGCTAGCAAGGGGCTATTCTTTCTACCCCCTCCTGTGCTTTCTCTATCTCCTTTATACTTTAATAAAGCTTTATTATACAAAAGCTCTGAGCGATCGAGCCTCGTCCCTAGCCCTGGATTGAGTTCTTCTCTTCCCGAGGCCAAGATTCCCGGCGTCTTTGTGGTGATTTCGTCCACAACCTTTCAATAAGATCCATCCATGGTGCATCCAGGTACCAGTCAGCCATTTATACTGCTAAAAACTAGTACTTTGATGAATATCCACGCGACTGTCCTTTGAATGTTTTGTCTCTCCCTGTACTTAAGTTTTGTTTTTTGCTAGGACATATCCCAAGAATGGGTTTCTATGAGAAAAAGTGCCATGTGTCCTACACGTTATGAGCGCTTGAGTTTTGGTGGGGAGAGTTCTGATAACTGTTTAACAGTCGGGCTGTGAAACTCTGGTGCAGACATTTTCCTTCAGAACTTTGCAGTCAGAGCTTTATGTTTCCGAGTCCCCAGGGAAGGGATGAGACGTGTTTTTCAGAAATACTGTCTTCTCCTTGACTCTCTCTCTCTAAGCTTTTCACCTTAGCCTCCATCACTGTGGTTGTGGGCGTTGGTTCATCGGAATGTGTTGTGGTTGTTGCTGTTGATTCATTTAGCTGCCTTCTTCTCATTCATCCCCAAAGTCACAGTCATTTCTTCTCCACATGATTAAATTCTTCTAAGATTGCATTTATGGCCTCTCTCTCCTTCTCTAGTTTCTTGATTCCCTCATTTGGAAATCCTGCAAGCTCGTTATGTTACTTGCTTCATCTCCCCTCTGCCTCTCCACTTTACTTTCTATTTCTTTGTCATGTCTGCTCTGTGTTCTGAAATAGATTTTTATAAATTTGTTTTATGGAAGCAAAGTTTATTTACAGTGTTCTGAAATATGTTTTTTATAAATTTGTTTTATTGAAGTAAAGTTTATTTACAGTGTCGTGTTAAATTCTACCGCACAGCAAAAGTGATTCAGTTGTATATATATTTGTGTTCTTTTTCATGTCCTGGGGAGATTTACTCAGTTTTATCCTATGCAGTATACATCTGTCTTCCTTCTGTTATGAGGCTTTCTGTGAAGGATCTAGTAACTATCATTCACTCTTACAGTTTTTGAAATAACGTTATGTCTCTTTTCTATGCATCATCCTTGTGTGTCTCCCTGAAGATACTACTTGGGTTTTTTCAAAGTGAAAGTTGCTTAGTCACGCCTGACTCTTTCTGACCCAATAGACTGTACAGTCCATGGAATTCTCCAGGCCAGAATACTGGACTGGGTAGCCTTTCCTTTCTCCAGGGGATCTTCCCGACCCAGGGATTGAATCCAAGTCTTCTGCCTTGCAGGCGGATTCTCTACCAGCAGAGCCACCAGGGAAGCCCAAGAGTACTGGAGCGGGTGGCCTATCTCTTTTCCAGGGGATCTTCCAAACCCAGGAATCGAACCAGGGTCTCTTGTATTGCGGACAGATGCTTTACCAACTGAGCTACCAAGGAAGCCCTTTTAGGTTTTTAGAGGATTTTCTTTATTTCTTTGGTTATACCGATTTTGTGTTTTGTTTTTTTTTAAGTTTTATTTATTTACTTTTGGCTGTGCCGGGTCTTATTTAACCGCTGGACCACCAGGGAAGCCCTCCCAGTTTTGTACGTTTTCACTTGTTCTTGGGCATCTTCAGAATGCCCTGGGCGTATTTTCAGTCTGCTTGTTGGCTTTCCTCCCAAGCTCTCTGTTTCCCTGTTTCTATTCCTGGGTAATCACTGGGTTCATTGCAGGTGGCTGCGGTTGATTGCTCTTTTGCAGAGTGTGACTCCGTTTCTGAGGGACTTCTGTCAAAATGTGGCAGTGACCGGCCCTGTCTACAGACACAGATTTTTCCTCTGGGGGTCCATGGAGGTCACACCAGCACCCTTAGGATCACAGCAGAGGCAAAAGGAAAGTGAGCATCCTGTGTGCGTCACTCCGTGGTAAACCTTCCCTCAATCTGCTTTTCTGTGTCTGTAGGGGAACCTTGTATCACCTTGATATTTGTTCTTCTTCTCTTCTTGTATCCCTCAGCTGCATTAAGAGCTTCTCCATGGAAATTTCTCACTATTTAGGAGGCAGGTCAGGGGGACTTTTCCCAGAACAGATACTACAGCTGGTTTATAACCAAATTGGGGTGAATGGCTATCTGGTAAACCTCCATGTCCCACCCCTCTCTGGCCATGATTTCAGCTGCAGGATGTTCCCTGGGCCCCACACATAATCACATTCAGAGGTTCATTTATCAGTTTTCTACCTGGATAGTCTCATTTCCGTTGAAAAATGTTAAGTTGGTTGGACCCTTTCATCTTTTGACGCTACTGTGGTGCAGGCATTTGTTTTTCTCTTTTATAACGTGACTGTTACTTCATTAACATACGAGGATGTAAATAGTCAAAGATGTGGATGCAGTCACCACGACCTCCCTGGTGGCCCTGGGGTGCTCTCACTGAAGGAGCTGTGGGTTTGAGCCCTGGTCGGGGCAAGTAGAACCCAGCATGCCAAGGCCTGGCCAAAAAATAGATTTTTGCAGCTTCCCTGGTGGCTCAGATGGTGAAGAGTCTGCTTGCAATGTGGGAGATCCAGGTTTGATCCCTGGGTCGGGGAGATCCCTGGAGAAGAAAATGACAACCCACCCCAGTATTCTTGCCTGGAGAATTCCATAGACAGAGGATCCTGGCAGGTTACAGTCCTCAGGGCCACAAAGCGCTGGGCTGGACTGAAGAACCAACATTTCAGTCACCATGTTGAACCAGAAATTCCATTTGTGAGTCATAAGACAACTTCCAGACTGGTCAGATAGATGGCATAAAGCTTCCTAAAATTCCCCTTACAAAATACATATATGTAAACTAGATGGATTGGAAATTATTATTTTATGTATGTATATATATATATATAATATATACATAAACATATTTTGCTTCTTTGATAGCTCAGCTGGTAAAGAATCTGCCTGCAGTGTGGAAGACCTGGGTTTGATCCCTGGGTTGGGTAGATCCCCTGAAGAAGGGAATGGCAACCCACTCCAGCATTCAGACTGGACTGATCCACCAACATTTTCAGTCACCATGTTGAACCAGAAATTCCATCTTGAATTATAAAGCAACTTCCAGACTGGTATATAGCTTCCTAAAATTCCCCTTACAAAATATATGTGTCCTTAAGCTATATGATTGGAACTTATTATTTTATTTTAAATTTTTAAAGATTTATTTATTTTATTTTTTTTAATTTGGCTCTGCCAGTTCTTAGCTGCAGCGTGCAGGCTCTTATAGCTCTGGCGTGTTGGATGTAATTCTCCAAACAGGAGTCTAATCTGGCCCTCCTGCATTGGGAGCAGAAGTCTTATCCACTGGGCCACCAGAAAGCATTAAGAGAAAGTGTTAGTCGCTCAGTCGTGTCTGACTCTCTGCGACCCCATGGACTGTAGCCTGCCAGGGTCCTCTGTCCTTGGGGATTCTCCAGGCAAGCGTGCTGGAGTGGGTTGCCATACCCTGCTCCAGGGGATCTTCCTGACCCAGAGTTTATTTATATGACTGAGCTGGATCATTATCAAGTCATACGGGATCTTTAGTTCCAGCCTGTGAGATCATAGCTATGGCCTGTGGGATCTAGTTCCATGAGCTAGATCTTGAAACTTATTTTATATCCCAGATCAACAATGATTTAAAGATGTTTAGTCAGAAATATTTATATTTGTTGGTCCTCAAACAAAAATTGAGCACACTGAAAAATGACCTTCTTTCTCAAAGCCGCTTCAGTGTCTTTAGAAGTTTGACCTTCATCTTCTTTTCTACTGACGTATAGTTTAGAACCAGTTGTTTGACCCATTGACACTGAGAGTCTATATATTTCACTATTGTTTTCTTTCCTTTGCTTAGTCTATTTTTATTTTTATTTTTTTTGCTCTTCTGTGTCACCAGCCAAACTGTGCGCACAGGGTATGAGTGATTATTATTCAGCAGTACAAGATTGACCTTGTCTTAATTAGGAAGCTGAAGTGTGATGTGTAGTCTGATCCTGCTTCCATTAATGAGGAGACAGTTAAGCATCACTTCATTTGCACGTTCTCACCCTTCCTCAACACTTAACGAATAATGTGACTTTGTCACATGGAGCTATTTCCCATGTTGAATTCCTTAGTTTTGTTCGCAAACTTTGAGACAGAAAAAAGGGCAGACATTTTTGCTCTAAGGTCATTTTCTTCTTGCCTTTATGAGGTTGCGTAATGCCTGAAGCAAATTAATCTTTATAAAAGGGCTTTAAAATTGCATCTCATTTTGTTTTCATTATTTTTAAATTTATTTATTTGTGGCTGTGCTGTGGAAACAGTGAGAGACTTATTCAAGGCTGCAGATGGTGACTGCAGCCTTGAAATTAAAAGACGCTTACTCCTTGGAAGAAAAGCTATGACCAACCCAGACAGCATATTAAAAAGCAGAGACATTACTTTGTCAACAAATGTCCATCTAGCCAAAGCTATGGTTTTCCCAGTAGTCGTGTATGGATGTGAGAGTTGGACTATAAAGAAAGCTGAGTGCCAAAGAACTGATGGTTTTGAACTGTGGTGTTGGAGAAGACTCTTGAGAGTCCCTTGGACCTCAAGGAGATCCAACCAGTCCATTCTCAAGGAAATCAGTCCTGAGTATTCATTGGAAGGACTGATACTGAAGCTGAAACTCCAATCCATTGGCCACCTGATGCAAAGAACTGACTCACTGGAAAAGACCCTGATGCTGGGAAAGATTGAAGTCAGGAGGAGAAGGGGACGACAGTGGATGAGATGGTTGGATGGTATCACTGACTCACTGGACATGAGTTTGAGCAAGCTCTGGGAGTTGGGGATGGACAGAGAGGCCTGGCATGCTGCGGTCCATGGGATCGCAAAGAGTTGGACACAGTTGAGTGACTGAACAGAAAAAAGCAATTCACTCAAATTATGAATTTCTTGAATTAGCTCATCTAGCAAAGGAGAGAACAAATCTATTTTGAACTGAAATGAGAGCATCATTTGGATTAGAAACTAATGAGTTAGAAGCCTCCCTGATTCTACATTCAGCTGCGAGGAGAACAGAATTGGTGGGTAAACCCACTGAACAGGAATTAAATGTTTTGTGCTATAGAGGAGGGCTTCCCTGATGGCTCAATGGGAAAAGAACCTCCCTTGCCAATGCAGGAGATATGGGTTGATCCCTGGATAGGAAAGATCCCCTGGAGAAGGAAATGGCAACTCATTCGAGTATTCTTGCCTGGGAAACCCCACGGACAGAGGAGCCTGATGGGCTATAGTCTGTGGGGTCGCTAGGAGTTGGACACAGCTGAGTGTATTTACACACACATAGGGTCAAAGGTGAAGAAACCCATCTAAGTTTGGGTAAAGGTGATCCCAACTCGATTCTCCGGTGTGGTGGGCTTAATGATGGAATTGCCTGCTTAATCCTAGAAAGTTAAAGTGTTGTTGGCTCAGTCATGCCTGACTCTTTGCGACCCCATGCTTTGTGCATGGGATTCTCCAGGCAAGAATACTGGAGTGCGTTGCCATTTCCTTCTCCAGGGGAATCTTCCCCACCCAGGGATTGAACCCGGGTCTCCTGCATGGCAGGTAAATTCTTGACCATCTGAGCTGAATCCTAAGAGCTCATTCAAGGAATGTACAAGTCGTGAGGCTTCCCTGGTGGTGCGGTGGCTAAGACTCTGAGCTCCCACGCCGGGGGGCTCCCAGATTGCTCCCTGGTCGAGGAACGAGATCCTACGTGTGGCAGCAAAGATCCCGAATAAAGATTTTTTTAAAGAGATTCACAAGTCACATGTGTTTCTGGATTCTCTTACCCCTAGAATTCTTGCTTACAGCGCTTCACTCCTCATTAGAACCTCAGTCGAGACAATCTCCTGAGCCTCGTTCTGTATCTTGGCATTGAACATTCCAAGTGACTTTTTTTTTTTTTTAAATCCCCCTCAAAGTCTGAATTGAGGAAAATTACAGTAACATAAACACATTTTCATGGCGAGATGCTCACTGCAATAGACTCATCCATCACATTTAAGACCCGCTCGAGAGACAGTCTGATGGTGGGTAAATGGAATTGCTGTCCCCGTTTCGAGCAGTTCCGTCAATAGTTAAAAATCATGCTCTATCATTTTTGGAATCAATAATTTCGTATTATTCCAGTATACAGGCCAGTTCTTGACCAATGATTCTATTGAACCTCTGGAATTTCACATGAAATAATATATTTTTTTAAAAAAGTCTTAATCTTTACAGGAGATGTCTGAAAGCCTACTGTTACAAATCAAGTTGCTGGGTGACCTGGGATATCTTATTCTTCAATTGATATTTTGGGTCTTAATACATCCTTCCGTGGAAACAAATCCTGAGACTACTAAGGAGTCTTCAAGTTTTCAGAAGCTACAGTTGCATGGAAGAAGTGGAAACACACCATGCTCCGAATTTCCCTCTTAAGAAACAATGTGAGTTGCCAGTATCACAAGGTAACAAAATAGCCTAGTCTATTCAATGAAGAAAATATACGTTTCCTCCATTAGGAAACTGGTTCAGGCGCAGTCTCAGGAGTACGCTTTGCATTTAGATAAGGGGAGAAACACAAAAACTTCAAAGAGAGGCACACTATGAATAAATAAAGCAGGCACTCCCAGGAGCTGCCAGTGGCAAAGAATCTGCCTTGCCAAGTATGAAGGTTCGATCCCTGGGCCAGGAAGATCCCCTGGAGAAGGAAACGGCAACCCACTCCAATATTCTTGCCTGGAGAATCCTATGGATGGAGGAGCCTGGTGGGCTTCGGTCCATGGGGTCGCCAATTCAGCCACACACAACTGAGTACCCACGCTTGCTTGCTTAGTCAAGCAAAGCAGATAGACTATGTTCTCAGAGGACGTGTCAAGATTCATAAAATCACCTGGATCAGTTGAAGGGGAGCTTTATTCAGATGGGTTGAATGGTGATAGCCACTTGTAGTCGGCAAGCCTACTGTGTGTTTCGGAGCTTGATTGACATTGTCCTTCTTCCTGATGGCCGCCCTGCAGGTGGATTTCCGCTGGGTGAATTTTGCAAATGGGAAAACGGATGTTGTGATGTCAGTATTTGTTGAAAGTCCAGTAAGTAGCAGCTTCTTTTTCGAGACACCTCTCGGTGCCATGTAAGTAGCAGCTTCTTTTTCGAGACACCTCTCGGTGCCATCCGTGAGGTTTGTATGAAACACCCTTTGTCGTGGAGAACACGGTTTGCTCTTGCTGTTAGTTGCTCAGCTGTGTCCAACTCTCTGCGACCCCATGGACTGTAGCCCTCCAGGCTCCTCCATCCGTGGCATGCTCCAGGCAAGAATATTGGAGTGGGTTGCTATTGCCTTCTCCAGGGGATCTTCCCGACCCAGGGATTGAACGCACATCTCCTGCTTGACAGGTGGCTTCTTTACCACTGAGCCCCCTGGGAAGCCCAAAAAATGATCAGGGGAATATAAATTGTGAATAAGTACTACACAGGCCCCTGAAAGTTTATGGAAGGATTTTAACTTTTTAAAAATATTTATTTGGCTGCCCCAAGTCTTCGTTGCAGCATGTTGAATCTTTGACCTTCCTCATTGAATGCGGGGTCTTTTAGGTGCAGCGCTGTGTGGGATGTAGTTCCCTAACCAGGGATCGAACCCAGGTCCCCTGCCTTGGGAGCCCAGAGTGTTAAGCCACTGGACCATCAGGGACATCCCTGGAAGGATTTTAAAATTTTGCTCAAAGAAGTGAACAAGTGTGACCAATGTCTGTTCCCCTTCCTTCTTAACGCCAAAGGACTCTGGAAAGAAACCCATTCGGCTGCCTTTATTCATCTTGTTTTCCTTTTCAGTTTTCATAGTGGCTATTCCTGCAGGCATGCATTCTTTTATTCACTTTTCATTCGTTGGGTAAGTGTCGTTAAGTGTTTTCGAGGCGTTAGGGCCCCAGCTTTCCTCTTTCTGCCTTGTAGCTGAATCAAGGATTTCTTTTAATATGGGAGATTTTTGTTTGTTTTTAAGGGCAGGCAACTCACTCCTCGCTACGGCCGTGTCACTTTGATCCCATTCAGTTGATGTCGGCGTCTGAGTTCTTCAATCGCACACCACATTGTTTAGGCTATTATATTGAGGATGTCTGTTCCTCCTGAGGGTGAAATAACATCTCTCATCTTTTCTACACCTCACGCAGCAAGACGCTGCCACGTCCATCTCCTCTTGTAATTACTTTGAGATTATTGTCTGGAGACCCCGTCTTGAGTGTTTTTTGAGAATTCCGATTTCAGACAGCAAGCGTGCATTTCGAGAGCGAACCTGTGCGGCAGTGCTTTGGAGCAGGTGTATCTGGTCGGGGGTAGAAATCAAGGGAGGCGTCACTCAGCATGTCACGGACCTTATTTGCCAGTTTCAGGCCCCGTCCTGCCTTGAATCCATTGAGAGATTCTGGCTTGTGATTTCATCAAGGAAAGAGTTGTTGGATATTTATTTAAAGGAGGTGATTGCTTAGTCGTTTAAGTCGTGGCCGACTCTTTGTGACCCCTCGGACTATAGCCATAGTTTTAAGTGGCGTCTGACTCTTTGTGACCCCAAGGACTATAGCCCGCCAGGCTCCTCTGTCTGTGGGATTCCTCAGGCAAGAATACTGGAGTGGTTGCCCTTTCCTTCTCCAAAACGAGGCTTAATTCCAGAGGAGTGCACCAGAAGTGAAAGGCAGTACAGACTCCGAGCTGGAAGCCATGGCTTGTGATCATTGTGATCGTAGATGAAATAATAATAATTCGGGATCCTTTGCTAATCAGCGAAACCTTGGAAGTGGCTGCTGGCAAGCACGAACAAGTACGTGATTAAAGTGAATTTGCATGTATTTACATTTCGATCATTGTCTGCAAGATTCCTTCTCTAAAAATAGACTTTACGTCTTTCAAGATGCTCAGGAAATCAAAGGAAGGGAAAGAGGTGCAGTGCATCAGTAATGCTTAATAATAATAAAAAAATGACCTCTCCCTCACACAAGACAATTATCCAACGATGCTCTTCTCTTTAATTACATGATGGGCTCATCGAATGTATTTAGATTATTAACGATAACTAATTCATAGTTGCATTTTGCTGTCTTCACTAATTATTGAAGCTGGGAACTTTGCAAACATATTCAATACACCTGTCAGGACTGTGTTATTATCCATCATATATTAACTCGAGTCTGCGTCCGTTTGTGGAATGGCCTGTTATAACAAGCAGAACTGGATATCTCTGTTTTACGTCAGGAGTCAAATAGTTTACATTTAGTGAGGAGCAGTAGTGAAAATCACATCCGACTCTCTGCGACCCCATGGGCTATACAGCCCATGGAATTCTCGAGGCCAGAACACTGGAGTGGGTAGCCTTTCCCTTCTCCAGGGGCATCTTCCCAACCCAGGGATCGAACCCGCGTCTCTTGCATCTCCTGCATTGCCAGCCGGATTCTTTACCCCACTGCGCTGCCTAGGAAGCTTCTGCTAACCCCAGACTCCCAGTCCATTGCCTTCCCCTGCTCCCTGACTTCTTGGCAACCACAAGTCTGTTTTCTCTGTTTTGTCTTGTTTCAACAGTCTCTTTCTGTTTCATACATTAGTAATCTCAGCTAGGCATCGTTTTTAAGTGGCATGTCTTTGCAAATGAACTTGAGACACTGAATTACACAGACAGACAGCGCACAGACCGTGTATGGCAACAGAGCTCAGAGCAGTCATATATTCATCAAGCAACTCTGTATACCTTCTTCCAAGTCATTCCAGTACTGTTCTCTCTGTTTGTTTGTTTGTTTGGTTTTTTTTTTTTTGCCTCTCTGCCTGTAGAGGACCCATCAGAGAAGGGGAAATATACTCCCCAAACTGACACGTGAGGTCCCTCACTTCTGGTTATCTGCCTCCAACTCCTCAAGCTAACAGCCTCCAAGCAGGCGACATGTGAATCCACCGCTTTTCTCTCTATACTGGGTTTTCACTCTCTGCCTGCCTTTTAGAGTCTGTTGCAGACTTAGGGGACGGTGGCTGACCCCCTTTCTAGTGTGATAATCACTCTGTCATGTCTGACACTTTGCGACCCCGTGAGCTGTAGCCCTCCAGGCTCCTCTGTCCATGGGATTCTCCGGGCAAGAATACTGAAGTGGGTAGCCATTTCCTTCTCCAGCGGATCTTCCCAACCCAGGGATGAAATCTGGGTCTCCTGCATTGCATGCAGATTCTTTACTGTCTGAGCAGCCTCTGTTTGCATTCATAGGGCGGAAGGTGGGTGCGGTCTCTCTGTATTTCCCCAAACACGAATTGGTTCATAATATGATGGATGCAGTAGGGCCAGACTGAACACATCTCCAGGATTGCAGGTGACACAGGTTTAATTTCCATTTTGCACTAGAGTTATGTCTACTTAGGGCTTCCCTGATGATAGCTCAGTTGGTAAAGAATCCGCCTGCAATGCAGGAGACCCCAGTTTGATTCCTGGGTTGGGAAGATCTGCTGGAGAAGGGATGGGCTACCCACTCCAGTATTCTTGGGCTTCCCTGGTGGCTCAGCTGGTAAAGAATCTGTCTACAATGCGGGAGACCTGGGTTCAATCCCTAGGTTGGGAAGATCCCCTGGAGAAAGGAAAGGCTACCATTTCCAGTATTCTGGCCTGGAGAGTTCTCTGGATTGAATAGTCCATGGGGTCGCAAAGAGTCGGACAGGACTGAGCAACTTTCACTCTCACTGTCACTGTATCTACTGGGGGCAAACGGGAATAATCGATTTAACGTCCTCTCCAAGAAATAAAAAAAAAAAATTAATGTTTTTGGGTTTTTTTCCATTAATAATTAAGAGTCACTCCTGCAGTAACCCCGTGTTGTTAGTTTTTATTCTTCTTAAAAAATGTTTTCACATAATATACATCTCCTTTAAATGTTCTGTTTCATTTATATTTTTGGCCACTCAGGCATGTGAGATCTTACTTCCCTGACCAGGGATCAAACTTGCACACCCTCCATTGGAAGCGCAGAGCTGTAACTGCCGGACTGCCAGGAACGTCCTCTAGTTTTTCTTCTGTTTTATGTCCCCCCTCCTCTGATACATTTCAAAAGCTGAGCAGACACGTCAGTCAGTGAGACCAGTGACGTGGGTGGAGGATTCTGGGGGCTGAGAAAGCAGAGGTCCGTGACCAGCTGATTCCAGTTGACTGTGTACACATACGATACCCCCCCAGAGGAGGCTGCAGCAGTGGGAAGGCAGTTGATCAGACGCTTTTGGAGAAAGGACAGGATCCGGGGCAAGTCTCTACCGGAGAGTGGCTTTTCTCTACAATCGGCCCCATCCAAGGGGTGCCAAGTGAACATCAGCGTAGGTCACTGCAGGGGCTCTTTGTGTGGGGGCGATTTCTGTCTGGCTTTTTCATCCAGCCGCCTTGCCTCACGCGACTGTCGCGTCGACCTCTGAAGGCTCTCTTTCTTTTAATAATGGCTACCTGTGGGCCTCTCTGACAAAAGGAGTAGAAGATGAAGCGGTCTGGGTAGACACGTGTGATGTCACCGGGCTGTGTGTCCTTCAAGTGTCTCGGAGAAACTGTGAAGTCCCTTTGGTGCGGTCTGTCCTAGAAGACGCCCCTTGGTCTCTCCAGGAGCTTCACCCGAGCGGGAGGTGGGTGCTTTGAAGCAGAAAGGCACGGTTCGAGTTTAATTCGAAGGCCGTGTCAGCAAAGAGAGACTCCAGCGCAAGCTGGGAATTTGATTCCCTCAGAGAGGAGCAGACAGACAGCGATTCTGAAAATAAAACGCTTTTGAACATAAAACAGAGAAATTGCACGAAAGCAATCTTCTGTGTTTGATGGCCATTTCCGTTTCTGTTTCAGTCGCTCATTCAGGTAAAATTATAGTGGAGCTGGCGTTCCTACTTAAACTGATCTCGGAATACAGCACCCCCCACCCCCCCCCCCCCCCCCCCCCCCCCCCCGGATCTTCAGCTGTTGACTTTTGAAACACCGCTTACAGAAAAGGCACTTGTCAAGAATCCTTCTCTTGTATTTCTTGATAAAAAGAAAGGCCAGCAGGACATTAAAGTCTATCTATCCAGCGGATCATACTGCCGTTTAACTTTGAAAATGGATCAGAGAGAAAGAGGTCATGGTTGACAGCCTCTTTCAAAGAGGCTGTTTGGGGTAAAAATCATCTGCTAAGCAAGGATATGAATTTGGGGGCGCTTATCTGCCGATTCCCACATCCTGTTAGTTTGGAGGGTGGTCCCCAGGGTGTTGACTTGAAGACTGAAAACTCTTGTGGTGTTAAGTGGGCGTGGGAGGAACCTTGGAAGAGGCTGGATTATCAAAGGTGGGTCGTGGAGCTGTCCGCTCACACGGTGCTGAAATCAGAGGGGAAGACCAGAATTCAGTGTCGGGTCCTTGTACTCACAGGCTCATTAGATGACATTCTGTTGATGAAATACACATATTCTGTGTCTGAGAAAGTCCTGAAGGAGGGCATTAAGTAAGGCACAGTACACGCAGAAGGGAATTCATTATCTGGTTTTCCAGTTTGGATGCCTGAAAGTCAAAATGGGGACCTAATGTTGGGCTTCTCTGGTGGCTCGATGGTAAAAAATGTGCAAGCGATGCAGGAGGCCTGAGTTCAATCTCTGAGTTGGGAAGATCCCTTGGAGAAGAAAATGGCCAACCACTCTTGTATTCTTGCCTGGAGAATCCTGTGGGCAAAGGAGCCTGGTGGGCTACAGTCCATGGGGTCACAGAGTCAGACGTGACTGAGTGACTAAGCATGCATGGTTGGAAAAGTGAGCCTGGATTTCAAAGTGATAAAGTCTGGACCTTGTAGGTGAGCGAGGCTTAAAGTAAGGAAATTCTGAATTATAAGAGAATGAGCATTATATTCTAATCATTAAAATAGGGAAGTGTTTTTATCTATGCCACTCTGGTAGAATTCCAAGGTAGAGAAAGAGTAGAGACAGACAGTGGCTAGAGAAAGGGGGAGACTAGTATGATGGAGATTTTTATTATGGCAGAATCCGATTAAGGAGAGTCATAACAGCCTTAACGAGAAACTTGAACCAATTTTTAAGCTCGAAGGTGAAGTGAATCCATTTTGACTGAGTTAGATGATTCCGTAAGTGACTTTGTGAAGAGAGAGTGCTGGCTTTTAGTTATTCACGAATAAAAAATGCATGAAGCCTGCTCACTGCCTGGATCAAAAGCATTTTCTACGAAGTCAGCCCTTTGGTCTTCTGCGGAATGACAGCATAGACAAGCCCTAGCCGGCACACTTGTCCATCTCTTTCTGTACCATGAACGTTTTGATGTTCTCTTGATCGGAGTGACTGCGCCATTAAAATCGCCATTAACAAGTGTGTCGGGTAAGACTTACAAGTCAGCTGTACGCTAGCTACAAAATCATTTGTCATGGCCAATCCTGTGAGATTAGGCATGCACCAAGGTATATAATCCTGAGCGCATCTCCACCAAAGGGAGGAGCAGCACGCTGAAACTCACAGAGGAGCCTGGTGGGCTACAGTCCATGAGGTCACAAAGAGTCAGATGCAGTTGAGGTGACTGAGCATGCAACATGCACATCGCCATGGAATCTAGTGCTTGTATCCTTCGCGCAGAGTGTTGAAAGACTTGGCCATCCATTCCCTCTCGCCTAATTTGCCTTTTCAATGAAATCACTGTGTTACTCACTTCGTAAATACGTTAGGTTCTGTCTTGGTGGCTCTCCTGTGAAAGCTTTATGTGCTTTGTACTCGTTTTGCTAATATTTCGCCTGTTTTTATTATTTACTGGCATATCCTGCCCCTGAAACTGCAGACAGCATTGAGCAAGAAAAGTGTTCATCCCTCAGGCGTGTCTGACTCTTTGTGACCCCACGGTCTGTAGCCCACCAAGCTCCTCTGTCCATGGGATTTTCCAGGCAGGAATACTGGAGTGGGTTGCCGTTCCTCTCTCCAGGGGATCTTCCCCACCCACGGATGGAACCCTGGGTCTCCTGCCCTAGAGACGGATTCTTTACCATCTGAGCCAGCAGAGAAGCTGGTGTTCGGAGAGGAAGTCAACTTTTGTTTTCCTGGGATGTACCCCACAGTGATTAGTCTTTGCCTTTCTCTGAGGGTCAGTTGAGTGTTATATCCCAATCAACTGTCGATACCGTCTTCTGTATTGATTCCCACTTGATGTGGTACTTGACTCAGTGCTGGAAGTCGTTCTGGTTCTCCATCTCCACTCCTTTCTCATCCAGTTCTTTTTTTTCCCATCCAGTTCTTATATACAAACTGTCAATAGGATGCTTGACACTTCAGCACAGCTAACCTGAGCTCCGGTGGCGTTTTCAAGAGTCCTGTCTTGTAGAATACTAGCATGTTTTTATGGTAAAGCACGTCTGCAGTCCTGTCTGACTCTTTGCGACCCCATGGACTGTAGCCCGCCAGGCTCCTCTGTCCATGGGATTCTCCATGCAAGAACACTGCAGTGGGTTTCTATGTCCTTCTCCAGGGGATCTTCCCCACCCAGGGATGGAACCTGAGTCTTCTGCGTTGCAGGCAGACTCTTTACCATCTGAGCCACCGGTCTACAGGATGTTAGCTTGGTGGATGAAGGATGTAAACGCAGTAAATACTGGATATGCCCCTTCCTCCAGCTGTTTATAATCTTTTACAAGCGTGGTGGACAGTAACAGGTCCAGTTAGGTACATAAATATGTTTTTGCTCTCTGTCCGTGTGGATGGGCTATGGAAAAGGTGTTAAGAGAAAAGACTGCCTATGAGAGAATTCCTTGGCTAGAAGATACAGTCCCTGCTGTTCTGTTTATACGGTTTATCGTTCATGTTTTTCATGTTGAGCTTCCTGTAACCCTCATCTGAATGCTTCTTTTTTAAAGGAAAGCTTCTTATTTTGTATTGGAGTATAGCCCATTAACTATGTTGTGATGGTTTTAGAGAGACAACAGAGGAACTCAGCTATACATATACATGTATCTTCTCTCCCCCAAACTCCCCACTGCCCTCTATGTACTCAGTCTCATCTGATCCCTGAAGCTGAGACCTGGTTAATACTTGGATGGGAGAATGCTTCTTGTTATGGCAAAAACAAAAAATCAAACATCCTTCATCCATCAAGCCAACACTGTAGACGGTGAAGAATCCACCTGCAATGCAGGAGACCTAGGTTTGATCCTGGGTCAGAAAGATGCCCTGGAGAAGGGCATGGCATTGGACTGTAGTATTTTTGTGTGAAGATTCCCATGGATAGAGGAGCCTAGTGAGCTACAGTCCATGGGGTCACAGAGAGTCAGACACAAATAAGCCACTAACACTTTGACCTTCTTTTCACTGTAGACCCCAGATCGTGTGTCCCTGGAGACTTCAAGCCCTGGAACTCAACTTCCCCTAGAAGAAGCAGACCTAGAAATTAGCCATAAACTCAAGTCTGCCTTGGGCCATTCAGGCTAGACTCAGTTTGTGCAGGGAGTGATGGACCTTATTCAAAAGCCTCCTGTCCTCAAACTCTATAGAACTTCTGACTGATAACTCCACAATTGAGAACTTGATTTGCTGCTGTTGTTATGGTTCCGTCGCTACACTGTGTCCATCTCTTTGCAAGCCCGTGGACTGCAGCACACCAGGACTTGGTTACATCTAGTCTTTTCACTCACCCCCACCCCCCACCCCCACGATGAGCCTTGAATTTTCATCCTCATTCTGTGTTTCTTGCTAGAGCATTCCACGTTGTGGGTTGGGAGGGCCTGCCAGAGCTCTGCCTCCATGGCAAGTGTTTCACTTAAACAGTTGTCAACCGAGAGCCTTTAGGGCGTGAAGGATGAGATTGCACTTGTGTATTTAGAAGCTGAAGATGGACAGGCAGAGTGAGGCGCTGAGCTAGTTAGTTCAGATTTGCTTTGTGCTACCTTTTTGTACTTCAAGAATCACCTGCATGAGCTTAGTTTGGGCCCCAACGTTGATGTGTTCAGAGTATAACTCATAGGTCTCCTTGTATCAGGAGTTAATAGTCACATTCAATACAGCCAGGAAGGGCTGGGACCTCCCAGCGTGTTCAGTGACAGATGCTATGAGAGACACTCTCCTGGCGGTGCAGTGGTTAAGACTCTGCACATCCACTCCAGGGGGTCACAGGTTTGATCCTTGGTCAGGGAACTAAGATCCTGCTTGTTGTGCAGGGTGGCCAAGAAAAGGAAAAAAAAAAAGATGCTAGTAGAATATTCTAGGGACTTCCAACTTTATTTCTAAATGGCAGTTTCAAACCCTTCATCTCAGGGTTCTTAACCCTTTGAAGTTTTTTAAACCATCTAAGAATTTCCTGCTAGTGATAAAATTATGCATGCCTATGTGTACATCGAAAAGAGCATTTGTTGTCCAGTTGCTGAGTCATGTCTGACCCCTGGACCGCAGCACTCCAGGCTTCCCTGTCATTCACCAGCTCCCGGAGTTTGCTCAGACTCATGTATCCTTCTCATCTTCTGCTTCCTCCTTCTGTTCTTGCCTTCAGTCTTTCCCAGCATCAGGGTCTTTTTCAGTCAGTCAGCTTGTCACATCAGGTGGCCAAAGTATTGGAGCTTCAGTTTCAGCATCAGTCCTTCCAATGAATATTCAGGGTTGATTTCCTTTAGGATGGACTGGTTTGATCTTCTTGCAGTCCAAGGGGCTCTCAAGTGTCTTCTCGAACACCACAGTTCAAAAGCATCCATTCTTCGGCATTGCGCCTCCTTTATAGTTCAACTCACACTTCTTGAAATTCTCGAAAGCATTAAGTGTACGTAGAAGAATGTACCCATGGTGGTTCCAAAGAGATCCTGACTCTTCTCTCGGCTGCTTCTAGAGGTAGAGACCGTGCCACTCTTGGGTCAGAACAAAGGGACCACCTAGAAAAGGTTTGCTCTCCAGGGTTGTTTAGAATCCAGCTTCTCTCTTCCATGGTTTCCCTAAGCTTTACCATGTGTTACTATGCTGCAGGTTGGGAGGGTTCCTTGGGGTCTGTCTGCCGTAAGGTCAAGAGGGGGAAATTGATGAGTATGTAGGCTGGTGACACTCATGGGGGGAAAAAAGGTAGAAAAGAAATGGTCTTTTCAGTGTTGATTCCTACGAGGACAAATCTCTGTATGATCCAAGTTGTTAGTTGACTGTGCTCGTCAGAACACAAAAGGGAGATCAAAGAGGCTAGTAGACATTTTGTTTCTCTCCCCCCGCCGCTCCCGAACCTCTTCTGCCTTCGCCTGGGATTCATCCTTAGACCTTGGTTCTTTTCTTTTTTAGGACTCAATTCTCAGTGTTCTCCTGGCATCGCTAGTCTCCCTGAAGACCTCCAGTGATGAATTAACAAGCATGCTCCTTCCTCATCCTGCTCTTCCCTGGGCTGAACTTCATTCAGTTTCTCCAGGCAGGTGATTTTTCTAGGTAGCGCAGCTCCCTGATCAATCATTGGGTGATCAGTCTGGAGATTCTGCAGTTCCTAAGAGTGTGACTCTGTTCATTCCGGGGACGGGAAGATGACAATGCAGGACAATGACCTGAGTTCATTTTTCAAGAAGCTCTTGTGGCTTGAAGGGACCATGAGATTTTGCAAATGCAAACCCTTTGTATGTGGTAGGAGACCAGGCATTCATCAAGAGGTCTTTCCAAACATCAGATATGGGCCTTTTAAAAAAAAATCTGTCCAGTACAAGAGCAATTAGGAGCTAATACTTTGCAAGGGAGAAGAAAAGGCACACCTCATACAGTGAAAAATGCTAGTGGGAACTGGGCCGTCCCAAGATATTAACTTGGAGGATCTTATTGTCCTTCATGGACCCCTAGGAGTCTTTGTGGTACTAGTGGCAAAGAACCTGCCTGCCAATGCAGGAGACTTAAGAGACCTGGGTTCGAGTCCTGGGTTGGGAAGATCCCTGGAGAAGGGCATGGCAACCCACTCCAGTATTCTTCTTGCCTGGAGAATCCCATGGACAGAGGAGCCTGGCAGGCTATAGTCCATGGGGTCGCAAAGAGCTGGACACGACTGAAGGGACTTAAAACACATAGCAACACACTGTCCTTCACGGACCCCTAGAAGTAGTAGTGTTAGCCGCTCAATCGTGTCAGAGTCTTTGCGACACCATGAACAATTTTCTCCACCCGGGCATCGAACCCATGTCTCCTGCATTGCAGGCAGATTTTTTACCATCTGAGCACAGCTAGAAGTCTTCAAAACTTCCTAGTGGTTAGGTCAGAACTCTTTTGCTAACAACACTAAGATAATATTTGCCTATTTTCACTGTTTTTTGGTTTTTTTTTTTAATGACCGTGCCAAAAGTTGTGGGTACCTTAGCATAAATCAGTTGAGTGATATTAAGGCCGTGTTAGTAATTATTTTCTTCTTGCTGCTTCTGTAGGCAGCTTTCAACACTGTTTCACTTAAGAATGTCCTCGGTGGAGTAAGAGGCGAATGTAATCCTTGGTCCTGGATTTATATGTTTTCTCCATCGTCTATATGACAGAAGGGGAAATGTGTGAAGTCCTGATGGTAGGAAATCATCTTTACTTATTGACTTATTTTTTGTGAAAGGAGGCACTCGTGCTGTTATTTGAGTTGTGTGGTAACCTAGACAAAAGCTGGACATCTTTATTTTTTTTTTTCCATGAAATGCCATTTTCTCTTAATTACTAGAGAGACTTGAGGGTTTAGAACACATATTTTTGTTTGTTTGTTTGTTTTTGGCTCCGCCGTGTCTTGGTTGCTATGCATGGCCTTTCTCAAGTTTCGGGGAGCGGGGGCAACTCTCTAGCTGTGGCGTGCAGACCTCTTACCGCAGTAGCTTCTCTTGTTGAGGAACAGGGACTCTAGGGCCCGTGGGCTTCGTAGATGTGGCTCATGGGCTTAGTCTCATGTGGGATCTTCCCAGACCAGGGGTCAAAGCCATGCCCTTTGCTTTGCAACGGCCATTCTTAGCCACTGGACCACCATGGAAGCTTGGCAGACGTTTTGGGAAGTGACCAACGTGAGCTGGTCACCCCAGGCATAACAGCGGACGTCACTTATTCTCAGGGGTAAGGGGTGACAATTTCTCAATACTTAGAGGCCTTTCGGAGGAGATTTGTGATGGTTTTAACAAACGAGCTCTTTAACCCTCCATGATACAGTGTGTGAATATTTAGAATTGCTGTGTGGAATTCTGAAGCACTGGTTTGTAAATGAATCATGCATTCTGTTTAAAAAAAAAATTCATTTCTGCTAAAAGATCCGTTGAACATGCAAGGCAGAGCCACTGTTTAAAATGAAACAGGATATGAAAAGATCGTTAATCCCACAGATGCCAGATTTCAAGCCGTCTTTTAAGAAACGGCCCATTTTTGGAATTTGGGTGTACTGGAATTTAGACATTTAATTGCATCAGAGAGGAATACTGTCCACAGTATTCTGGGGGAGAAAAAGCTTTCCCAACTACACATCCCTGCAAGATTGCCTTTTATTCTGAGCCTCCAAACAAAGCGGCATATGACACCAGATTGAGTGCACTAGAATCCAAGTGTCCGCCAGGAAGCCAGGTGTTAAAAAGTTCAACAGGGGCCAAAAGACTCTCGTGGAGTCTTCATTTTGTCTGGTAAAGACTGTTTATTTCCCACAGGTATGTTATTTGTATTTTGACAGAGTGTCACTTGGTAAATACTATATAGGAATGTCTCAGTTTTAATTTGCAGCATACCAAACCACATGGGGGCCTTACCCGGTGTCTCAGCGGTAAAGAAAACCAGCTGCCAGTGCAGGGGACACAGGAGACGTGGGTTCAATCCCTGGGTTGGAAAGATTCCCCTGGAAGAGGGCACACACTCCAGGCTTCTTGCCTGGGAAATCCCATGGACAGAGGAGCCTGGGGCTTGGGGTGGGGGGAGGTTCCAGTCCAGAAGGTGGCAAAGTTAGTCGGACGTGACTGAAGCGACTTAGCACGCATGCATGCAGACCACATGAGCTGTTAATTTCCGAAGCGGCTGCCAATGATGTCAAGGGTCCCGAAACGATCGACTTTGAGAACTGCTGCTGAAATCGTGTTGCTGAAACCGAGACGACCTTGAGCCTCAGCTCGGGAGCTTGACATGGATGGCACCTTTGGGTTCATCTGAAAATTGTAATTCTGGGTCACAGTTTGGGCCAGATGCCCGCACCCCGGCTGTAGTTTGGTGAAGTCACTGTGGGGTTGAGAGGAGTGACTTTGCAAATAAAATACAGACTACAGACAGCTCCGTGAATTTGTTTTTGAATATCTCAAGATAAATGCCACTTTTTGCTTTTCTACACCTCCTGGCTTTTAGATGTACTTGTGTAGGTGGGTGTGGTGGCTATTTTGGAAAGTTGTGAGTGACCTGTTCATTGTTGTTTCTTGAGCCTTGGTTGCTAAGGTGACTTTCCAAGTGGTGAAATTAATCTCTTGTGGTATGGCCATGTGTTCCGTGGGCTTGGAAACATGTGGCTTGGATCTAATGCTCGGAATATAAAATATATATATATTTTTAAAATCTCCACCCATTTTATTCAGCCAGGCTTAAAACACAAATGTTCTTATTTACCAAAGTAGTTATGAGTCAACAAGAACAGCCATCATTTCAATGAAAGAAAACACCGAGTGCCATTTAAAGGACATAATTTCTTTACAGTCCCTATGTTGTTCATCTTTAATGTGAAACTATAGAAACTGAGAAATGGGCGTGTCCGACTTCTTTCATCAACCAGAAAAAGACTAAAGTAACTGTCAACAGTGGTAGGGACAGGGCTTGCTCAAACGTGACTCCGGGAGAATTTCAAGAGAAAAAGATTTATGATGAGGATCTTGGAGAAACAAATACGTCCTGGAAAAAAAAAAAATCAACAGTATTCCATTTGATTCAAGACTCGCTAACAGTGTGTTATATCCCATGACCGTGACGGAGAGATGCGTAACAGAGGGTTGCTTTCTTGGCGTTTGAAACCTTTCAAGACTAGTGCAAGGACTGAAAATCTGGCGAGAGTCGCACATAATTTGAAATATAGTCGAAGAAGAGATTTTTGTAAAACTTGACTGTGAAGTGGCATATTGTTGTCGTTTAGTTGCTAAAGCATGTCCAACTCTTTGTAACTCCGTGGACTGTAGCCCGTCAGGCTCCTCTGTCCGTGGGATTTCTCTAGGCAAGAACCCTGGAGTGGGTTGCCATTCCCTCCTCCAGGGGATCTTCCCCACCCAGGGATTGAACTGCATTGCAGGCGGATTCTTTACCACTGAGCCACCAGGGAAGCCCCTAAAGTGGCATGGTGCCAAGGAGATAAGGATAAACAATGGTAAAGAGGAAACAGTAAATAACAGCGACAAATGAAGACTTAAAAGTCTGGGAGTTAAAAAAAACTGCTGTAGGGGCAGGACTTGGCTGGTGGTCCAGTGGGTGAGAATGTGCCTTGTGGTGCAGGGAATGCTGCTTCCATCCCCGATCAGGGAGCTTTGATCCCACATGTTGAGGGGCTACTAAGCCCGAGAACCACAGCTACTGAAGTCCGAGCGCCCTGTAGCGCCCATGGTCTGCAGTGAGACGAGTGACCCCAGGGAGAAGCCCCGGACTGCAACGAGTAGCCGCCCACCCACGATGGCCTCTAAAAGCTATCTCTGGGATTAACCCTTTGTCGTGCGTGATAGTGCTGGAAATCTGTGTCCTGCTTTTAGGCAAACAGTGGAGGACACGGGGTTTTTTCTCTTCTCCGATTCTCAGTTGTCTTCAGCTCTAATGAATTCTGCCCAAGTGGCGTGTCTGGGGCCTCCCTTCAGTAGTCGGCATTCAAGTTCTCTGATCTCATCTTCTTCGTGGTTACGGCATTCGTTGACAAATTGGATGATATCCTTTAAAACAGCAAGACAGAGTCATGTCCTTTATGAACCCAGGTGAAAAATGCTAAACAAAACGTTGGCAGACATTGCACAGGTCCAGACCCAAAGAATTAATATATCGTAATAAAGTACAATGTATTTCATGAAGGAAATGAGTGTTAAAGTTCAGAAACTATATCAAGGGACTTCTCTGGTGGTTCAGTGGTAAGACTCTGCACTCCCGTTGTGCGGGGGCCCAGGTTCAATCCCTAGGCAGGGAACTAGATCTTACAAGCTGCAACTGAGATCTGGAACAGAAATTACATCAATATAACTAATGATAATAAAAAGTGTAAGAGAAAAACCCACATAACTGCATAGGTATTTGATTAAAAACGTAGTCCTTACAAATTAAAAAAAAAAAACCCAAGTAAAACAGATGTGGAAAACAAATTGCTTAAATATGATAAATGGTATTAAAATAACAATCATCAATCCAACAGTGAGATTTTGGAAAATTGCTATTTGAGTTAGGTACAGAACTGTGACATCAGTTTTCATTACTATTATTAAACTCTCGTGGTTAATATACAATAATAAGACACTCAGAAGATAATAAAATTTATTTTAAGATTACATTAAGAGACAATTATTTATTTGTGCAGACTGTTTGCAGACTAATAAAAAGCAAACTAGAATTAAGGCAATCCTATCAGGGTAATTAATATCAATGCAAGTTACATACACAAATCAAGTTTTTTTTTGTCTGAAGTTAATAATAATATCTTAGGAAAGCAATGAAAAATTGCCAACTGTTAATGATGTTGAAAATGACTAGTTTATAGACATAAATTTAATAAGAAGTATTCAGCATTTACATGTATTTTAATGTTACATGTATTTTAATATTACAATGTATTTTAATGTATTTTAAATGTATTTAGCATTTACATGTTAAGTACAAAAGAAAGCCTGAATATATGAGAGCTAGTCCATTGTCCTGGATTTGAATACTTAATTGTATAAAAACACAAATATGTAAATTGAATGCATCCCAGTAAAATCCCAGTGCATGGGGAGGGAAGGAGGAAAAGGATTAAATATTCTTCACATTCCATTAACAGCCAACGATACTGTGAAAAAAAAAAAAGTCTTTGTGCAATGATGCCTGTGTGTTTGTGTGTGGGGGCTGGTCTAATTTACAGAAATTCCAATTTACCATAGTTTTGTTAATTAAAATAGCTAATACTGGTGAAGAAATGGATAAACAGATAAACAATAATTAAACCAAAGGGATTACTGGTAAGTGTGTATATGCACAGCCTTTCACTTTTGATACGTAACAATTACATACGTATGTAATTAAGGCTGCAGTTTAATTTAGTAGAAGCAAACTGATTAATTTCTTTGATAAGTAGTTCTGTCATCACTGACTATCTGAATAGAATAAAAAAGAGAAAAACTACATTCCTATCTATTTATAAGTCATATTTATAAGCAAATTTAAGTGAGTTTAAGAATGAAAAATATGTGCTATTAGGAGAACACTGAACCGACTAACCTGTTAATGCTGGAGTCAGTTTATGACAAGCTTGTTATGTAGCTAATACATGTTTCCAATTTTGGGCTTTGTTTTTTTTCTTGCCACACCATGAAGCTTGTGGGGGCTTAGTTGGACCAGGGATTGAACCAAGGCCTTTGGCAGTGAAACCACAGACTCCTAACCACTGGGTCCTCAGGAAATTTCCCATTTTTTTTCCCAATTTTTATGGGAAAAAACAATTGTTTTATGGAAAAAATTGTGGAAAAAAATCACTTGGTTTTGGGTCTCTCAGTGTTAAGAGAAAGCATCTTTGTTGCTCAACTGGAGGAGAAGAGACACTTTCTGAGCCTAAGTTTTGTACTCAACAAGTTGTAAAATTATATTGTAAGAAGCTTGTATTAATTGTGGGAGCTTCCCAAGTGGCGCTAGTGGTAAAGAACCCTCCTGCCAATGCAGGAGACGCAGAAGACATGGGTTCAATCCCTGGGTTGGAAAGATCTCCTGGAGGAGGGCATGGCGACCCACTCCAGTACTTTTGCCTGGAGAATCCCCCGGACAGAGGCCTTATGGACTAACGTCCATAGAGTCGCAAAGAGTCAGACACGACTGAAATGACTGAGCATGCACGTACACATGTATAAATAATATTTCATGAACTTCTAAATTATGTTTTACGAAACTTGTATAAATACAGGTTTTTCACAGACAGTTGAATTCATATTCATTTAAGGACAAAACATGAGCCAATACTTCCAAGTGATTTGATACACAGAAACCTCAGCAGAAAGACTAATTTTCTCACCCTCTGAAGAGGTGTTATCCATGGGATTTGTGCCTTAGGCATGAGAATAATACAAAACAGAAATGATAGGGGAGGGATGCTAATAAAAGCGTTTGTGAGTTGGTGCAAAGAAGAAAAGAAAAACAGCACGAAACAATTTCCAACTTTCTATAACGCAGAAAATGCAGTAGGCAGTAGATTTTGTTGGCAGGGGTAGGGAACATGGGGTGAAAGGACGTTTCTTTGGGATTTTGTTTTGTTAAAACCACGATGGATTCCTGACAAGCAAATTAATGACCTTGAGAATGCTCTCAGGAGTTGAACACTCTTTCCTGAATATCCACGGAGTTCCAGGCAGTGGGTTGAGCTCTGTGGTGATACACAAGAAAACTGATTAGCTATCACACATACGTGCTGGGCAAGATGAATTACTCCATTCTTGAAGAATATTGCATCCGAATGGCTGTATTAATGTGATGCTCGTAGGTTTTAGTACAGATGGTTCCTATTTGTAGCAGACTCCTTATCTTATAACAGGGATCAGTCCAATTCAGTTCAGTCGCTCAGTCGTGTCCGACTCTTTGCGACCCCACGGACTGCAGCACTCCAGGCCTCCCTGTCCATCACCAGCTCCTGGAGTTTACCCAAAGTCATGTCCATTGAGTCGATGATGCCATCCAGCCATCTCATCCTCTGTCGTCCCCTTCCCCTCCTGCCTTCAATCTTTCCCAGCATCAGGGTCTTTTCAAATGAGTCAGCTCTTCCCATCAGGTGGCCAAAGGATTGGAGTTTCAGCTTCAACATCAGTCCTTCCAATGAACACCCAGGACTGATCTCCTTTGTGATGGACTTGTTGGATCTCCTTGCAGTCCAAGGGACTCTCAAGAGTCTTCTCCCACACCACAGTTCAAAAGCATCCATTCTTTGGTGCTCAGCTTTCTTCACAGTCCAACTCTCACATCTATACATGACTACTGGAAAAACCATAGCCTTAACTAGACGGGCCTTTAGTGATCAGTTATTTTTCCCCTGAGTTGGCTTGGCCATCAACTACCCCTGGATTAATGGGTTATCGACTATTTTCCCTGTACTGATGTCATCATTAACTGTTGTTCTTCTGGTGAGTGGGTCATCACTTGCCCTATATGGAGAAGGAGCCAATGATGGAAGTCTTGACATCAACTCAAGAGAGTCAAAGAAGGGTTTCTCCTCCTCCCGTCTCTACCTTTGATTATAAAATTGTTACCTACTCAGTACTCCAGGCATGACACCCCCTGACTTGTAAGCCTCACAGGAGGTCTGTTCTAACAAATCATTTCTTAGCACTTTGCCGCTTGCTGAATTGTTTTCCGTGCTGAGACATAAGGGGCAAGAGTTTTTTCACAGCCCCCAGAGCCCCAGAAACACCACCTGTGTATTTCACTTTGTGGTCGGTCATTCAGTTGAGTCCAACTCTGCGACCCCATGGACTATAGCCCGCCAGGATCCTCTGTCCATGGGATTTCCTAGGCAAGAAAGCTTTATTCTGGGACTGGATCACTTCCAAATTATACCAGCCATTTTTTTCCACAGACCCGGGGGGGACCCTCCATAACTTCGGATTCTCCATCAGCTCTTTCCCTTGCACTGATTTCTTCACAGGCTTTTTGTTTCCCTCTGCTGGGATTTCAGACAGTCCTCTTCATCATCAACTGGACTGACTCTTGTCATTGACTATTTATCCCTTGACTAAATAATCAGTGAAAAGCTATGACCAACCTAGACAGCATATTGAAAAGCAGAGACATTACTTTGCCAATAAAGATCCATCTCGTCAAGGCCATGGTTTTTCCAGTAGTCCTGTATGGAAGTGAGAGTTGGACTAGAAAGAAAGCTGAGCACAGAAGAATGGATGCTTTTGAACTGTGGTGTGGGAGAAGACTCTTGCAAGTCCCTTGGACTGCAAGGAGATCCAACAAGTCCTTCCTAAAGGAGATCAGTCCTGGGTGTTCATTGGAGGGACTGATGCTGAAGCTGAAAGTCCAGTCCTTTGGCCACCTGATGGGAAGAGCTGACTCATTTGAAAAGACCCTGATGCTGGGAAAGAGTGAGGGTGGGAGGAGAATGGGATGACAGAGGATGAGATGGTTGGATGGCATCACTGACTCAATGGACATGAGTTTGAGTAAACTCCGGGAGTTGGTGATGGACAGGGAGGCCTGATGTGCTGCCGTCCATGCGGTCACAAAGAGTCAGACACGACTGAGCGACTGAGCTGAACTGAACTGAACTGAATACGGCGTAGGTCCTCATGCAAAAAGAACTGACCACGGGGGAGATGGTGAAGTGGGAAAGTTTATACATCCAAATAAAACAACAGATGGGCTTGGCAAGGAGAAAGTGTGACCAATGAGTTCCCCCTGACAAGCTTGACAGATGATTTCTCTGGGACCAAGAACACGGAAAGCATGAATGTCTGTTTCTGTCTATGCATAGAATATCTGTCAATGCAAGGAATCGTAGGCTTCATTCCAAAGGGCTGTACTGCTCAGACATAAACTCTAGCCTGCAGATAACCTTCCTGTTCAGGTCAGAATATTCATCCTGTTTAACTAACCAAAGCACATGGAGATGCTTTGTTAAAACACACCAAAGCTATGGGATATTCCACATGGTATTTTGGCCACCTGATGGGAAGAGCAAACTCAGTGGAAAAGATCCTGATGCTGGGAAAGATTGAAGGTGGGTGGAGAAGGGGATGACAGAGGATGAGATGGTTGGATGGCATCACCGACTCGATGGACATGAGTTTGAGCAAGCTCTGGGAGTTGGTGAAGAGCAGGGAAGCCTGGTGTGCTGCAGTCCCGTGGGGTCACAGTCAGACACGACTAAGAGCATGAACAACAACAATTCCACACGAAGTATTTACTGAGCTACAAGAAAAGAGGTTGATGAACATCCAATGCACAACTTCCACTTACTCTAAATTTTCCAATGATGAAGTCTCAGTAGTTCGGCATTTGAATATTACAGATGATTCATGCGATTTGTTGTGTTTTTTTTTTCCTTCTCATCTACAATATATGCCTCCGTTTTTCTCATCCAGAGATTCATGCCCAGAAAGTCAGTCTGTTGTTTTATATTCCTTTCAACTGCCAAGAAGCAAAAAAAAAAAAAAAGCGCTCTTACCTTCTGTTAAAAATCTGTGAAATTCTCACACAGAGTGGATTTTTAATAAATTCAATTCAGTCCAATTCCTAAGAGAATGATTTGTGCAGGATGTAGGCTGAGAGAGAACAGAAATATTGTAATTCACGGTTTTTAATTTTGCGTTCTGGGTTTCTCCGTTTTTAAAACAAATTGCAGCATTGAGAGATCATATACCAATATTACAGTAAACAGTTTTAACGCTTAATTTTAAAACCGGTGTAAGCTGGCTGTATAAAGCGCTTAAACCTTTTAATTCACAAAGTGCTTGAAAACTGGAATGTCAGAGCCCACACATATGAAATGGTAATTATGCCCTAAAGAGGATAAACACTGTAAGATTTCGAGAAGGAGTTAATAGGAACCGTGGGCATGACCGTGTAATTAGAGGAGCTGGTTTTTAGTAACAGCAGGAGAGATGCTGTTTACACGTTGTTAACTGGTCTTTAGTTGCCCAGTGGTGTCTGACTCTTTGTGACCCCTTGGACTGCAGCACAGCAGGCTCCCTGTGCGTGGAGTCCTCCAGGCAAGAATACTGGAGTGTGTTGCCGTTTCCTTCTCCAGGGGATCTTCTCAGCCCAGGGATCGAACCCACGTCTGTTGCATCTCCTGCGTTGGTAGGTGGATTCTTTACCATTGAGCCACCAGGGAAGCCCATTTATACATATATAGAAGCAAAGAAAACAAGGAATTAAGGACCCATTAGAGACTGTTGAGCAGTGTTTATCTTGGGCTGCTTGAGGTTGACAGTTTGCAAAATTTTGGCGTTTTCAATATTAACAAAAACGGGTGCAACCTGAGATTTTTTTGCTAAATTTGGTTGTCCTGAATTTGAAAGGTATCGAGCATTGTGACTGGTAACTGAAAGACTGGTTTCTGCTCCTTCACAGCATTATTGTCAGATGACAGTTTCATCCGTGTGGGTGTGCAAAACACTCCCTCAGCAGACCTTGGGCAGAAAACCCTCTCCTGAATTCTACGTCAGTTGGTTATGCAAGGCAGCTCCTTGTAAAAATACTTACTCAAATTTCAATGTACTTAATTTTGATTTAAACTCCGATATTCTTTGGGAGGGAAATACATCACTGAGGTACACTGATGTATGTTTCACATTTCCAGTATTTTCTTTTAAAAAGAAAAATGAGTGTTTTCTTGGAGTGGTGGATTTCTTTGTCATTGTGCTAGAACATTTTGAAAGGACTGCTAAGCTTGTGAGGATGTTTTTTTTTTTTGTGGGGGGGGGGTGGGGGAGGGTTGGGACATCAGTCCTAAGGGAGATCAGTCCTAAATATTCGTTGGAAGGACTGATGCTGAAGCTGAAACTCCAGTCCTTTGGCCACCTGATGGGAAGAGCTGACACATTGGAAAAGACCCTGATGCTGAGAAAGAGTGAAGGCAGGAGGAGAAGAGGACGGCAGAGGATAAGATGGCTGGATGGCATCACTGACTCAATGGACATGAGTTTGAGCACGCTCTAGAAGTTGGAGATGGACAGGGAGGCCTGGTGTGCTGCAGTCCATGGGGTCACAAAGAGTCAGATATGACTGAGCGACTGAACTGATATCCACTGAATTGGTCCAGCCATCCAACCATTATCGTGCTCGGTCGTCCTCTTCTCCTTTTGCCTTCCACATCTCCCAGCATCAGAAGGGTGGTGTCCATGGGTACAAATTGGGTGCATGAGTCTTGTGCGTAAGGGGGCAGAGTTTCCACTGCTGCTTTCACCACTCACTGACGTTATTATATTCAGCAAGTGTTTTCACCGCTTGGCGCATCCGTTTCTTAGCTTCCTTATTTGGAAGAGTTCAGGTTCCTTTCTCACAAGGATGTTGGGAGCTCTTGTGCCTGAGTTACCCGCGTAAGTTGCCAAAATGACGCCTGATGCGCAGGAAGCCCTGCTGTGCGTTGGCTGAGCGAGGCTCAGCACACCGTATCCGGGGTTGGGGGAGGTGTTGTATGGAACGTGGAACACAGGGAAGCCCCTGGGGGCCGTTTCCATGTGCCCATCCATGTAGAAAGTCGGAAAGCATAATGGTGAGGTCCACGAGACCTGTGAAAAGGATGTCAATGAGAACTTTCCAGATGTGGCTAACGGAGCTGTGATGCTCCAGACATCATTGCCCATCCCATCCTTGTCTCTCCCAGATGACAATGATGCTACCCGTACCTTCCCCAAGATAGAAAGCCCAAGGGAAAAGACTCAGCTTCACTCTTGGAAGATGCCAGGTATGTGGATTGTTGTTTTTGTTAAATCTTAGTTGTAGAATAAGTAAATACTGGAAATACAAACAATAGAACCACAAGTCCTATTGTAACAGTTTGGAACCAGATGCAGGAACCCTGGGTGATTCACGTTCCTCTTCAATGTGTCGTGTGAGCCCCAGATTTTGATGTGAACAGCGTCATTCTTGTCGGGTAGAGGCAGTCACCCTTGGGAGAAAATATCTCCAGGGTGGCTGAGAAATTCGGGAAGGTCTTCCCGTCCAGACTTGAGAAAAATCTAGTTTTGACCTAGTCAATCTTGATTCAGTGTGTAGCCTGTAATTTGTGCCATGAAAGCCTATTGCAAGCACTTCATTTTTAAATAATCACGTGGCTGCACCACGCCTGTAGCTGTGACATGCAAACTCTTAGTGGCTGCATGTGGGATTTAGTTCCTTGACCAGGGATCGAAGCCTAGCCCCTCGAATCGGGAGCCTGGAGTCTTTAGCCACTGGTCCACCAAGGAAGCTCCTACATGTTTTTAATTCAGAGGTCTGCTGGCCCTTCTCAGTCATACGGATCACTGTGGTGGCTGCTAGATTATTCTACCAAGGAAATGTAATGAAATCCTTCCAATCTTGGAAAAGCTCTGAAATTTAGGAAGAATTTCAAAATGCAGTTCCATCTGGCTTTGAGGATCACTTTCATTGCTCAGCTGGTAAAGAATCCACCTGCACTGTGGGAGACCTGGGTTTGATCCCTGGCTTGGGAAGATCCCCTGCAGATAGGATCGGCTACCCTGTGTGGTATTCTGGCCTGGAGAATTCCATGGACTGTGTAGTCCATGGGGTTGCAAAGAGTCGGACACGACTGCGCGACTTTCACTTCACTCACATCGCCATGGTATATTATAGCCCATTCCTTGAGCAAAGGCAGACTGTATATGATGAATTTTGACCAGGCAGAGAAGCAAACCGTTTCTGTGTATACAGAAATGGCTGGTCAGAGACATCAGGCAGCTCAGAGCCGAGACTCACCAGGGGCCCTTGGAGTGTGGGCTTTGAACAGACCCCAGCAAGGCTTAGAAAGCATCAAGGAACAGGCCAACAGGCCGTGTTCATTTCTCATTAACGATGCATGAAATTGATCGGTGGTGCCGCCCACTGGCAGGACTTCGGATGAAATAGATGTCTCCCGTGGTGTGCATCGCCATGACTGACAACTGCAAGCCGGTCTTTCAGAAATGATTTCAGAAGACAGGCATGTGGCTTCCACACAGCTTGCAGATGGTCTCCTAACACAAGGAAAGAAATTAATTCCTTGCCCATGGATTGTCCCAGGGTGTCCTGCATCGTGCGGAGTAATTCTTTCAGTAGAGCTGTGAATGACGTCTTCAAGGAAAGTAAATAGAAGATTCCCTGATAAATGCTGCACGGGCCCAGGTTCCCTCCAGATGCCCACCCCCACACAAAACACTGTATTATTTTCAGTGGCCATTTTGCTCATGTTCACCTCAATCTCTTTGTTTCTCCCTACGCTCTTTTAATTCCAACCAGGACCCAGAAAGGAAAACATACCCGTTCCACATCAGAGGCACCTTGCACCGGCTCCACTGTTTATTTTCTTTAAAATGTGAATGCGTTGGTGATGTCATGTGTCATAGTACCCAATATGGTGTGATGCTCTTGTAGACTGTATGCTTCTTAAGGGTATATATGATTTGGTTCCCTCACCAAAAATGCGACAGTCTTTAGCGGGGGAAAAAACAGAAGAAGAAAGTAGTATGTACTCTTGCATTGTGGCTGTGGCTTCTGATTTTTTTTTAAGAGTTTAATCTTTCTTGAAAAAAATCATAAAAATGAAAGTAGGCGTGTGTTGAGTGTGGGAGTGGGTATTGACAGAAGGCAGTCGTGGGACGTAGATGCAGGCTCATGGTCAGATGCTGTGGCTACTCGCCTGCCCTGCGGTTGCAGAAGAAGTTGTGAACCGGTGAACAGGGCAGCAAAACAGCGATCTCCTCAGCCTCCTTTAGGCAGAGAAGCCAACGGATTCATCGGACGCTTGCTGCATCCATTGTAGGCAACAGTCTCGGAGGATGACTTTATATTGTGCAGTGTTTTTAACACAAAAACAGAGAAAAAGTAAACCTAACCGTTATCTGTTTTCAGATCTAACAGAGTCCTGTTAAGATGAAAGAGTTTTCCTTTGACTTTGTTGTAGATGTTCAGTCGCTCAGTTGTGTCCAACTCTTTTCCACCCCACGGACTGCAGCACACCATGCCTCCCTGTCCATCACCAACTCCCAGAGTTTGCTTTGCTCAGACTCATGTCCATCGAGTCGGTGATGCCATCCAACCATCTCATCCTCTGTCGTCCCCTTCTCCTCCCACCTTCAATCTTTCCCAGCGTCAGGGTCTTGTCCAATGAGTCTCTTCTTCTCATCTGGTGGCCAAAGTATTGGAGTTTCAGCTTCAGCATCAGTCCTTCCAATGAATGTTCAGGACTGAAGTCCTTTAGGATGGACTGGTTGGATCTCCTTGCTGTCCAAGGGACTCTCAAGAGTCTTCTGCAACGCCATAGTTCAAAAGCATCAGTTCTTCAACACCCTTTGACTTTACACCTAGAGAAAACATTCTTAAATGCAGGAAGGAAAAGTTTGCCCCCTGGGGACATCTGGCAATAGCTAGAGATTTTGCGGGGGGGCCAAAAGAGAGAGTGAAAGAAGCCTTGCACCAGAACACTTAAGGGTCACAAGCTCTGCTGCCTCCAGGTTTTAGGTGTGTGATACTCAAGAACGCAGAGGGCTACAGAGTGCTGGAGACTAGGCAGCATTACCCAGGCTGAGAAACCTGGATCGGAGCAAAACTTTCGTCCACCGTGTAGTCACGGGCTTCCCTGGTGACTTAGCTGGTAAAGACTCTGCCTGCAGTGCAAGAGCTTGCCTGCAGTGCAGGAGACCTCGGTTCAATCCCTAGGTCAGGAAGATATCCTGGAGAAGGGAACGACAACCCACTCGAGTATCCTTTTCTGGAGAATCCCATGGACAGAGGAACCTGGTGGGCTACAGTCCGTGGGGTCGCAGAGAGTCAGACATGACTTTGCTGCTAAACCACCAGCCATCCACCACCATATACTCACAGTTCCATACAACAGTAAGGATGATTTCAAGGTCTCCTAAGATTTACCCACAGAGGAAACTTGTTTGACTTCTACTAAATGCATCATTGGTTTGTATTTGAAAGTTAAAAAGTTGCTTCCATGGTTTTGAGAAACCATAAAGGATCTTCCATAATCATTTTAAACATTCACCTCTATGTTTTCCCTGAAAGCACAAGCTGCTTCTTTCTCCTCCTCTACTTCTTTTCCCATTTCTTGTCTGCCTTTGTAATATGAAAGCTTTGATCACCCCCATCAAGTTTATTTACGCTCGCCATGCAAACATCTTAAATCCCACTCTTGTCTTGGAAAGTCCTTTGAGTTTCAGAGGATGCGTTAATTGCCTGAGCAGCAATTAAGATTTTAACCATCAATCTAGCAGCTTCTCTCTCAAGGGCATATACCAAAAGCCAAGTCTGTAGAGTTCCCTGGGATAATGTAATTTGTTTAAGAAAGGTACAATTAAGAATCACCTGTCATGACCATCCCAGGCAACCATTTATCTCTGAAAGTTTCCAGAAGAAAAACACATGTATTGTTCATCTTTAAATCTACAGCCTTACAGTTTATGGCCATACGTGGTGAACTGTTAGCAATATTAAGGTCTACATGCCTGAAAATCTTCGAAGCATCCTCTCTTGACTTCAGACATCCTTTCGTTGTAAATCCTGACTTTGCACCACCGATTGTAACAAGCAAGCAAGACACAGAACACCCATGTCTAGCGTCTTCTGTGGTTCAGGGGCAAACATCACCTTCTGTCGACTACACGGGCGGCATGGTTCACGGGGTTGGCTTTTGGTAGTCGCTGTCTGATGGAGACATGGAGCTGCTCCTCCATCAAGCCAGTTCTTCACTGTGGTTCTAGGAGATTCTCTTGGAAATGTATCTTTGGGTCGACTTCTGCATCCATTCCGAAGACCGTGAGCTGTCTATTCGCCTCAGAGATCCTTTCCTGCTCAGGTTATCCACAATAGATGGCATTCTCTGCAACCGATTGCAGAGAACAGCTAAAGCTACCGTGACACCAATCGTCGCAATGGTAGCGAAACTAAGGTTGTTGAATGCTTTGTGCAAAAGTGAATACCCAACCGTCCCTCTTGCATGTTAAACTTGCTCTCTGGGCATATATGAAGTAGGTGATCCTAGCAATAAAGAACATGCCTGCCAATGCAGGAGACATGAGACGTGGGTTCAATTCCTGGGTCGGGACAATCCCCTGGAGGAGGGCATGGCAACCCACTTCAGTAATCTTGCCTGGCGAATCCCATGGACAGAGGAGCCTGGCGGGCTACCATCCACCGGGTCTCAAAGAGTCGGATACGACCAAGGCGACTTAGCATGCATGCCCTCAAAGTTCGTTCTGTGAATCAAGGAGGTCTTGTTAGGAGATGGCTTGCAGGTTTGACGATAGCATGAATTTTCCAGTGCAGCCCAAGCTCTGTGACCTCTATTGTATTGCTCTTGGCATACTCACTCGTACCACCTCCCTGTACACGGTAGGCAGCCTTAAGAATCTGCAACTCTTAACTGCTCCAAGGGAAGAACTCTTTATATTTTCTGATGAGGAAGAAAGTCCCAAAGAGGGCAAACTGGTCTTTTAAGGCCCCACAGTTAGCCAGTGGCCCCAATGAATACACTTTCTACTCCATCCTTCTGTCTGCATTATCTACTGGCAGAATATTGCATCATATAAAGACAGTTACGTGTCTTGTGTGTATGTGTAGGAAAGATAATTGTTTTTTTTTTTTTTACCCCAGATGTATTCATAATGGATCAGTGTATTGAAGCAGTTGAATACTTTAGGTTTTCTTTTTAAACATTGAGAAAATGGGGAGGTGGGGGAGGGAAAGGGTGGGGATTTGGGGATTAGCAGACATAAACTATAATGTTAGGATGGATTAAAAACCAAGGACCTACTGGATAGCACAGGGGACTATTTTCAGTATCCTGTGATAAATCCTTATGGAAAAGAATGAAAAATTATATATATATATAACTGTATTGCTTCTTTGCAAAGCAGACATTAGCACAGCATTGTAAATCCACGATACTTTGATTAAAAGGAAAAGCAGTTTTAAGGCAAACGTTAATAGAGACAAAGACAATGCATAACACACAAAAAAGAACAGTTTATTCACCAGGAAAAATATTTAAAACTCTGAACTTCCAACTATGCAACCCTTGGCATTGCTCAAAATGAGAGAAAAAAAAGAGATAGCGAGAGAAATGAAGGAAATACCAAAAGAAACATGGAGAGTGGAAATGGAAAAGAATATGAAAAGGAATATAGTTAGAAGGATAATAGAGATGGTTAGCTGGGTCACTTTTCTGTACAGCTGAAATGAACTCAGCCTTGTTTTATTAATCAACTCTATTTCAATAAAAATATTTTTAAAAAGTTGACAATGTAACCTCCAGATTTCTGAGAGGATAGTTTCCAGAACCTGCATATCCAAAAGATCATTTATCTCTGATGGTCTGTATGTTGTAATATTCCCTCTTTTCAGTCTTCGCCTCTCTGACCCACACAGGAAGTCTTTAGTCAATGTGTCTTTTCTGTTCCACATCCCACGTGAGAGCATTATATAAAAAACCCCCAACCGAGCGGCCTGGGGCCGGTCTCCTAAGATGCAGAGGAAATATTTCCTTTTGTGGAAATAAGCCTCCCACAGAGCAAGGCAGGAGGCCGGTGCAGAGGATCAAGGCAGTGAGGGTTTGCAAGTCAGATTTTAATCACTGGCACGTTTGTCTGAAGCCTATTTATCTCCGTACTACACCCGTGCCTCAGCTTGGAAGGACTTTTGTTTTGTCTTAACTGGGATGTGAAGTTGGCTTCTGTGAGCAGTGCTGCCTTTTGATAAATTCCTTCAAGCTTGGACACTTTTTCCCCCATCGTAAGCTCATAGAACAAGCCCAGGTAACCTCTCTACAAGCCCAGACGTCCTCTTTGTATCCTGCATTGGGACCTCTTTCACCCAATATAGAAGAAGTCCATTGCTCTGGAATCTGCAGTGAAGGAGGGAGACACAGTCACCCTCAGAAACGCTTTCGGCATGTTAGAAATTCACACCCGAGCTAAAACAGACCACCTGTCTAAATTGTCACCTACGCCTGCTCATTCTATCAATGAGAGCCACACTGTTTCTTTATATTTTCTGCATGCACGGTTTTGTGCTGACTCTATTCGGTCATGTCCGAATCTTTGTGGCCCCATGGACTGTATAGCCCACCAGGGCTCCTCTGTCCATGGGATTTTCCAGGCAAGAATACTGGAGTGGGTTGCCATTTCCTTCTCCAGGGGAATCTTCGAGACCCAGGGATCGAACCCACATCTCTTATGTCTCCTGCGTTGGCCGGCAGTTTCTTTACCACTATTTCCACCTGGATGATTTAGTAGTAGGTTATTCAAGAACATGTAAGCTAGTAAATAATAGGAGAACAGGGATGAACTAGCAACCAAGTAGCTTTGAGTATGTGGTTCCTTACTAATGAAACTTATGGGGCTTTCCTGGTGGCTCAGTTGCTAGAGAATCCCCCTGCAATGCAGGAGACCTGGGTGCAGTTCCTGGGTGGCTAAGATCCCCTGGAGAAGGAAATGGCAACCCACTCCAGTATCTTTGCCTGGGGAATCCTATGGACAGAGGAGCCTGGCGGTCTATGGTCCGTGGGGTCACAAGAGTCTAACAGGGCTAAACCGCCACCACCACACTAATGAAACAACTCTTATGCTTTCTTTTTTTTAAAAATGTTTTATTTATGTATTGTCTGCACTGTACAACAAGTGGAATCTAGTACCCTGACGAGGGACAGAACCTCTGTCCCCTGCATTGCAAAGCAGAGTCTTAAGCACTGGACCACCAGGAAAGTCTCAAGACAGCTGCTATGCCTTCTTCCTTCATTGGCTTCCTTAACACCTTTGCAACAAAGTGGTTTGGAGTTTGGGGATCTAGTGTCAAATTGCCCGTGTCTTTCACCAGCAGTTTTCGACTGTGGTCCCATCCAATGGAAGAAGAATGGAATAGTCTACCCGAGGACTTGTCTTCTGAAATGTTCAATTTTCTCGACCAAACACAGAGGTTGAAGCTGACATCCTTGCAGGATTGACAGAGGACAATGATATGGATTCATAGAGGACAGGAAGGAAACGTTCTTTTAAGAAGTTTTTTAAAAAAAATTGAAGTAGCATTGATTATGCTGTGTTAGTTTCAGATGGACAGCACAATGATTTTTTTTTTCAGGTTTTTCCCCTTATAGATTATTATACAATACTGAGCATCATTGCCTGTGTTATACAGTAGGTCCTTGATGGTCATCTGTTTTATATGTAGTCATGTGTATCTGTTAATCCTAAATGCCTCATTTATCCCCTCCCTACCTTTCCCCTTTGGTAACCATTAAGTTTGTTTTCTGTGTCCACGAGTCTATTTCTGTTTTGTAGATAAGTTCATTTGTATCCTTTTTTTTTTTTTAGATTCCAGGTATACTCGATGTCAGAGATATTTTTGTTTCTCTGTCTGACTTACTTTACTCACTATGACAGTCCCTAGGTCCATCCATGTTACAAGTGGCATTATTTCATTCTTTTTCATGACTGAGTAATATTCCACTGCACATATGTGCCATGCCTTCTTTATCCATGCCTCTGTTGATGGACATCTGGGTTACTTGTGTCTTTCAGGATTTTAAGGCCAGTGAGTGCATACACCAGCAGCCATAGACGCCACTACGAGGAGCTAAATATGAGCTTATCTCACTAGTAGGCCTTTCTAAATTTATTTTTAAAATTCCCCTCCCTAGTGACACATAGAATACGAACAATAAACTCAGACATTTTAGTCATACAGTTCAATGAATTTTGTGGTACGAAAACCCTATGTAGCATCCACACACACAAAGAAAGAAATATGAGATTTCCCCTACCCTGGAGGTATTGTCTGTGGCCAAAATCCGCACGGAGCCCCTCCTCCGACTTCTCTCCCATGGTTTAAGCTTGAGATGTGTGTTTGTTCACTTTCCGTATTGTTGTTACTGTTGCCATTTGTAGTTTGAAAGGTTCCAGAATGCATATGCATCCCGTAGAAACTCTTCTGTTGCAATGGTTTTAGAATGAGAAAAGGAAATGAGAGTGTGAGGGAGGGAGGGAAGGAAGGAAAGGAAGGGAAGAAAGAAGGTCTTTTAAATTAAGCACTCTGTTCAAATCTGGGCTTCCCAGTGGCTCAGAAATAAAGAATCTGCCTGTGATACAGGAGACACAGGTTTAATTCCTGGGTTGGGAAGATCCCTTGGAGGAGGAAATGGCAACCCACTCCAGGAATCTTGTCTGGAAAACCCCATGGACAGAGGAGCCTGGTGGGCTGCAGTCCAGGGGGTCGCAGAGAGTCAGACACGACTGAGCGACTGACACTATGACTTTTAAGTCACGCATTCTATTCAGAGCTATGTCTTACCCATCTCCTTTGAAGGATCTTTGGAAGGTTAAACTAGTTTGGTTCCCTTGAAAGAATTAACATGGTATAAACTCACGCTTCACGATGACATCACGACTTAAGAAAGAATTCTTGCACACCCGTTTCTGCTTTAAAAGCAGGTCCTTGTCATGCCTGATAATCACATCTATTTCTGGGCTCTGCCCACATGCAGCAAGAACCGTAAATGTTTTCCTCCTTTGTTGCCTTGTTTTCAGAGAAAAACCTCAGTGCCTGGCTCCCTGTTGTATCCCTTTAAATTCTTCAGAAACACCCAAATGCTGGTAAGTATAGTTTGTGATCTCACGAGTACACAGGTGGTCATCTTTCTCTGGTATGATCTGAGGTAGGTTCTGAAATGGAAGCAGTTTGGGGGAAGAGATAATCTTTTCTGCTTCTTGAAGTGCAAACGTGCTGTTGTGACAGAGCTGTTAAAAGAAAAAGCGGGAAGGGTCCTTCCCTGGCGGTCTAGTGTTGAGACTCCAGGCTTCCCCTGCAAGGGGCCTCGGGTTCCCAAAAGTAGTCTGAGAACTAAGGGCCCACCTGCCAAGCAGCACAGCCAGAAGCGAAAATATAAAAAAATTGAAGAAAAAGAAGGGGATGCTGAAGCTTCAGTATTTGCCGGGCGTACTGGAGTGAATTTGAATTGCCTGAATTTAAGCGAATGTCCCGCATTCGGTCATGTCCATTAAATTAAAATGCGGTCATGTTAAATTATGCATGGTCTTGTAAACATACCCAGTTGGGTTCCTTTAATGCAGTACTGTTGATGACCCTCTCTGTCTGGAGTGTCTGGGTGGATTTCCATTTTCTGAGACTGGGTTTAGCACAGTCAGCATTGACCGGTGGCCACGATAAACCCTCCTCCCTTGCTTCTTGGTCTTCAGTGCAAGGACCCTGGCTTTGTGTTTGGTTCCCTAGGTCTGGTTTAACGGCACGATGAGGAATCTAGGGCATGGATCTAGAGCTCCATCAACTGCCAGCTAACTCCAACATGGAAACTTGGATTTTTTTAGATTCCTGGAAATAAAAGCCAAACAGTCACTTGAGGTCCAACCAGTCCATCCTAAAGGACATGAACCCTGAATGTTCACTGGAAGGACTGATGTTGAAGCTGAAATTCCAATCCTCTGGCCACCTGATGGGAAGAACTGACTCATTGGAAAAGACCCTGATGCTGGGAAAGACTGAAGGCGGGAGGAGAAGGGGATGACAGAGGATGAGATGGTTGGATGGCATCACCGACTTGATGGACATGAGTTTGAGTAAACTCTGGGAGTTGCTGATGGACAGGGAGGCCTGGCGTGCTTCGGTCCATGGGGCCGCAGAGAGTCGGACGCTACAGAGGGACTGAACAACAGCAACAGCAAATCCCACTGGTCTGTCCTGGCTGCTCTTTGGTCTGTACATTCTGATTTGCTTGGCTCATGTCCTTTTCCCTCTACATTGTGTCCTCCTCTGATTTCACGGTGTGCGGCTCATTATGTGCTCTTGGGTCTTAGACAACAGTTAGTCAGTAGGAAGAGGGAGGGACTTCCCTGGTGGTCCAGTGGTTAAGACTTTGAGCTTCCACTGCAGGCAGCATGGGTTCAATCCCTGGTCAGGGAACTAAGATCCCACATGCTTCATGGTGTGGACAAAAAAAAACATGAAGAGGGAGAAGAATGGGGTGTGTACGGCAGGGGTTGAGGGAGCAGGTGAGGTGCAGACATGAAGAAAATCATTGTGTCCAGAATTTGGAGTATGAGGGACTCATATCCTATGGATATATGGCGTTTAAAGAATAGCTCAGTTGGTAAAGAATCCACCTGCAATGCAGAAGACCTCGAGTAGATTCTTGGGTCAGGAAGATCTGCTGGAGAAGGGAAAGGCTACCCACTCCAGTCTTCTTGGGCTTCCCTGTTGGTCAGCTGGTAAAGAATCCACCTGTAGTGCGGAAGACCTGGGTTCCATCCCTGGATTGGGAAGATCCCCTGGAGAAGGGAAAGGCTACGCACTCCAGTGCTCTTGCCTGGAGAATCCCAGAGACGGGGGAGCCTGGTGGGCTGCCATCTATGGGGTCGCACAGAGTCGGACACGACCGAGCGACTTGGACTTTTCACTCAGAAAAGTGATGTTTAGGCTGAAAGATCCTTATTTTTCCATAATGTGGAAGAAGAAATAAAGCTGGTCTAACCTGAGTAAGAGTCATAAAAACTGGGGTAGGTCTCCTACAGAAGGTGCTTCTAAGTATCTTATTATCGATTGATATGCCCGGTAAGCACTTTCCGTGAGGATCAAACAGAGATGAAAAAGGTGTTCACGCTGAGGACACTCGACATGGGTCCTGAGAGTGTTTCTTCACTTTATTTTAGCTATTAAGAGATTGAAATTCACAGTGGTCTTTGCAGGGACATTATGGGATACAGGTATTTTAATCACATGAAAGTAGTTGAGAGAAATTCTGTCATCAGAAAATATGCCCTTGTTTCCTATGCTGGGTCAGACTCAGCCAGCAGGCACGTTTATCTGTAATAGGCTGGTTCTGAGTCTTTCCCCAAGGCTGTTTATTTGCTTCTGTTAGCATCATTTGTCTTTTATGAGCAGACTCGCAGTAGCGGATTCCTGTGAGTTGAGAAAAGGTTTAGGGAGAAACGCTTAGAACAGACAGCTTGAAAAATTTTTTTAAGTGTAATTGATGTATGTTATTGTGTTTCAGATGTATAGCAGAGGGACTTGTGTATATATGTATAGTCAAATGTATATACTGTATATGTGTGTCTATATATATATATAGAGAGAGACATATCTATCTATCTATCTATCTATCTATATATGTATGTTACTGTATTTAGTTGTTCAGTTCCTTACGTGTGTCCGACTCTTTGCTATCCCATGGACTGCAGCACATCAGGCTTCCTTCCTTGGTGACTCAGATGGTAAAGGATCAGGTGTACGATCCCTGGGGCAAGAAGGTTCCCTGGAGAAGGGAATGGCAACTCACTCCGTATTCCTGCCTGGAGAATCCTATGGACAGAGGAGCCTGGGGGGCTACAGTCAGACATGACACAGTTAGTAACATGTGCGTGCGCGCGCACGCGTGCGCGCACACACACACACACACACACACACACACACACACAGCTTCCCAGATGGAGCTAGTGGTAAAGAACCTGCCTGCCAATGCAGGAACCATAAGAGACATGGATTCAGTCCCTGGGTCGGGAAGATCTCCTGGAGAAGGGAATGGCAACCCACTCCAGTATTCTTGCCTGAAGAATCTCATGGACAGAGGAGCCTGGTGGGCTGCAGTCCATGGGTTGCAGAGTCAGATACAACTTAAAGAGACTTAGCACACACAGACACACACACACAGACACACAGACGTATATATATTTGTTGAGATTATTTTCTATGATAGGATTTTATAAGATGCTGAATATAGTTCCCTGCACTGTACAGGAGGTCCTGGTGATGTTTATTTTATGTAGAGTGGTGTGTATCTATTAATCTCATTCTGCTAATTTATCCCTTCCTTCTCCTGCAGTAAACATGAAAGTCAGTCGCTCAATTGTGTCCAGCTGTTTGTGACCCCATGGGCGGTAGCCCACCAGGCTCCTCCATCCATGGGATTCTCCAGGCAAGAATACTGGAGTGGGTTGCCATTCCCTTCTCCAGGGCATCTTCTCAAGCCTATGTCTCCCGCACTGCAGGCAGACTCTTTACCATCTGAGCCACCAGCGCAGCCCCATGGAAAACATAAATTGGTTTTCTATGCCTGTGCGTTTGTGTTTTGTATATACTTTTATTTGTATTAATTTTAGATTCCACATTTAACCGATGTTCTATAGTTGTCTTTGTGTATCTGATTTGTTCCCTTAGTGTGATAATCACTGGGGTCCATCTGTGTTGCTGCAGATGTCATGATTTTATTCTTTTGTATGGCAGCGTAGTAGTCTACTATGTGTGTGGACCACATCTTCTTAAACAAGTTGTTCACTGGTGGTTCTTTTAGAATGGATAACCCTTAACCCCGGTCATACATGTCGCTTCCTCCTGTGAACAGGGAGAGGACGTGGTTTTCCACGGTAGCTTCACATTCCGGACCTCCATTCCACAAACTGGCCTCTGTAGCGGCTGATCTGCGTGCCTTGCAGATACGATGAGAACGGATCGCCAGCTGGTAAACAGCAGCGATCTCCGTGTCTGATGGTCCCACGTGCATATTTCTGAATTCATGCCCACATTTAGTACCTGTTTTATTGAACCTTACTTGATGTGCAGGCACTTTGCTCAAAAGTACAAAGGGGTACAGGAAAGAGAAGGCATAGCATGCTTAGAGCCTAATGGGAACAAATACAGTGAAGGAATAATTTGGATAGATAGTAGACGGATAATGGATAGACAGCTGATGGAGTAGATGGCAAATGATGAATAGACAGATAATGAAAGAATAAGTTAGCACCTAATAGAAAACAGTAAACAGAGAAGGAATAAATTAGATCGATAGATAGATGGTAGAGAGATAATGCCTAGACAGATAGCTGATAGAGTAGATGACAAATGATAAATCGATAGACAGACAGTCAGAGAATAAATCAGAGCCTCACCAGTTCAGTTCAGTCCCCCAGTCGTTCCTGACTCTTTGCGACCCTATGGACTGCAGCATGCCAGGCTTCCTTGTCCAGCATCAACTCCTGAACCTTACTCAAACTCATGTCCATCGCGTCGGTGATGCCATCCAACCATCTCATCCTCTGTCATCCCCTTCTCCTCCCACCTTCAAGCTTTCCCAACATCAGGGTCTCTTCCAGTGAGTCAGCTCTGTGCATCAGGTGGCCAAAGGATTGGAGCTTAAGCTTCAGCATCAGTCCTTCCAATGAACACCCAGGACTGATCTCCTCTAGGATGGACTGGTTGGGTCTCCTTGCAGTCCAAGGGACTCTCAAGAGTCTTCTCCAACACCACAGTTCCAAAGCATCAGTTCTTCGGTGCTCAGCTTTCTTTGGAGCCTAATAGGAAAGAATAAATGAGATACCCAGATGATAGACAGGTAGCTGATAGAATAGATGATGAATGATAGTGAGAGAATAGAGTCTAATAGGAAAGAATCAATAATGAAAGAATGAAATAGATAGCTGATAGATATGTAGACACATTATAGACATACAAGTTGACAAGTGCTTGAAATAAATAAATCACAAATGAAAGTGAATGGAAATTAGATAGATGCTGAAAGAAATAAAAAAGAATGGAACAAGAAATAAGAGTGAGCGAATGAATTAGAAGGATGAAGGATAAATTGGAGTCTCATGTTAAGAGGAAAGAAGAAATGATGAGCCAGCAAATAAATCTAACATCTTGATGGGCTCACCTTCTCCACCTCCCTGCATCCCAGGCGTGGTCTCTTTGGAGACGGTCTCAGTTAAAAATGGCAGTGTGGAGTTTGACCGTCACAGCAACTAGCGCCAATGACAAGCATCTCAGCGACCTGCGGCAATGCTGCGGTAGCGGGCCGAGCCTTCTCCCCTTCAGAGCCCTCCCAACCGTCTCCCTCCTGGCTCCAGGCTCCGGATGTCTGGCTGCATCCACAGACCCCCTTGTCCTCCACTTCCCATCCACTGGACTGGTGGGGAAATCCTGGCGTATCCCCTCCCTCACCCCTCCTAAACCAGTTTCCTGCAGAATCACGAGGAGCTGCTCACTAAATCTTAACCACTTGGATCTGACGATGTTGTGTTTGGCTGGATGTTATTAATATCGTTTTTTTTTTTTTAATTTGAAAGCCAAGAGAAATTTTTTTTTAATATTCAATTGGAGGATTCTTGCTTTCCCATGCTATGTTGATTTCTGCTGTACAACACTGAGAATCAGTCATAACTCTATATATCATATGTATGTATATATGTATTTTCATGTATATTGTGTATAGGTGTGTGTGTGTGTGTGTTTGTGCGTGCATGCGCACGCATGCACACATGCTAAGTCACATCATTTGTGTTCGACTCTGCGATGCCTGGATAATTCCATGGAATGGAGAAACCATGGACTCTACAGTCCATTGCGTCACAGAGTCGGACACGACTGAGTGACTTTCACTTCACTTCACTGCAGTGCTAAGGAGCCCGCTAGCCTCCTCTGTCCATGCGATTCTCCAGGCAAGAATGCTGGAGTGAGTTGCCATTCTCTTCTCTGGGGCATCTTCCCAACCCAGGCTGATCTCTTAGGTCTGGTGCATTAGCAGCCAGGTTCTTTATCACTAGAGCCACCTGGGAAATATACACACACACAGACACACACAGATACACACAGACATGCATACATATCCCCTCCTCTTGAGCCTCCCCCCACCCACAGCAGGATGCGACTCTATCTTGACTTTATAAACAACATACACAAGAGTGGAAAATTCCAACAGGGTACCCACTACAGTCTCCCCCCTCTCTTTGGATAAGTCCTTCCTCTTTTTCTTATTCCTCCCTTCATATCCCGCCCTACCTCCTTCCTTCCTTCCCTGGCTCTTGTCTTTAGAACAAAGTAGCTAAAAGCCGACAATGTAGAGTGTTTCAATTCCTTCACTATACCAAAGCCACATCCGCAGGAAAAGGACTTTCTTTATCAGAGACACCGTGTTCTCCGAGGAACCCGTTTGTATGCCAGCCTGCCCAGGACAAAATGGTTCCAGTCATTTGCACATTGAAAAAAAATAATAATAAGATACAGGTTTAATCTATCGAGACTGAAAAATGTTTCCCTTTGTTTCAACTCAAATACTTACTGGGGAGGAGATGAAGATGACTAAATAACTGGAAAAACAGTAGGAATGCCATGTCAACCCCGACCTCTCTGCAAACGAATGTTTTCACAGTCTGACTTCCCACCGACTCCTGAGTTGTGTATCACTCCCATGCTTAAAACTCACTACATCAAGCTTAAATTAAAAATGGTTCCAGTTCTCCAGCTCTTGACGGCATCTGAACTTCCAAGTTGGAGTCTCCTCACTTTTAGCAACACCAGCCCTCTGTGCCCCTGCAGGAATTTCTTTCCATCGTGTTGGTCATGCAGAAAATGCCGTCTGTGGCATCCGAGGGTTGTGTGAATATCTGCTTTAAATACACCCAGTCCAGGCACAAAAGTGATATAGACCCAAGAGGAGGGTTAGCAGTGGAGGGCTGTATGTCCAGGGACCCACGAGCGGGGATGGGCTCTCTTTTATCTGATGCTGTGAATTCAGCTATGAGGCTTCCCGGGTGGGTCACACACAAGCCCGCACCCTGACTGTGTTCACCTCTTCTCATACCCCAGACGTGTGCACTGCCCTGAACTATTGTTTGCCAGCCTCATTCACACCTTCATACTTTTGTAACAGAGACGTTCATTCCAAAACGATTTTTGTTTTTTTCCACATTTTCAATATTTATAAACATGCGGAGTGTGATACCATATATATTCCTGAAGCTCAGGCTTGAAGTTTTATCCTTAAGGCAGTAGGGACTCCCTGTAGAGATTTCAGCAGGAAAAAATGGACGGTGATGAGGTGTGTGTTTCCAAAGAGCCCCGTGAAATATTTTAGCCTTGTGGCTCGGTGGTATAGAATCTGCCTGCAATGCTGGAGACACGGGTTCTATCCCTGGGGTTAGGAAGATGCCCTGGAGGAGGAAATGGCAACCGACTCCACTGTTCTTGCCTGGGACATCCCGTGGACAGAGGAGCGTGGCATCCGTGGGTTTTGCAAGGAGTCGGACAGGGCTGAGTGACTAACACTTACTCTAAAGATGATGGACTCCCCTGTCTGTCCGGTGGTTGAGACTCTGTGGCACCAAAGCCGTAGTAGAGGTTCAGTCCCCAGTGGGGGAACTGAGATCCTGCATGCTGCTTGCTGCAGTCTACAACAAAAACGCTGAGCTGATGGAGACGAAGAGTTGTTGAGGAGTGTCCTGGAAGCCATGAGTCAGCAGAACGAGAGGAGAGGAAACGAACCAGGTTCCAAAGCTTCGGCAGGGTCTCGGGGTTTGGGGCCAGCTTGAGAAGACAAAGCACATGGGACGGGGTGTCTTCAAGGGCCCTCCTGCCTCGGTTCTGGCTGGCAGACAAGGAATGGCCTCCATCTTTGTGTGGGTCTGAGTTAACCTGGTGAGATCTGAAGCGGGGAGGAGTGAGTGGTACCGGAGGACATTCTGCATCCTTGGAAGCGCTTACATCAGCAACAGGTCCCGGAAATAGGGGGGCTGGTCCTCTTCTTTCTAGAATGTTTCTGAAATCGGAGCCAGTCTGAGCTGGTTCCTCTATCAGATGGCCTGGGGTCGTCCTCGGGGCATTGTCTTCCCTGTTTCAGAAGAAGATTCAGTTTTCAGATTTCACAGGAGCCCTGCAACACTTTGTCTGTGAATTTCATTTTCTTTGCCTTTGGGCCATCTGCTGGGAGGAAGCTTCTGACTTTGGAGGGTTCCTCCTTGAGAGTTCCCAGATGGCACTGGGGGTTAAGAACCCACCTGCCAATGCAGGAGACATAAGAGACGTGGGTTCGATCCCTGGGTTGGGAAGATGCCCTGGAGGAGGGCATGGCAACCCACTCCAATATTCCTGCCTGGAGAATCCTATGGACAGAGGAGCCTGGCGGGCTACAGTCCATGGGGTCACAAAGAGTCGGACTCAGCTCAAGTGACTTAGCACATCTTTCAGAGTTGATGATGGGACAGCCCCCAACAAGGTCAGCCTGACTGTACTTGCCTCTTCAGAATGTCCTCAGTTATGATTCCCGGCTTGGAAATTCTGAAAGGAGTTGGATGGTGTTGAGATTCTGACAATGCCATCCAAAAAGATCACTCTTGACAAATATGAGGTTGGAAGAATGTTTTAGTTCCGTAAACCAGAGTACAGCCTCACAATGAAATGTGCTTGGCAAAAGGATGATGACAAAGTGCTTTACGCGCTTGTATATAAAATCTCCAGAAAGCTGGTAAGTGAAAAATAAATAAAAGAGTGAGGAACAGGAGAATTCATACAGTTTGCTACTTTCTGTTGAATACTTTTTGTTGAATACGGAAACAGAAAAAGGACATAGACGGCGTGGTCAGAAGTGAAGGAGAGGGTTGAGTAGGCAGAAGACTACGATATATATCCTTTAATGTAATTTTCGCTTTGAACCAGATAGGTTTTTACCTATCAAAATATATCTCAACAAATAAGATCTAATTTAGTTGATAGTTAATTAATGTTAATTCCCCATAGTTGATAATTGGGCTTATGTAAAATGTCAACATTGGGCTTCCCAGGTAGCTCAGTGGTAAAGAATCCACCTGCAAGGCAGGACACCTGGGTTCTATGCCTGGCTCAGGAAGATGCCCTGGAGGAGGGCACGGCAACCCACTCCAGTATTCTTGCCTGGACAATTCCGTGGACAGAAGAACCTGGTGGGCTACACAGTCCATGGGGTTGCAAATAGTTAGACATAACTGAGCAACTGAACAATAAATTGTTAACATTAGAGAGTGCAGGGTGAGGGCAAAAAGGTAATTATTATTTTTGCAACTTCTCAGAAAGTCTAACATTTGTTCAGAATTAAAACTTTTTTTTTTATGATGTTACACAAACAGCTGGTAAGCACATGAAAATGTGTTCAGCATCACTGGTTATGCGAGCAATGCAAATGAAAGGCTCAGCAAGACACTATTTATATAGCAAATAGAATGGCCAAAATGTTTTTTTAAATGACAACAACAGTTTTATGGGAGAAACTCACTCTCTTATGTCCAGCAACTTCAGAGTGAGGTTGAACAAGTTCTTATAAAATGAGTTCTGTGTCTGTCTTTTGACCCAGCAGTTCTATTTTCAGATGTTTATCTTCAAAAAGTGATTATGCAGGAACCGTCATAAGAACTTTAGTTACAGGTGCCCCAAAGTGGAAACAACCCAAATGCACAACAGGAGAATGGGTGAGCTGTTTGTCATATTCATCTGATATGTATGTTTATTGTATATTCAAACAGTCCAATAGTGCTCAACAGTCCCAAGGGACAAACCTCTGATAACATCCTACAACTTGGATGAAGCCCAGACGTAATGATCAATCAAATAATCAGTCAAAGCTATGGTTTTTCCAATAGTCGTGTATGGATGTGAGAGTCAGATTATAAAGAAGGCTGAGCACCGATGAAATCAAGGCGTATAAACTGTGGTGTTGGAGAAGACTCTTGAGAGGCCCTTGGACAGCAAGGAGATCCAGCCAGTCCATCCTAAAGGAGATCAGTCCTGGGTGTTCACTGGAAGGACTGATGTTGAAGCTGAAGCTGCAGTACCTTGGCCACCTGATGTGAAGAACCAGCTCATTGGAAAAGACCCTGATTCAGGGAAAGACTAAAGGCAAGAGGAGAAGGGGACAACAGAGGATGAGATGGTTGGATGGCATCACCAACTCTATGGACATGAGTTTGAGCAAGCTCCAGCAGTTGGTGATGGACAGGGAGGCCTGGCGTGCTGCGGTCCACTTTTCCTTTTATTCTTTTGGAGAGAACAAGACACCTTTATAAACGGATGACAGTAAAGCCAGAAGCTCCAGTTTGTTTGCAAGTGTTTGAACATTCCTGGGGTCACAGAGTCAGACATGACCTAGTGACTGAATGACAATAGCTCACTTCAGAGACATGGATCTTATTAATTTGATTTTGATTTTCTGAGTCCAGTGCAGGTGGAACGTCTCAGGAAGCAGAAACAATAAGGAGAGTTAGGATCAGTTCAGTTCAGTCACTCAGTTGTGTCCAACTCTTTGCAGCCCCATGGGCTGCAGCACACCAGGCCTCCTTGTCCATCACCAACTCCTCGAGCTTCCTCAAACTCATGTGATGCCATCCAACCATCTCATCTTCTGTCATCACCTTCTACTCTTGCTCTCAATCTTTCCGAGCATCAGAGTCTTTTCAAATGAGTCAGTTCTTTGCATCATGTGACCAAAGGATTGGAGTTTCAGCTTCAGCATCAGTCCTTCCAATGAACACCCAGGACTGATCTCCTTTAGGATGGACTGGTTGGATCTCCTTGCAGTCCAAGGGACTCTCAAGAGTCTTCTCACCAATACCACAGTTCAAAAGCATCAATTCCTCAGCACTCAGCTTTCTTTATAGTTCAACTCTCACATCCATACATGACCACTGGAAAAACCATAGCCTTGACTAGACAGACCTTTGTTGGCAAAGTAATGTCTCTGCTTTTTCATGTACTGTCTAGGTTGGTCATAGCTTTTCTTCCGGGGAGCAAGTGTCTTTTAATCTCATGCCTGCAGTCACCATCTGCAGTGATTTTGGAGCCCAGAAAAGTAAAGTCTGTCACTGTTTCCACTGTTTCCCCATCTATCTGCCATGAAGTGATGGGACCAGAGGCCATGATCCTAGTTTTCTGAATGTTGAGTTTTAAACCAACTTTTTCAGTCTTCCTCTTTCACTTTCATCAAGAGACCCTTTAGTTCCTCTTCTCTTTCTGCCATAAGGGTGGTGTCATCTGCATATCTGAGGTTATTGATATCTCTCCCAGCAATCTTGATTCCAGCTTGAGTTAGGATAGTAGAGTAATAATAATAATTAATATCAAAATGTAGATGTAGAAATGTTATCAGAGAAAACATTTATTAAAATGGCAAAATTAGTATTAGAAGTACCAGTGCCACAGGCTTTTTGTATAAGATCTGTCAGCACGTTGCAATCAGTTTTTCTGAGAACTTCACTTTCACACCTTTATTAGCAGTTTTATGACCCAAATGCAATATAAATTCAAATTTTTCTTAACCTTAGGCAGAGGATGAAATACTTTCAAAAAGTGGGATAGGCTTATTTGTTTCATGGGTTTAACTGATAACAGAAATAATGATTCCTGTGCCTTGGTGTTTACTTCTGACACACTAGAGCAGGCTTGAGACTTTGAATGACTTTATATGTATTCATCTAAGACATGGCCTCAGCTCTGGTAAAGTCTGTTAGAGTTGCTGATTAGAAATGCTGAATGCCTACATTTAGAAATGACCTATTGCATTACCTCTGCAATGTTGGATAATGAAAGAATGGATGCTCAGTCAGTCAAAGTTCCTGTGATGGTTAAGAGTATGTGTCGGCTTGCGTGGACCATGAGGTGACTAGATATTTGGTCAAACGCTATTCTGGGTGTTTCCGTGAAGGTGTCCTGGGTGAGATGAATGGTAGATCAATAGACTGAGTAAAGCAGATTGCTCTCCTTACCCCAGTGGGCCTTGCGCAATCAGTTGAAGGCCTGGCTAGCACAAAAGGCTGACCTTCCCTGAAATAAGAGCAAATTTTGTATTCGATCATATTGTCACTGGTACCTCTTCCTGGTTCAACACTTACTTCTGGCCTTTTGCATTTGAATTGGAGATTAAGTCTGTAGATTTTTGATTTGCCTCTCTGTGAAATCATGTGAATCCATTCTCATATGTCTCTGGCCACGAGTTTGAGTAAACTCTGCGAGTTGGTGATGGACAGGGAAGCCTGGCGTGCTGCAGCCCATGGAGTCACAAAGAGTCAGACAAGACTGAGTGACTTTCACTTTCTAAGGACTCTCCCATACAAGGGGTTTTCCAGGTGGCTCAGGTGGTAAAGGATCCATTTGCCATCGAAGGAGATGCAGGTTTGATCCCTAGGGGCAGAAGATCCCCAGAAGGAGGAAATGGCAAACCACTCCAGTATTGTTTCCTAGCGAATCCCTGGACAGAGGAGCCTGGAGGGCTACAGTCTATGGGGTCACAAAGAGTTGGACATGACTGAGTGAACTGAGCACTCATGCTCCCCCAAAAGACAGTCTGTGTAGGAAGGCTTGAGGCCTCTGTGAATAAAGTGTGGTTTTGTGTGAATGGTTTATTTGGAGGAATGTTGTATGAATGATGTCCATGGGTCCTGTCATCCCCAAAACGCACTGTGAAGGCTGATGCAGTTATAAGGTAAACACAGAAGCAGCAAAATGACTTGTGGTAGCTGCTGAATTCACAAAAATTAACACTCCAATGCTTTGGCCACCAGATGCGAAGAGCTGATTCATTGGAAAAGACCCTGATGCTGGGAAAGATTGAGGGCAGGAGGAGAAGGGGACGACAGAGGATGAGATGGCTGGATGGCATTATCAACTCGATGGATATGAGTTTGGGTGGACTCCGGAAGTTGGTGATGGACAGGGAGGCCTGGCATGCTGCAGTCCATGGGGTTGCAAAGAATAGGACCTGACGGCGCAACTGAACTGAACTGAACTGAACTGAAGAAGAAAACCTTTTACGAAATGAGGCCCAGTGGCTGATGATGGCAGTCCTCTGTTAGCTAGGTACAGCATGATGGGGAGAGTTTCACGGAGCTGTACGTTACATACAAGAGCTCAGTGAGACTGTCTTCAGGTGTTTCAGGCAGATGGTATGTGGAACACTTTCCTCGAATTGCTTCCTCAACAAAGTGGAGCTTACAAGAATTGCAGCAAGTCAGTCTGTAGTTGTAGGTTGGCTGTGAGTGTCAGATTTGCATCCAGTTATTTCCCATCATGGTTGGCAGGAGACTGAATGCTGATCTTTGAAACACCCACCTTGGGATGAATTTTTTCCTAACGACCCATTGAAATGCTTAATGTAAAATCTTAAAGTCAATGAACAGCTTGAGTTACGCTTTAATGATCTCCAATTTTTTGGCATATCAGCAAAGCCTGAAGGTGTAATTAAGTGATGTTGTTAAATATTTATTCGGTCACTTGATTTCAGGTGCCACCTCTAGATCAACATTAATTTGTTTTCTCAGCATAGAGTATTGCTATGTGGTAGGGACTTAATACATACTTCTGAGATGAATTTTAGAACAATGAATGAATGTTGTATTGAATGTTGCATTAAGCTTTCCCTTATTGGCGTAAAATAGCCAGTAAATATATATATATATTTTTAGGGATTTATTCTTTTAGTTGGAGGCTACTTGCTTGACAGTGTTGTGTCAGTAATAGTTTCGGCCATACATCCACATGAGTCAGCCATAGGTAGTCGTCTGCCTCCTGTCTCTTGAACGCCCCCTCCCACCTCCCACCCCATCCCACCCTTCTAGGTTGACACAGAGCACCAGTTTGAGCTCCTTGAGTCAAACAGCCAATTCCCACTGCCTGTCTATTTTCCATGTGGTAATGTCTATGTTTCCATGCTACCATCTCCATTTTTCCCACCCTCCCCTCCCCTGCCCCGCTGTGTCTACAAGTCTGTTCTCTATGTCTGTGTGTCCATGGCTGCCCTGCAAACAGGTTTATGCCCTCTTTCTAGATTCCACACATCTGCCTCAATATGAAATATTTGTTTTTCCCTTTCTGACTTACGTCACTCTGTAAAGTAGGCTCTTTAGAGCTGACTCAGACGGGTTCCTTTTTATGGCTGAGTAATATTCCATTGTATATGTGTACCAGAGCGTCTTTAAAAGTTCATCTGTTGATGTACATTTAGCTAAGCGATGTCCTGGCTGTTGTGAATAGTACTAACATTTGAATCAGTATGAGTATCAGTTCAGTCGCTCAGTCATGTCCGACTCTTTGCGACCCCATGAATCACAGCACGCCAGGCTTCCCTGTCCATCACCAACTCCCGGAGTCCACCTAAACCCATGACCATTGAGTCGGTGATGCCATCCAGCCATCTCATCCTCTGTCTTCCCCTTCCCCTTCTCCTCCTGCCCCCAATCCTTCCCAGCATCAGGGTCTTTTCCAGTGAGTCAACTCTTCGTATGTGGTGGCCAAAGTATTGGAGTTTCAGCTTCAACATCAGACCTTGCAATGAACACCCAGGACTGATCTCCTTTAGGATGGACTGGTTGGATCTCCTTGCAGTCCAGGGGACTCCCAAGAGTCTTCTCCAGCACTCAATGAAGCATTTGAGTACAGAAGTCCAATTTTTATATGCTCAGTGTTTCCTCTTTGGTTCGGGGTCTGTAAACATTCCAAAGGCGTTTGAAACACCTGGGGTCCTTTATGGTGACTGTTTTTAAAAAACAGAATTGGTGAGGTTATTCAAGGAGAGCAATTAGAACAAAAAAAGAAGGGAACTAAGTGCATAAAGTGGGTGTATACCTTAAATTTTTAAACATGAAAATAAATAAATATTTGTCATGTTCCCAAAGGTCAGGGAATAAAGTGCAATAAAAAGCAAGGCAGATTAAGTGAGTCTCGAGTGATAACAGTGTGGAGCATTGGATGGAAATTGCAGCCAGGTCATACTAAATCCAATGAAAGCAACATAAACCTTCAACATTCTATTTTTTGTCATTTGTTAATGTTTATATAAGAGATGGTTTTTCCAGTAGTCATGTATGGATGTGAGAGTTGGACTATAAAGAAGGCTGAGCACCGAAGAATTAATGCTTTTGAACCGTGGTGTTGGAGAAGATTCCTGAGAGTCCCTTGGACTGGAAGGAGATCCAACCAGTTCATCCTAAAGGAGATCAGTCCTCCGTGTTCATTGGAAGGACTGATGTTGAAACTGAAACCCCAATACTTTGGCCACCTGATGCGAAGAGTCTTTCAAAAGACCCTGATGCTGGGAAAGATTGAGGGCAGAAGGAGAAGGGGATGACAGAGGATGAGATGGTTGGAGGCCATCACCGACTCATTAGACCTGAGTTTGAACAAGCTCCAGGAGTTGGTGATGTACAGGGAAGCCTGGTATGCTTACATCCATGGGGTCACAAAGAGTGGGACACGACTGAGCAACTGAACTGATCTGATATAAGAGATAATCTCTCTCATCTGTAATGTCAGCTTCAGAGATTTAATCCATATTTTACAATATGTCTACAATAAGAAACAATATGGAAATAAGTCAGATTTGTAACATGCCTTCATTTAACTAAATATGCATCAAAATTACATTCTGACCTACCAGAATATAGTTACAAAGAAAGGAAATGCCAAGTATTGGTGAAAATGGAAGCAACTTTCATACAAAGTTGATGCATTATTATAAAAAATCATTGTATGCTGTGCTGTGTATGTGCTCAGTCGTGTCTGACTCTTTGTGATCCCACAGACTGTAACCCACCAGGCTTCTCTGTCCATGGGATGCTCCAGGCAAGAATACTGGAGTGGGTTGCCATACCCTTCTCCAGGGGATCTTCCCGACCCAGAGATCAAACCCGTGGCTCTTGTGACTCCTGCATTGGCAGGTGGATTCTTTACCCCTGCACCATCTGGGAAACCATCAACCTAAGCCAGAAAGTATGCTGACTTTATAAGATAGGAATTCTACTTCTAGATATGTATCCGTGAGAAATGACTGCATATTCCTGTTGAAAAGACAGAGAAACTTTGTTTGGTGTAGCCCCAGACTATATAGACCCCAGATGTCCCTCATTAAGATAGTGGAATTGTTTCATATTATTTTTTTACAATTAGTCTTTGTTGGAGTATAGTTGCTTTACAATGTTCTGTTAGTTTGTACTGTACAGAAAAGTATCAACTATGCTTTTAAAATATATATTATCTTATATATTAGATATATATATATATATATATCTTATATATTATCTTACATATTAGTAAGGGAATAACTGCTTCATCTGATATTCATGAATGGATGTCACACGTGTAATATTAAGCAAAGTAAGCAACACACACAAGAGAACTTGAATGTTTCCATGTCTGGGGCTGTCCAAAACATACAGAATGTACCATGTTCGGGAAACAAGACTGTGGTTAACTCAGGAATGTCGGTTGAAAAAGGAGAGAAGGGAGTTTTTAGGTGGTGAAGGAAAAGTTGTCTATGTTATCTTGGACTTGTTTGCACAAACATATCAAGCTATGCTCATTTACCTTTTCACACAAGCTATCGTGTATGTAATATACACTATGTTTCCAATCAATTTTAGAATCAATTATTGATAGTTGAGTGATTTTCATATACATATAGTCTTTCCTTCTTAACTTCCAAACCGGAAATTTCACCATGACAACTTGATGCATTTCAGCAGTATCTCATGAGAAAGAATGAGAATTCAAGTATTGGATTGAGGGACTTACTGGCGGTCCAGTGGTTTCAACTTCACCTTCCAGCTCGGGGTGTTGGTTTGAGCTAAGATCCCCCATGCCTTGTGGCCAAGAGAGCAAAACATAAAAACCGAAGCAATATTGTAACACATTCCGTAAAGTGTTTAACTGCCTCACTGGAAAAGACTCTGATGCCATGAAAGATTAAAGGCAGGAGGAGAAGGGGACGACAGGGGAGGAGATGGTTGGATGGCATCACTGACTCGATGGACACGAGTTTGAGTAAACTCTGGGAGTTGGTGATGGACAGGGAGTCCTGGTGTGCTGCAGTCCATGGGGTCGCAGAGAGTTGGACACGACTGAGCAGCTGAGCTGAAAGCCTTTCAAAAAATAAATGAAATTAAAATAGAGAAAAAAGACATTGGATTGGCCAAAAAATTCATTTGGATTTTTCCTTTCAGTTGAATGAGTTTTAAGGTCACCTCAATATGTAGATTTCATATGAAAGGAAAAAAGTAAATTAATTATCTTCCCCGGTAGCCCACCAGCCCCTTGGATTTGCCTTGACAAGAAGTCACTATTTCTGTATGATTGCAAGTGGGGCCTGGTGTTTGCTTTCCCCGAGTCCAACGTGTGTTTCCAGTTCAAGAGCTGAGGAGTAATAAAGGAACTTCTCCGGGTTTGTGAAGGGCATTTCATATCCATTACTATTGGACTATGGTGCCCTTCCTCGTGCAGAATTTTTTCCAGTGGAGAGGCTAATATCGTCATGCAGGATAAGAGGCAGTTACAGGGTTTCCTTGGAGCATTCGTTTTCCTAATGAATGCACACTTTCATTGCAATGGTCAGACCTTTGAACACTAATGTAAATCTCATGGCCGCTTGTTTTATTAATTGCCAGGACCTTGCTCTCTGGGGTTGTGAATTCACCCTCAGCAGGGACCACCTGCCATTAATCTTCTTCTGATTCTTGACACTGTGCTTTACAATTATCGATTTCCTTTTTTTTTTTTTAAACCAATTAGATATTTTAGTCTTTTCCAAACTGATGCAAAATGGCCAGTCCTTAAAACAATTCACATGTTTTCAGCCGAGAGCCCTTAGCAACCCGTGCGAGTTTGGTCTCTAAAGCGTAGATTCATTGACATGCGAAGGTAGCTTCACATCTACACTGAGGGCGACCTTTGCAAGGATCCAGGTCTTCCACTCACAGAGCTCTATTTGATTTGATGTCTTTGTATCCACAGGATGCTGACTGACAAGGACAATCCAGCCCGGCCTTGTTGCTTATAAATTAGGGCTGTCAGGAACAGATCTCAGCCCTGACTGACTGTCCCAGCTGTTGTGTGTCCAGGGCAAGGAAGACCAGAGAAACTCCCAGGCACCTTTTACACAGTTAGTGATTTATTTTCTGAACGACGCTGAAACGAAATGGTAGGTGCTCGTGGTCCCAGCCAATGCAACAACAAAAAAAAGATTTCGTGTCTCTTGGTGGCTGGGTGCGTTCATTTCCTTTGTTCCTTTGCTCACTTTGCTTTGCGCGTGTGAAATGGATCCTTGGGGGGTGGGGGGAAAAAAGTAACCTCAAGTAAGGCAGTCAAGGACAATCCTGAGTGAAGGAAGACGGAGAGAAAGTTAGTGTTTGCAAGACTGGTACTCTGCCGACTCTTGACCCATCAGCCTCTTGTTCCTTCTCTGCTTACTGTCTGGTGACCCTTCACTTCATCTCTCGGACCTCCTGAGAGGTCCTCCTGACCGATTTACTCCTGCAGCGTTGTGCCCTTTGCCTTGGTATCCCGCTGAATTTTGTCCCCTTCCTTCACCTGCATTTCGGGCAACATCATACTTTTTGTAACAAAAGTCTTCTGTTAGGCTGCCAAAGCCACTCCCACTGAGATACCCTCATATCCTAATAGATAATCTATCCGTTCTTTCCTCATGTGGGTCGTGGTGAGGATGAACTTGCTTCTTTTTGGTGCTGGATTAATATTTTGCTGTTGTTTATGTCTTCTCTGTTACCTGGAGATTTAGGGAGAATGTATCCTGCGGAAAAATACCTTTTGACCTAACGATTCCTCCTCTAAGATTTGAAGTACATTCCAGTTAGCATTATATAGCAATTATTTTTTCTTTATCTTTACTAGAAAACATGGCATTCATATACACTTGATGTTTGAACAACACAGGCGTTAGGAATGCTGACGCCCAGCAAAATCAGAAATCCGTGTATAACTTTTGACTCCATAAAAATGTAATTGCGATAGTCAAGTATTGACCAGAAGCGTTACTGATAGCATATAGCTGATAAAGTCCCATTTTATATATTTCTGACTACAGACTTCCCAGGTGGCGCTAGTGGTAAAGAACTCACCTGCTATTGTAGGAGATATGAGATAAGCTTTCGATCCCTGGGATGGGAAGATCCTCTGGAGGAGGGCATGGCAACCCACTCCAGTGTTCTTGCCTGGAGAATCCCATGAACAGAGGAGCCTGGTGGGCTACAGTCTTTCAGTGTTGCAAAGAGCTGGACACAACTGAAGTGACTTAGCACACGTACAAATCTAACTGCATACATTTTATGCATTCATGATATGCCAAAAGTTTTCTTAGCTTCTTCAATATTTCTAGGCTATGTGGTTCATCTGAGACTTTTTTCAAGTTGCAAGTCTCTAAAAAATTTTTCCAATGTATTTACTGAAAAACTCTGCATACAGGTGGACCCACCCAGTTCAAACTCTGGTTGTTCAAGAATCAGCTATAGTTAAGATATAAAGCATCTGCAGTTATATGATGTGTTTATTTTTTAAAAAATTTATATTGATGAAGTATAGGTGATTTAAAATGAGATGTTAATTTCTGCTGTTCAGCAAAGTGATTCCGTTATACACACACTCATATTTATTCATATTATTTTCCATTGTGGTCTGTTGCAAGGTATTGAATACATTTCCCTGTGCTACACAGTAAAAGCCTTGTTCCTTATCCATTCTCTATTTAGTAATTTGCTGCTGGAAATCCCAAACTTCCATTCATGCCTCCCACGCCCCACTTTCCCTTGCAACGACGAGTCTGTTCTCTTTGCTTGTGAGTCTGTTTCTGTTTGACAGATGAGTTCATATGTATCGCTTTGGGTTCCACATATACATGACACCTGTGACTTATTTTTAAATGCCTGTTTACTCTCTTAATCCATTCTACAAAAACTTCTGCCACTTTCAACAAAACTTGCCTTGTCTGGGTCGCCTGTGATCTACCTATTATTAAATGTAATGATCAATTTTTAATCCTCATCTTTTCTGATCTAATAAAACAGTTTGACATGAGACAGGTACCATGCATGTAGCTAATTTAATGTCATAAGGCCCAAATGAATTTCTGGATGTTTGCTGAAGTGTTGTTGAGTGTCCCACTTCTGTGTGCTTGTGCAGATCACGACGTTTATTATTGAATAAATGACCAACGCTAGCAAATAATAATTCAAGATACATTTTCTGTTGTTAGGTAGGGAGAAACATCTGATCCATGCCGTAAGTGGTTTGTCTCTCATAAGTCAGGTAAAGCTAGAAAATAGGCTTTTTCTCATGAAAGCCAGGTGACTTGGTTACAGATTGGGGAGAAAACTGGTCCATGAAGGATTCTTGCTGTTTCATCTTGCTAAGGTGTCTGCTTTCTCCACTCAGAATGCTGTGAGCTTGAAGAGAACTTTGTTGTTCTTCTAATTCTTTGGATTATGATTCATTTTCTCTCTTTTCTGACCAAGAGGCAAGCTAAAGAAAAAAAAAATACCCCAAAGTAAATGCAAATAATTAGAAAGCTTCTAATCCTTTGAGATAAATTCTCATTGTTTCACATTTCCCAGGGAAATACTACTGTTTCAAGGCAAAATGAATGTGATACACTTAACAAGAAGTACAGCTTGTTTTCAACGCACACACAGAGCTCTGTTATTTATGCGGATCATGAACAGAAGTAAGGGCAAATGAAACCTCTAGATAATTAGAAACAATGTTCTTCAGCAGTCACTCCCTGCCATCTCAGTAGATGGATGGCCATTGTTATCAAGTAACCAAATTCACTAGATTCAGTGTTGGCTGCGTTCATTTCCATGTGAGATTCATGGACACTCGGCTGTATTTAACACAGAGAACCAACAAGGACCTGCTGGACAGCACAGGGACCTCTGCTCAATACTCTGTAATAACCTTATGGTCACCAGGGGGAAGGATGGGGGAAGGGATAGTCAGGGAGTCTGGGATGGACATGGACACACTGCTGTGTTTACCGTGGAGAACCAGCAAGGACCTGCTGGACAGCACAGGGAACTCTGCTCAGTACTCTGTAATAACCTTATGGTCACCAGGGGGAAGGATGGGGGAAGGGATCGTCAGGGAGTCTGGGATGGACATGGACACACTGCTGTATTTAACACGGAGAACCAGCAAGGACCTGCTGGACAGCACAGGGAACTCTGCTTAATGTCATGTGGCAGCCTGGATGAGAGTGGGATCTGGGGGAGAATGGATACATGTATATGTATGACTGTTCACCTGAAATCACAATATTGTTAGTCAGCTCTAGGCCAATAGAGAAAAAAAGAAAAAGTTTAAAGTTTGAAAAAAAAAGTGACTTCAGGTATTTATGATATAGGTAGTTAAAACACCCACTTCTAGAATCACGCAAACAAAAACAGGTTACTTTTGAATTGGCCTAACAATAGGAGGATGATTATGGAAATGATGCTATATATGAAATGCAGTGTTGTACAGTCACAGATATATGTGATTATTAATACTACAGCAACTGTTAATATGCTCGCAGAAATAAAAAACAACATGACTTGTTTACTTGCCTTAGGGCCGACTGTGAGTAGCAACATTCTTAAAAGGGATAAGTGGTGGTTTAATTGTCATTTTGTATTTTAAGCACATTTTGAGTCTTGAGCCAATCAGGGGGTCCAAGAGTAGCCCTCATAGTGAGCTGGGACCTTGGACAGTTCCCCACCGTTTGCCTGGGCACAGGAAGCAGGGTGTTCCTGAGAAGAGGTCTCCAGAACGAGGAGCGCATGTGTGTGGTCTTTACATGAAAAACGGGTGTGTGGGTCATTTAGATCTTCATACTCATTTAGACCTTCTCTCTCAACTCAAGGACAGTAAGAAAATGAAAATGATCAAGAGAATATCAGAGTATGGAAATGCTGGTTTAGTCGCTAAGTCATGTGTCCGGGGACTCTTGGAACTCCATGGACCATAGCCCACCGGGCTCCTCCGTCCATGGGAGTCTTGAGGCAAGAATACTGGAGTGGGTTGCCATGCCCTCCTCCAGGGAATTTTCCCGACCCAGGGATCGAACCCACATCGCTTATGTTTCCTGCCCTGATAGGCAGGTTTTTTTTTTACCACTAGTGCCACCTGGAATGCCCAGAGTACGTGCCTGCCAATGTAAAACAGCTTAACATTGTAAAGGAATTTTCCTCCAATTAAATCATAAATAAATAAAAGATGCTTGTACATTATACTACGTTGTATTGGATTGGCCAAAAATTCGTTCGGATTTTTCTGTAACATCAACTGGGAAAAAACCAAAAGAAATTTTTGGCCAACCCAACACTGCTTTCTCTTCTAACATTAGAAGAAGAAAAAAAGACTTTGTAGAATAAAATAGTATGTTTATTAAGGTTATTTGCGATAGAAGATGCCAATAGGTGTGTTTAACGGATACCCTATGATTTGAACCTACCTCTGAAGGATAATTTTCTCTAAGCATAGAGACAGCCATGGAAATGACTGTCTTCAAGCAAAGTGGAATATTTCCATAAAAGCTGGCATTTCTGTGTATTGACAGAAGGAAATTCTGTGGTATGCCAGGGGAGTTCCTTTACTCCCCCAGCTCTGTAACAGAGCAGTGCAAACCTCCCCATGCAAAAGTATTGACAGTGAGCCAGGACTTACTCTTTCATAAGCTTGCCTCGCTTCTTCTCAAGAGCGAGCTGTTTGTACAAGCTGTTTCATTTTCCTTTGGCCAGGACACACTCTGAATGATCTGAAGTGTGTTTGCCCACAGATGTGTAGAGAGATGAACTTCTCTGGTGACTTAGATGGAAAAAAAAAAGAAAAGAAAAGAAAAAGAAAAACAAACAAAAAAAGAAAAACAAAAATCTGCCTGCAATGCAGGAGATGTGGGTTTGATCCCTGGAAGAGAAGATTCCCTGGAGAAGGAAATGGCAAGCTATTCCAGTAACCTTATCTGGAGAATCCCATGGACAGAGGAGCCTGGTGGGCTACAATCCATGGGGTTGCAAAGGGTCTGACTTGACTGAGTGAGGAGCACTCATGTCAAGAGATGGGTGCCTGCCTCATCTTCTTCCTCCCTGGTGTCCAGGTTCATAATCTTTGAAGCAAAATATACAACAAAGGCAGTCCATATATGCAGTGGAATATTACTCAGCCGTAGAAAAGAGTCAGTGCAAATGATGCTAGTCAGTGCTAATAACCTAGAGGCTGTTTATACAGAGCGAAGTTAAGTCAGAAAGGGAAAAGCAAATATTGTATGTTAATGCATCTAATGGGAATCTAGAAAAATGGCATAAGTGAACCTATTTGCAGGGCCGTACTGAAGACACCGACTCAATGGGCATGAGTTTGAGTAGACTCCGGGAGTTGGTGATGGCCAGGGAGGTCTGGCGTGCATGGGGTCACAGAGAATCGGGCACGACTGAGCGAGTGAATTGAACTGAACTGGTTGAAGACACATATATGGAGAAGAGACCTATGGACCCCTGACGTCAGGGGAGCAGAGGGTTGGAGGAACAGAGAGATGAACAGTGTGAAAGAGTATAGATTACCACGCGTACAATAGATAGCCAGTGGGAATTTGCTCTATGACTCAGGGGACTCATACCGGAGATCTGGGCAAACCTACAGGGGTGGGAAGTGGGAGGGAAGTTCAAGACAGAGCAGACATGTGTATACCGATGGCTAAGTGATGCGGGCGGATGGCAGAAGCCACACAGTATTGTAAAGCCACTATCCTTCAGTTAAAAACAAATCAAAAACTTTAAAAAGTACCGCAAAGCACACAGTAGGACCCTTGAAGCCCAGGGAGGAATTTCCAGGGTCTAGGCATGACGATTCCCATGAAAATGGGAGAGAATTCAGGCAGTTACGAAGTAACAAATAATGGTCCCCTCGAACAACCTTGAAACTTGCCACCTCTGTTAATAGAAACATCCTTGAAGACTTGAAACTGAAAGGTTAAGCCCCGAGTTATAGATTCTGTTTTTAAACCTCCAAGTAGAGTGTGGCAACTCTTTTATGGGCAATGTTTTTAAGTATTATGCACTCAGGGAGTGAAAACCAATTTTCCTCAGTAAGAAAGGCAATAGCATTGTTTTAAGGAAAGCTGTTTCATCTGTCTTGGGCGGAAGGGTAGATGAGGGAAATTAATTAGTGCCCCCCTTCCAATTACTTCATGTTTTATTAGGTTTACTGAAGGCGTCCTGCCTGTATGGTCTGCTACCCTCCACAATAAAGCCATTATTCTGCGGCGCTGCCCTGATGTCTGACCGCATTTTGGCGACTACTCATGTTTATTTATGAGTCTTGCTTGGGGAAAGATGTGTGAGGTCTGGCAGGGAGTCCGCCGATGGATGCTGACTCTTCTTCTGTGTTGGATATAACCAGGAGCACCCCGAGTGTAGCGAGCCTCCAGAATGAGTTAATGCCAGCCTGTGCCCTTGAAAACCAGGCAGAAGGTGCCCTCAATACTTAATATTCATGGCAGTGATGGGAGGAGTGGTACTGGGAATGGTCCCGTTCTGCCGAATCCACAGCATTCAAGCAACGTGGAAAAGCAAGTCTTGGCACAGTCCTCGCAAAGTAGTAGTGACTGAGGGGGAAAGCACCTTGACGTCTCTCCGATGTCAAGGTGTTTAGACATTAATTTTTTAGAAATTAATTTATTTTAATTGGAGGCTAATTACTTTAAAATACTGTAATGGTTTTTTGCCATACGTTGACATGAATCAGCCATGGGTGAAGGAATTGGATCGTCCAGGCAAGAATACTGGAGTGGGTTGCCAGGAACTGATGGCTTAGGTAGGACTGGGTTTGTACATCGTGCTGTGACATTCCTACCCCATGACATAGCCACCTAGAATCTTTTTTTCATTATTTCCTGGGGTCACCTTGTATCTGCTTGGGGATCATGAACTGGCCATCTTTGCTTTTAGCTGAATAGCATGCCTGAAGGCGCTTGATGGGTATTTGCTGAGAACATGAAATAGTCTGTTGTCTTAGGAAGTCTCTTTATAAATGTCAGCTTTCAGAAAGTGGACTTTGCATCTGAACCTCAGATAGATACCCCGTCTTTCAGCATCTCTCTCCATCCATTTCTTCCCCCCTCCCTTTTTTTTTTAAATGTGTACTTCTTTGGCTGTGTGGGGTCTTAGTTTTGGCATGTGGGATCTTCAATCTTTGCTGTTTCATGTAGAATCTTTTTATTAAGTTGCATCATGTGGGATCTAGTTCCTCAACCAGTGATGGAACCCGGACCCTCTGCGTCGGGAGGATGGAGTCTTAGCCACTGGACCACCAAAGAAGTCTCTCCCCACCCATTTCTGTAATCAGTTGAAACAACTTACAAAACCCAAGTTTCATGCTGGTTTTAGTGGAAGGCCCGTCGGCTGGTCACCACAGTTTACAATCAGAAGGTGGGGGTGTGCACCATAGTGTCTGATTCCTTGTTACCCCATGGACTGTGGCCCGCCAGGCTCCTCTGTCCATGGGATGCTCCAGGCTAGAATACTGGAGTGGGTTGTCATGCCCTTCTCTAGCAGATCTTCCTGACCTGGGAATCGAACTTGTGTCTCCTGCATTGGCAGGGGATTTGTTACCACTGAGCTACCAGTGACTACACCAGTGTTCAAAAGCTAGACTTTTAAAGGGAGCTTCAGCCATGTCAGACATTTCTGTCTGGCTTGGAAACATTTCATAAAAATGGAGCAGCTACTTGAAAAATCCATTTCTTCTGTTTGACGATGTAATTAATCCTATTTTCAATTTTAGGTAGACATACAAGACTTGTGATTTAAAAGTTTTGATTGGATGCAAACAAAAAAGTGCAAACCTCTTGATGTTAAGAAACTATTCTTAATTAGTGTTTTAAAAATTGCAGTGAAATATATTAAATTTTCCATCTTGGCTTTTTCAAATCAACAGTTCAGTAGTTTCAAGTATATTCCATGGCTGTGCAGCCAATCCCCAGAACATTTTTCATTTTGCAAAACTGAAATTCTAAGTGAAAACGCTCCACACACACTCCCCCCCACTGACTGTTTGCGACCCCGTGAACTGTAGCTGCAAGGCTCTCAGTCCATGGGCTTCTCCATGCCAGAACACTGGAGTGGGTTGGTATTTCCGTCTCCAGGGGATCTTCCTGACCCAGGGATCAATTCTGGGTCTCCTGCATTGGCAGGCAGATTCTTTACTGTCTAAGCCACCAGGGAAGCATCAGTTCCTGGCAACCAGCACTCTGCTTTGTGTTGCTCTGAGTTTGACCACTCTAAATAGCTCCTATAAGTCGGATTATACAGCATTTTTTAACGGTCCTCCAGGTTTAGGCATGTTCAGCATATGTCAGCGTTTTCTTCCTTTTTCATGCTTGTAACATTCTATGATGTGCGTGTACCGCACTGGTTATCCATGCATCTGTTGATAGACACTTGAGCATTGCTTCCACCTCTTGCTGTTCTGAAAGCTGTGGCTGTGAACATGTGTATATAAATACGTTTCGAATGTATACCCACCAGTGGAATTGCTTGACCATACGGTAGTGCCACTTTTAATTTTTTTTTTTTTTTGGAACTGCCATTATGTTTTTCATAGCGCCCGCACCGTTTTACATCGCGCCCGCACCGTTTTACATCATCCTGCCAAAAGTACGTAAGACTTCCGATTTCTACACCTCCCTGCCAACACTTTCTATTTCTTGATGGTAGCTATTCTAATGGGTGTGAGGTGGTATGTCATTGTGATTTTAATCAGCACTTACCTGATGACCAGGGATGCTGTAAATCATTTCGTATGCTTATTGGCAATCTGTTGATCATTGGAGAAATGTGTATTCAATCCTTTGTGCATATTTTAATAGAGTTATTTGGGGGTGTTTTCATTGGTGAGTTGTAGAAGTTCTTTATGTATACTGGATATTAACCCCCTATCAGAGGTATGACCTGTCATTCTTTTCTCCCATTTCATAGGTTGCCTTTCACTCTGTTGATTATGCCCTCAGACGCTCAGAAATGTTTCATTTTGATGTAATCCAATGTGTCCATTTTTTAATTGCTTTGCCTGGAGAAACTGTTTTTAGGACACCTGAAAACATTTCTAAATGTAGCCGTTAGTCCAGGCTGAAGAAGAATAAGAAGTAACATCACTGATTCGAGTACATGACATGCTACCGGCTCCATCCTCATGGGTGGGCGTGGTGACCACGGATGGGCCTGTGTTCTCAAGCTCTGATTGAGAAGCTGCTCTGCAGATTCATTTCTCATGGTCTCTCCTGTCGGGCAAATGCTGCATTGTTGTGGCTGGCTCAGCCCTGGCAAAGTCACATCGTTAAATTTGATTTAACACCTGTGTCTAGGAAATGAAGCCGCAAGCCTCTGTGCTCTAAGCTTTTGTTTCTGTGATCCACACTTTCAGTTTAAAAATAAAACTCATCTGACCCTGAGCAAAGTTCTTACAATAAGCACGGAAACAAAATCAGCCATCCCTTATACTAAATCAAAGTAGCAGAGATGATTAAGGTAATGACTTTAAAAGTGAATGTCCCTCTATCACAGTAGACAACCATGCCAGGAGATGCATTTGGAAGTGTCCCAGGGGAAACAGGCAATAGAGCCAGAAATTATCATTCAAAAGATCTGAACGCAAACCCTCGAGTGTCATTTAGGCAAGTGGCTTTGGACGAGCAGTTGGAATATAAATGGCTGTCTGTGGCACGCAGCCTTGAAACCTAGGTTTTGTCTCTTAACAGCTACATTGTCACCTCTGGAAAAGTCTGTTTGTACATAAGTCCCAGTTGAGTCTTTGGGGCTTGCTTATAAAAGAATGCTGTCTGAAGTGTTACATTCTCCTCTCTGGGTCCCAGGGATAATGAGCTGTCAGTATGATAAGGTCCTAGACGCCAATTAAATTTCCACAGTTGCCCCATGCCTTCTGCCTCCATGGGAGGCCTCTGAGTTACACTTTGTCAAGGCAGGGGCCTGTGAACTTGGTGAGGCTGCCGGGGCCTCTCACTCCCATCCTGCACTAATTTTTTTTAATTTGCTTTCATTTTTCTTAGCCACCCAAGTGGCCTGTGGGATCTTAGCTCCCTGATCAGGGTTCGAACCTCTGTTCCCTGCATTGGCAGCACAGAGTCTTCACCACTGGACCTCCAAGAAAGTCCTGTGAATGGGGGTACTGTATTTTGAATTGTTCTCTCTGTCTAGAATCTATATAAAAACCTAATTTCTAGGTACTGAATACAATTATTTGGTGACGCTTCTGAATTAGCCCTTTCTAATTTTCCTGATGGAGTTAGAAATCAGGTCCCCCATTCTCTCATAGAGTAGGACCAGGAACTTTGCAGAGTAGTCTCTTCATGTGTTGCTTGCTCAGGATGCTTCCCCTTTCTTCTGTCTTTGGGATCTACGTCTGTTCTGTCCCTTGTGATCTTGGTTGGACTCTCAGTCCAGTGGGTAAATGAATCTGTATGATTGTGCTTCAATTATGCGTTGTTTACTAAAGAAGGTGGTGACAGAAATTGGCTCTTGGGTCATAGCATATGCATTTCTCATCTGAAATCATCAATACATTCTGCTGTGTCTATTGATAGTGATACATTTTAAAAGAATTCAAATCCAAGTTTCATGACCTATCTCTGATGGGGAGATTCAATGAGCCCTACTCAGAGATGCAGCTATGTTTCATTTCTCTAATGGAATTTTAAGCTGCCTAAAGGTACAGATGTGAGCTGGACCGTAAAAAAGGCTGAGCGCCGAAGAATTGATGCTTTTGAACTGTGGTGCTGGACAAGACTCTTGAGAGTCCTTGAATAGCAAAAAGATCAAGCCAGTCCATCCTAAAGGAGATCAACCCTGAATATTCATTGGAAGGACTGGTGCTAAAGCTGAAACTCCAATACTTTGCCCACCTGATGTGAAGAGCTGACTTATTATAAAAGACCCAGATTCTGGAAAAGATTGAAGGCAAAAGGAGAAAGGGGCAACAGAGGATGAGATAGTTGGATGGCATCATTGATTCAGTGGCTACTTGTTTGACCAAACTCTGGGAAATAATGAAGGGCAGGGAAACCTGGCATGCTGCAGTCGATGGGGTCTCAGAGTCAGACACAGCTTTGTGACTAAACAACAATAGAGGGTCCAGATGGCATTTTCATGTTCTTCGTACCCTTTGCAGAGACAGTAAAATTTCATAGAGAAGGTTAGGGTGATGGAGGCTGTGGCATCCTGTCCAGAGATCCCATCAGGACCAACGCAACTGGTCTTGCCATCTTCTGTGTGTTGTGTTCACAGAACTCAGTTGAATCTCTCCTCCAGAATGGATCTCAGTTGAAGAGAGCTGCCTCACCCAAGGTAGACCCCTACTTCACAGGCAGCCTTCATTTAATGCCTGATCCTCACAGGGCTGTAAATGCTGATCCTCCCCCTTACTTTGAGGATGGATCACACTGAGGGGCCATCTCGATTCCAGAGATATCCATCAAATCAGCTGAGGGCATCAGTGAAGACCTTTGCCATCAACGTCTTTCTCTGCCTGGTCCTATATCCGTCAGCTCAAGGGTGATCCTTAATTGGGAGATCTGAGTATGAATTTTGGTGAGACAGCTGAGGGGTAGGGATTGGAGGTGACATAAAGGAGACAGGTCAGGAAGTATCATAGGAGGGCTGTCAGTGTGACAAGTTGACATAGGGATGGGGATAGGAAGTGACATAGAAGTAGAGAGGGGGGACAGGAAGTGATGTAGAAGAAGAGACAGGAAGTGACAGAAGTAGGGAGAGGGGGCAGGAAGTGATGTACAAGTAGAGACAGGAAGTGACGCAGAAGTAGGGAGGAGGGCAGAAAGTTAAGCAGAAGTAGAGAGGGGAGGAAGTGACGTAGAAGTAGAGAGTGGGCAGGAAGCGACATGAAAGTAGGGAGAGGGGTCAGGAAGTAATGTAAAAGTAGAGACAGGAAGTGACGTAGAAGTAGGGAGAGGGGGCAGGAAGTGATGTAGAAGTAGAAAGGACAGGAGGTGACATAGAAGTATGGAGAGGGGACCAGAAGTGACTTTGAAGTAGGGAGGAGGGACAGGAAATGATACAGAAGTAGACTGAAGGGACAGGAAGTGAGATGGAGATAAGGAGGGGGACTGGAAATAACATAGGAGCAGGGAGAGGGGACAGGAAGTGACACAGAAGTAGAGAGGGTTCAAGAGGTGACAGAAGAAAGGAGAGGGGGTAGGCAGTGACTCTGAAGTAGGGATTCCCTGGTGGCTCAGACGGTAAAGTGACTGCCTGCAATGCGTGAGAACTTGGTTCAGTCCCTGGGTTGGGAAGATCCTCTTCAGAAAGAAATAGCAACCCACTCTGGTACTCTTGCCTAGAAAATTCCATGAATGGAGGAGCCTGGTGGGCCACAGTCCATGGGGTCACAACTGACTTCACTTTTGAAGTAGAGAGAGGGGCCAGGAAGTGACAGAAGGAGGTCAGGTCATGGTGGAAGGGGTAGGGTCAAGGAGGGAAGTTTGGCTTAGGGATAAGCCGATGATAGTGGCTACTGAAATGAAATGTTACTGTTATAGTGATTACAGAGCACGTTACTGGAAATGTATTTATACTTACAGAGTTAAAAAGAAAATGTTTGGCCCTGAGAATTAATGTCCCTTGATCATAATTATTATAAAGTACAAGTGAAGCCAGCAGGGATTTGGAAAAGATTTGATAATAAATCATTAGAAGCACTTAATTAATTACATCCTTGTATAAAAAGTGCCCGTTTGTTGTAATAAGGTACCAAACCGCAGCTACAGAACCGTGCTCATTCCTGATATGTATGCCGTGAATCTGGAATACCACAGAGAAATTCATGAGAAACTAACTTTGGAGGCATTGAATTCCCAGCTGGGCACCGTTTGCCCTCTTGTTTTAAAAATTTTGCAGTGAAAAATAAACATATGAGACCTAATCAAATTTATAAGCTTTTCCACAACAAAGGAAATCAAAAACAAAATGAAACGACATCCTATGGACTGGGAGAAGATATGTGCAAATGATGTGCCCAACCAGGGCTTCGTTTCCAGGACACAGAAAGAGTTGATACAGCTCACCATCCAAAGAATAAAGAACCCAATTAAAAAAAATGGGCAGAAGACCTAATAAAAATCTTTCTCCAAAGAAGACATACAGATGGTCAACAGGCAATGAAAAGATGTTCAGTATCATTAATTATCAGAGAAATGCAAATCAAAACTATAGGGAGATATCACTTTACAGCAGTGAGAATGGCTGTCCTCAAAATGTCCACAAGCAATAAAGGCTTGAGGGGGGTGTGCAGAAAGGGAACCCTCTTATACTGTATGTGGAAATGTCAATTGGAGCAGCCACTACTGAGGATAGTATGGAGATTCCTTTAAAAACTAAAAGTAGAGTTACCTCCTCACCCAGCAATCCCATTCTTGGGAATATATCCAGAATAAACTGTAATTTGGAAAGCTACAACTACCTCAATGTTCATTGAGGTAGCATGCCAGCAGCATTCATAATAACCAAGACAGAAAAGCAACCTCAGAGTCCAGCAACAGAGGTTTGGATAAAAAGATGTGGTACATACGTAACAGTGGAACGTTATTCAGCCAAAAATAAACAAACAAAAAAATGAGATAATGGCATTTGAAGCAACATGAATGGACTTCAGATATTCTATACTAGTTGAATTAGGTCAGACAAAGACAAATATTATAGGCTATCACGTATATGTGGAACCTAAAAAATAAGGAAACTTAGGTACAAGGCATTAGCCGACTCACAGGTACAGAAAACAACTTATAGTTAGCAAAGGAGAGATGTGAGGGTGGGAGAAACTGGGAGTGTGGAATTCACAGATACACACTCATATTTAAGATAGATAATTAATGTGGAGACCTAGGTTCGATCCCTGGGCCGGGAAGGTCCCCTGGAGGAGGGCATGGCAACCCACTCCAGTATTCTTACCTGGAGAATCCCATGGACAGAGGAGCCTGGCGGGCTGCAGTCCAGGGGGTCACAGAGAGTCAGACATGACTGAGCAACTAAACACAAGACTACTACTATATAGTACAGGGAATTTCTTCCCTATTTTGTAATAACCCACAGTGGAAAAGAATCTGAAAAAGAATAGGTATATATGTGTGCTTGTATACCTGTATCTCTTTGCTGTACAGCAGAAACTGTCAAAATATTGTAGATCAACTATATTTCAATTAAAAAAAAAGTTGAGTTTGTTAGTCTTATAATAACCAGAAGCCATGGTACATGCTTTAGTTGGCAGTCATGTGGAACTTGTTTTTTTTTTTTTTTTAAGTGACTGTATTTAATCTGCAGGCATCCGGGGACTGAAGAGATGGCTCTTCTGATCTTACTGCTCTGGGAGCAACATGTGACCTTATCAGTCACAACTGCCCACATGACAGTTTTACACGGGTGGGTCTGTTCCACGTCCGCGGTGAAGTCAGTGAAGAATTTCTGCGTAGAGCTCAATCTCACCTAAATTTAGTAGTTTATCAGGGCTTCTTCAGGTCCCTCAGAATCTGTAACAGGTAACTGTCCATGAGCGGTTCCATAAAAGCAGCACTCTGGCTGGTATGAAATAAATCTAACAGCAAAAATAGTTTGCAGAAGAAGGAATACAGAGGCAGTTTGCAAAGCAATCTGCTGCATAGGGCGTGAGAGCAACGCCATTGTTACAGAGATTCACCATCTAGAGAGATTTCTAATTGCATGCCTTTCATTTTTGGATGGTCACTTTGAAGCCTCTAACTTTTTAGGCATCATTTTAGCTCCCTTAGCGGAACTGTCATCTGTGAGTTTTTCTAGTACCTATGTGGAAATTTTCATATTTGCAGTCAACCTCTGGTCTTCAGGCTTCCCTGGTGATTCAGACGTTACAGAATCTGCATTGCAAAAGACCGAGGTTCAATCCCTAGGTCCAGAAGCTTCCCTGGAGAAGGGCATGGCAACCCACTCCACTATTCTTGCCTGGAGACTCCCCTGGACAGAGGAGCCTGGCAGGCTACAGTCCATGAGTAGCAAAGTGTTGGAGACAGCTGACTGACTATCACACTTCTCACATTCTGGTTTTCTGGCTTCCGATTTCTGTACATCAGACCCCTGCAACCTGCTGTTGTGTTAACTTATCCTTTCTATGTTTGTCCTAAATTTCCTCCTTTTTAGATGGGAGGGTGGATGTGGTAAGCTGGGATTTGCTGGGCACGTCTGTATCCATCCCGATTCTACCTTTTATGAGTTTGTGGTCTTCAGTCATACCCCTTGGCAGCTCTGACCTTTGCAAATGGAGCCCATTCCTGACCCAGGGATCGAACTCATGTCTCTTATGTCTCCTGCCTTGGCAGCCGGGTTCTATACCACTAGCGTCACTTGTGAAGCCCATATGAGGTCCCGCTGATCCTTAAACGCCCTCTGCCTGGAGTACATTGTTCTGCCTTCCCTTCTCTAGACCTTTCCCTGCTCTGGAATGACTTCATTGAGAAGCTGAAATCTTCAGTTCAGTTCAGTCACTCAGTCACGTCTGACTCTTTTCGACCTCAGAGACTGCAGCACGCCAGCCTTCCCTGTCCGTCAGTATCTCCCGGAGTTTACTCAAACTCACGTCCATTGAGTCAGTGATGCCATCCAACCATCTCATCCTCTGTCATCCCCTTCTCCTCCTGCCTGCAATCTTTCGCAGCATCAGGGTCTTTTCCAGTGAGTCAGCTCTTTGCATCAGATGGCCAAAGAATTGGAGCTTCAGCTTCAGCATTAGTCCTTCCAGTGAATATTCAGGACTGATGTCCTTTAGGATGGACTAAAATTTTTCCTCATTGAGCTACACCTCCCCACTTCCCTGTCCTGCTCAGTCCCTGCCAGCCATCACTCTCTTTGAATCTGTGGGTTTGGCTATTGTAGGAATCACGTGTAAGTGAAATCGTGCAGTATTTGTCCTTCAGAGTCCAGCCTATTTCAGTTAGCACTGCGTCCTCCAGGTTCATCCATGGTGTAGCCAAGGAGAAGGTTTCCTGTTTTGAAAAGAGTGAGTTCAATGTTCATTCGCCGGATCATGTAGTCCCTGACTTGCACTTGCAGCGATATTGATCTCTGTTACCACTGAGGGTCTGTGGGTCTTTCAGGCAGCTTCGGCTGGCGAGAATGATCATGAACCATAGGTCGAAATTATGTGTACAATTAGTTCTGCGTTAAGTATTGGTAAAGAATCTGCCTGCAGTATGGGAGACTCTGGTTTGATTCCTTGGTCGGGAAGATCTGCTGGAGAAGGGATAGGCTACCCACTCCAGTATTCTTAGGCTTCACTGGTGGCTCCGCTGGTAAAGAATCTGCCTGCAATGCGGGAGACCTGGGTTCAAACCCTGCGTTGGGAAGATCCCTGGAGAAGGGAAGGGCTACCCACTCCAGTGTTCTGGCCTGCAGAATCCCATGGACTGTGTAGTCCATGGGGTCGCAAAGAGTCAGACACGACTGAGTGACTCACTTAAGTAAAGTGAACAAAAGTAAAATTCCATTTCTTCATGCCGTTTGCTTCTCTGCCATTTTTTAAATTCTGAGTTTTTGGTTTTTCTTGTCATTTTGTGTCTTCTACTTAATTGCTCAGGTTTTCCTCTATTTCCCCCTGCCCTGGGTATTTGAAAATTCTACCCAAGAAAAAATATTTGGATACTTAGTTCTAAAATGACATCACCTACCCTCTGCTCCTTAGTAATAATTCAGCACCATTTTCAGCACTGTTTGTCTTTCCTCTGCATAGATTTTGGTTAAAATGGATTTTTTTTTTTTCAGATCAAGATTATTGCATCTGTGTTATAGTACGTTATGTATACATAGTGTTATATATTGTAACATGAACTAGATACGTTGCGTTACTGTTTACAGGATTTAGTTCTGAGTGTTGAATTAAGCCTCATCACGGTGACAACTTTACCAACCAGCCAAGAGTTTCATCAGTGTTTCATGGCTTACTGACGTTTTAATTATACAAAGCGCTTGTCTTCATGGGTGTATTAATTTGATTCATTTATCAGTTTATCAGCATTCTTGAAGAATTTTTTTTAAAGAAGCACATGAATTTGCTATACATTTGAAGTCCTTTCCTGACTGAACGTTTTTTTCCCTTGGCTGATTATAGAACTTGTATTTACAGTCTTAGATGCCCAAATCTCCATTTTCTTCTCCCAGTGTGTACTTGGGAAGAGAATTCTAGAGTTAAGAATTCTGATTGCTTAGAAGAAGTGGGGAAATGAAATCTTGACTTCTGATTTTCAATGTCCTCATATCCCAAGGCTATATTTAGGCATGGGTTTCTTTTTCATATTCCTGAGTACCCTCTGACCTGAAGGTGAACTTTTTAATATGATGCTGTAGTGTCAGTGACTTAAACACTATACCCAGCCTCCGTTTTTCTTTCTCTGCGTCTATACCAAAAACTGTGGCAGGAATTTGGTTTACCAAAGTTCTCTGCAGCCAGCAGTGTTCTTGTCACATGAGGGTGGTCAGTGAAACTTTGTATCATCTATTGCTGACCCTTTTTTCTTTCTCTTTTCTTTCTACTTGGGTATTTGGCTTCATGTCAGTAGTTTGAGCTGCCATTTGCTGTCCACGCCCAGAAAGGATACATTGAATCAAATATAGAAGGATCCTGGGTCATGGGAACACTTCTTGAGTTGCTCCTACAGCCCCTGCAGTGTTCCCAGAGATAAACCCACCCTGAACTGTGTAAGTTACCTTAGCAGAATTTTTGCAGCCAGAGGAAATCCTGACAGACACACGATTTGATATCCATCCATGTTTGGGAGTCAGGATAAAAGGCTAGTTTTGAGCGCCTGTTATATTTTTGGAGCATGGCTATGGTGGAATTCAGCTCTTCCCATTTACAGACACAGTTCAAAGATCCTGGTATTTGAAAAAGGATCAGTTGCATTTTTCCAAAGCCTATCCATAAAGATGATACTTTGTAATATATCCGATGAAGTCTAGACCACTCAGCTTTTAGAGCTGTGTAGTTTACAAGGCTGAAAACTTTTTCAGGAATGTGAATTGCTTTACTTTATAAGAGTATCAGCGGGTTTTCAGGGGGCTGCATTGACCCTCAGTTTCTCCTTTCTGTAAAGACTTAGTTGAATGTTTGCAATTAATAGCATGGTGTCCATTCCATACCATTTAGAAAGAATTTAGAAAGGAAGTCCATTTCATTTAGAAGGAAAATGCAACTTCTCGAGAAGGCATGACTTGCTACAAAAATACATTATGAAGACTGCATTTAAATGATTTAGTTTTGTCCTAATAGGGCTTCCCTGACAGGCGGTAAACTATCCGCCTGCAATGCAGGAGACTCTGGTTTGATTCCTGGGTCAGGAAGATCTGCTGGAGAAGGGAGAGGCTACCCACTGCAGTATTCTTGGGCTTCCCTTGTGCCTCAGCTGGTAAAGAATCTGCCTGCAATGCGGGAGACCTGGGTTTGATACTTAGGTTGGGAAGATCCCCTGGAGAAGGGAAAGGCTACCCACTCCAGTATTCTGGCCTGGAGAATTCTATGGACTATATAGTCCATAGGTCTGCAGAGAGTTGGACATGACTGAGCGACTTTCACTTTCATATATGTAACTTGCCTAGTAGATACAAGTGAATGTATTTAAATGGCTTGGTGTTGGCCTAATAACAGAGATCAATGCATTTAATAGAATGTCAGAAAAATGCCCTGTCAGACACTGGAATGTAGTCTATGATAATATGATGTTTCAGAAAGGTAGATAATTGTACTGTTAATGGTGATGGGGCACCTTGAAAAGCCAGATGGTAAAACAGCAGACCTGGATTCTTTCCTTACAATTTGCACAGAAATAAGGTATATATACTTTAATCAACCATTTAAAGAACATGAAAATACGAAACAGAAAGTTGGAAACACTGAGTTTGGGTGAAGGGACCGGTAGGTAGAGAGTGGGTTTGGTCAGGATGTCTCTGCTTTTTGAGTGCATTTAGGAGAACATCCTCTGCTCGGTCTCCAGACATTCGGGGGCTTATGCAAGATCTGGCGTCCCTAGAAACCTTCTGTGTATGTGCTCAGTCACTCAATTGTGTCTGACCCTCCACGACCCCATGGACTGTAGCCCACCAGGCTCCTCTGCCCATGGGATTCTCCAGGGAAGAATACTGGAATGGGTTGCCATGCCCTCCTCCGGGCAAATCTACCCAATCGAGGGATCCAACCCCAGTGTCCTGTATTGGCAGGTGGGTTCTTTACCACTGAGCCACCTGCAAAGCTCAAGAACCTCATAATCCATTAAAAAGTCAAGTACGAGTCACTGTTTTTTTTTTTTTTTGCTCATTACCAATAATACGGCTTTTGGTATATCACAATGCATATTTACGTGAGCATTATTAAAACTGAATAACGGAAACCGTGATTTGTTTTGCAGGTTGTTGAAAATAATAGGTGCTAGCAAGGTGTTAAAATGAGTGCAGGGTGCAACAGCTGGGTAAATACTTAGGGTATTTACAGGGTACGGCTCATCTTTAAAAAGGATTTTTGTGTATGGCTTCCAAAGCACCTCCGCTCGGCAGTGAAAGAGAATCCTGCGTGTAAGAAGTGTTTGAAAACCGGGAGACAGATGGCCTCAAGTCATTTCCCAACACGTTTGGTGATGGAAATTTCGCCGAGAAAACACTAATAATGCTGTTTAATACAGTGCCTTTTCCCTGGGAGCTTCAAACACTTGACAAACATTGCATAATTAATGCTTAAATATTATACAAGCATCCACAGGAAGTGGCAAAGCAGACAGGATTGGCAGGCTCCTTGCTGGTTGCAGACCACCTCCTCGTCTGCCTGCCGCTTTTGCTCAGAAAAGAAAGGAACTGGTCAGGCAACCGTGTGGCCTGGTTCCCTAAGTCAGCACCACGTGGAGAGAAGGGGAGGCAAGGAGATTAGTTAGCAGCAAGAGAAGAAAGAGGAAGGAAATCCAGAAAGAAGCTAGAGGAGAAAAAAAAGGGGTGAGGAGGGGGCCGGAAAGACTGGGTGGAGAAGAGAGATGGGGAGGAGAGAGATGTGGATCCATCAGAATTGGCGTGTGTGTGTGGGGGGTGTTAGTCACTCAGTCGTGTCTGATTTTGCGACCCCATGGACTGTAGCCCGCCAGGCTTCTCTGTCCTTGGGATTCTCCAGGCAACAATACTGGAGTGGGTTGTCATTCCCTCTTCCAGGGGATCTTCCCAACCCAAGGATCAAACCCACTGTATTGATCAATACAGGGATCAGTTTCCTGATCAGTTGCAGGCAGATTCTTTACCCCTGAGCCACCAAGCAGCCCATGCTTTTAGAAGAATCACTGTGTCCCAATAACCTTCACATAAAAATTGTTTAAATCTCTAAATTTTTGTTGTTGTTGTTATAAATAACTAGATGTGTGTCTTCACTCAGTCATGTCCAGCTCTTTGCCCCTTTGTGGACTATCCCCCAGCAGGCTCCTCTGTCCAAGGGATTCTCCAGGCAAGAATATTGGAATGGGTCATCATTTCTTCCTCCAGGGGATCTTCCCAACACAGAGATCGAAGTCTCCTCTCCTGCATTGGCGGGTGGATTATTTCACTGCTGAGCCACCAGGGAAGTGCACCTTTGAAGACTAATGTAGACTGAATTACCTCCTTGGCCGAAGGCAGGAGCGAGGATTTCCTGGAATTGGGAAAAATCTGGGTTGCAGGAGACAATGGCTACTTTTCATTCAGAACTCTGAATTGAGCCTTCAGGTTATTGCCTGATGGTTTTATGAGTGTCTCTTTGTGTATGGTTTAAACAGATAAATAGGAAGTTTATTAACTGGAAAAGTACTTTTCTGTGTGATAAACCATAAACGGCTCTCATGAGTGTTTGAGTCTGGAATGAAGACCCAGGAAGCTGAAATTTCTCCAATAAATCGATATCTAATTGATGCCGCCGTGATGAGGGGAAATTAATGGATGGAGCAGCTTTATTTCTGAAGTCCTTCTGTGGGAAATCACAATCGATCCGCTTCATTCAGTCAATGATCAGAGCCAGGAAAATTTAGCCCCAATGCCCAAACATCCGTAGCCGAACAGTTTCTAAACAAGAGTCCCTAAAAAGTCTTTAATTACCACGTCATAGCCGAAGGGAAGTTGCGAATGAAGTGTCTCGATCAGCTCTATCTTGATCAGCTCTATCAGCAGCAGCAGTCTTGAAACGCTAAGGTTTATTTCCCATCATGCGGATGTTTTCCTGGATGTTGGTTTGAATGGCTCCAGGGGCAGTGTGTCATTTTGGACCAGGAACCGTGATGGATACATTTTTTTTTTTTTAAGTGAAGTATGGTTGGTTTGTAGTGTTATGTTCCTTTCTGCGATGATTTATCACAGGGTATTGAATATAGTTCTGTGTGCTCTATACTTGGGCATTTTTTTTTTAATCCATTCTAAATATACTCCCAAACTCCCAGTCCATCCATCTCCCTCCGCCTCCACCCACCTCCACCCTAGGCAACCACCACTCTGTTCTTTATGTTCATGATTCTGCTTCCATTTCATAGATAGGTTCATTCGTGTCATATTTTAAAAGAAATCACAGGGACTTCCTTGATGATCCAGTGGCTAAGACTCCATGCTCCCAACGCAGGGGACCCAGGTTCGATCCCTGGTCAGGGAAATAGATCCCACATCCCACAACTAAGACCCAGTGAGGCCAGAAAGGTAAATTAATTAATTAAAAAAAAGAATCCCAGCATCAAGTCAAATTCATGTGTCAGTCTCCCATTCCTGTGATAGTATTGTGCTTGAGTAGCTCACTTATTATAGAAAAACTAGTCTTTTCCTTAAAGAGAAGTTGAAATGATGCTTCTGTTTGCTGATTTAGGAGTCTAGAGATTTCTGGTAATTCTTAGTATCAAGTCGTACTAAGAAAATATTGAATCCAGATTATTACCGGTTACTGAAAGGTCCTATTGCCTGGGTCAGGAAAATCCCCTGGCAAAGGGATAAGCTATCCCACTCCAGTATTCTTGGGCTTCCCTGGTGGCTCAGCTGATAAAGAATCTGCCTGCAGTGCTGGAGACCTGGGTTTGATTCCCTGTGTTGGGAGGATTCCCTGGAGAAGGGAACGGCTACCCACTCCAGTATTCTGGCCTGGAGAATTCCATGGACTGTATCGCCCGTGGGGTCGCAAAGAGTCGGACATGACTGAGCAACTTCCGCTTTCAGAAGTTCATTTTGCGGTCTCGGTCCCTGGTGGCTGAGAAAGAAAAGTATCTGTCTGCAATGCAGGATTTGATCACTGGGTCGGGAAGATTCCCTGGAGAAAGAGATTGGCAACCATTCCAGGATTCTTGGGCTTCCATGGTGGCTCAGCTGGTAAAGAATCTCCCTGCCGTGTGGGAGACCCAGGTTCAATCCCTGGGTTGGGAAGATCTCCTGGAGAAGGCTGTCCACTCCAGAATTCTGGCCTGGAGAATTCCATGGAGTGTACAGTCCATGGGGTCGCAGAGAGTCGGACACGCCTGAGCGCTTTCACTTTAACCTAATTCTCAGGGTATGACGAGCCCCTTTGTAAGTGTTGGCACTCATCACCCTTGGAAATCACTGTGTGTAAGGAGAAGTGTCAGCGACAGCAGCCCATCGTGCGGGGTGATGGAGGGCAGACAGGCACCAAAGAATGACCGGAATAAATGACCTTGAAGGGCAGAAAATCGCTTCTCCAGAGGCCTGCCTGCAAGCCTGACAGATACCTTCATCTGGTTTACAGCCTCAGAAAGGAGCGGCAATAAAAAGGCTTGGGTTTCGATGTGCAGAAGTCACACTGCATAGTGAGGGGAGGAAAAATGTTTTCAAAATTCAACATTTCTCAAGTTAATTTCATTTCCTTCCAGTCAAGATGTCTGTGATTTGCTGGGCCCTCAGCTGTGGGTTCACTTTTGTTTGCTTATGGCGTTTGATTGCAGAAAGCTGTTATTCCTGAAAAGCCATCAAAGCATAGTCCGGACGTTGGCAGGGGTGATGTCTCATTGCTAGCTCTGTTTATTATTTTGTTTTTTAATAGGAAGGAATCCCCAGCTGCACTCTGCTTGGTGTGCAGTGACCATAAACCAAGACAGAGAAGTCACTTGGACAAAGTGAGTTCCTTGGGCGCTCCTTGGGAAGGGAGTTGGGTTTTACTGTGAACAAGGTATGGGCTTCCTAGGTGGCTTCTTGGTGAAGCACCCGCCCGCCAATGTAGGAGATGCAGGAGGCAGAGGTTCGATCCCTGGAACCTAGAAGATCCTCTGGAGGAGGAAATGGCAACCCACTCCAGTATTCTTGCCTGGAGAATCCCATGGACAGAGGAGCCTGGCGGGTCCTTCAGAGCCTACAGTCCATGAAGTCACAGAGAATTCGGCCAAGAATGAGCATACACACTTACACACAAGGTAAGCAGGGCACTTAGAAAGACATCTCAGTTTGGAAGTGTTTATTCTCCCAGAGACTCTGATCCTGGTCACCTGAAATGGATGGATTAAAGCAGGGGTCTTCACCCTCCAGGCCATGAGCCGGTACCTCCTGACAGATCAGTGGCGGTACTAGATTAGCTAAGAGCACAATAAACATGACATGCTTGAATTATCCTGAAACCACCTCTACTACGGTCCGTGGAAAAATCGTCTTCCACGAAACCCATCCCTGGTGCCAGGAAGGCTGGGGACCGCTAACTTAAAGGCCAGTAGAAACTAAACAGTGGGTTAAAGGCAACCGTGAACTCTTCTTTGCAGAGGGTTCTAGTATTTTTGGTTGTTCAGTTGCTCAGTCGTGTCTGACTTTGTGGCCCCATGGACTGCAGCGCGCCAGGCCTCCCTGTCCATCACCAATTCCTGGAGCTTACTCAAACCCACATCCATCGAGTCAGTGATGCCCTCCAACCCTCTCATCCTCTGTCGTCCCCTTCTCCTCCCGCCTTCAGTCTTTCCCAGCAGCAGGGTCTTTTCCAATGAGTCGTGTCAGGTGGACAAATGTTGGAGCTTCAGCTTTCAGTCTTGCCATCTCCTGCTTCACCGTGTCCAGTTCACCTTGATCCACGGACCTAACTTTCCAGATTCCTCTGCAATAGTGTGCCTTATAGCACTGGACTTTAATTTCACCACCAGACACATCCTACCTGGCCCCTAATTACATCAATGCCAGATGGTGTCTCCTTTCACAAGCTTGCTGATGATAATCTTTGTCAAGAGTACCCTCCCAGACCCACACTGCTAGTCCTTCTCCCATCCGTCTGCAGTTTCCTAGCACCTTTCAGATTTATGCATGCAGTTAAGGCTAATGTCTTGTCTCTCCTATACCAGTGCAAGAGCTGTGAATATAACAACAGCGTATTATTCTTCCTTGAACCCTTGATTCCTGGTGAAAGTGAAAGTTGCTCAGTCGTGTCCGACTCTCTGTGACTCCCATGAACAATACTTTAGGACAGGATACTGGCGTGGGTAGCTTTTCCTCCTCCAGCGGATCTTCTCAACCCAGGGATCCAACCGAGGTCTCCCGCATTGCCGGGTGATTCTTTACCAGCTGAGCCACAAGGAGCCTAAAATAACAGACATCAAGTCAGTGTCGATTGCACTGAGTCGTTCTTAACTCACGTTGTTGACTATAGGACTTTTTCGAAATCTGATTACTTATGCATTTAAATTTCATTCATGTGAAATGGCTGTTGACTTTATATTCCAAACTCTTTGAGCAGATATTGGCACTGTGTAGATGCTTTATATGGCTGCTTTGCTTGGAACTGTCTGTTTTCTGCTGCGTCTCCAAAGAGGGCAATTATGTCATTAAAGGTGGCATCACGGCTTCTTTTTTTTTTTTTTGAGCAAATTGATAGGGTTAACTTCTCATTAGAACTGAACATGTGCTGAGTTACTAAGTTTAACATGCTCTAAGTTATCGAGGCAAGTGGAGTTAGGAAAGAGTTTTGCGATTTTCATCGCAGATTTTGCAGTTTTCGTTACAGATTTGCATATTCTCTGTGTCACCTACAGTGAACAACCATTTTGTAAGGATGAAAAATTCAGCACCTCGAATGCATGCACTGAACTCTGGGGAGCTCAAAGCACTCTCAAATTTTTTCAGTGTCACGAGATCTGAAAGAAGTCATAGTTAGAATCTCCTCAAAGAATGAGAGTGCTCGTGAAAATGAGGTGTTACTATTCAAATGGGTGATGGGTTGTTTCAGTTTTTCTATAAGCATACGATTATTGGAGATTATAGGAAGCTCCTCCTTCCTTTGGTGGGCTGAAACCTCCCCGGTGGTTTTGTGCAAAGCTCCTTGTTGAAGCATCTTATTGTCTTCTAAAGTGCTTGCGTCTGCCACATCTGGGGAGTTTGGTCAAGAAAGAACAGTTACAGTAAAGGAGTTAGGACCTTATGGGACATTCCTGGGACCGATCCTTCCCATCCATGCCTCCCACCTGTCTCTTGTTCAGAAGAAAAACTTTAGCTGCCTAGGTCTTCTTTGTTCCAAAGAATAAACTTAGAGAACTGAGCCAATGAAGAAACAGAGAAAACAATCAAACAAGACAAAGTAATGATAGGTTAGGCATTGAACAAAGTCAAGGGCCATCAGTTCCTCCTTTAGGTCTATAGATGACAAGTAAGTAAGTGTTAGTCGTTCATTCGTACCTGACTCTTAGCAACCCCGTGGACTGCAGCCCACCAGGCTCCTCTGTCCATGAGATTTTTCAGGCAAGAATACTGGAGTGGGTTGCCATTTCCTTCTCCAGGGGATCTTCCCAACCCAGGGATGGAACCCAGGTCTCCTGCATTGCAGGCAGATTCTTTACTGACTGAGCTACTGAGCCAAATCCTTTGACCTCCTTATAGATAGTGACTCCCCAACCAGGCTGAGAAAGTTAACTGTGTGCTCCCCACAAGCACGCAGGCCCCAGACTGGTTGGAACCTGAAGGCTCTTGATTGTCACTCCAGATTACCTCACCACCAACCAATCAGAACAAACGTTTCCCTGAAAGCCATTGAGTGACTCAGTGGTAAAGAATCCGCCTGCCAGAGCAGGAGACTTGGGTTCCGTCTCTGGGTTGGGAAGATCCCCTGGAGAAGGGAGTGGCAACCCACTCCAGTATTCTTGCCTGGAGAATCCCCACGGACAGAGGAGCCTGGCGGGCTGCAGTCCATGGGGTCGCAAAGAGTCGGACACGACTGAGTGACTGAGGACGCACTCCAAAGCCATCAGCTTGTTTGGGTCTTTTAAGCTGCCTGGGTTCCTTGCTTGGCAGCTGCAGCAAGCATTTCAGTTTTCTGTACCACTCTCCAGTACCGATAGATTGGATTCATGGTGTTCAGGTAAGCAGACTCCAGTTTGGTTGGGTATCAAGGGTTATAGTTTCATTTCGTTACGAGAGATATCCTGGCATGACCTGAACCACTGATTCTGTACAACCGTATGTAGAGCAGGCTTTATGTAGAGAAAGTCTTTATTGAATTAACCTCCTACCTTCTGCATGTCTGTATCTTTGCTGCTATTGTCGAGTCCCTAAATCACGTCCGACTCTTTTGCGACCCCATGGCCTGTAGCTTGCCAGGTTCCTCTGTCCATGGGACTCTCCAGGCAAGAATATTGGAGTGAGTTGCCATTTCCTTCTCCAGGGGATCTTCCTGACTCAGGGATCAATTGGTGTCTCTTACACCTCCTGTATTAGCAGGAAGGTTATTCACAACTGAGCCACCTGGGGAGCCCCTGCCTTTATCTTACTAGGGCACAAAAGGAACTTGTCACCTCTTGCTCCAATGTGATATGATAGATACAGTGGGTGTGAGATCATAGATACAATGGATGTGGTATCATAGATATAGTGGATATGATGTCATATGTAGTGGGTGACGTCATAGATACAGTAGATGTGATGTCATAGATACACTGGGTGTGATATATTTTGGATGTGGTGTCATATATAGTGGATTTGTCATATATAAGGGATGTGATGTCATAAATACAGTGGGTGTTGTGCTGTAGATATAATGGGTGTGATGTAATAAAAACCGTAGGTTTGATATCATAGATGAAATGGACGTGATGTCATATGGTGGATGTGATGTCATAAATAGAGTGGGTTTTGTGCCATGGATACAGTGGGTGTGATGTCATTGAAACAGTGGGTTTGAAATCATAGATGAAGTGTATCTGACTTCATATACAGTGGATGTGATGTCATAGATACAGTGGCGTGATGTCATAAATACAGTGGGTATGATGTCATAAATACAGTAGGCATAATATCACGGATAGAGTGGAAGTGATGTCATATAGTCGATATGATGCCATACACAGTGGATGTGATGTCATAAATTTAGTGGGTGTGATATCATATATAGTGGATATAATGTCATATACAGTTGATGTGATGTGATAAATACAGTGGATGTGATGTCATTGATACAGTGGGTGTGATCATAGATGTGGTGGTTGTGATGTAACAGATATAGTGGATGTGATGTCAGATATAGGAGTGTGATGTCCT
>ML664230.1:1642343-1677401 GCA_007570785.1 Antilocapra americana | reverse complement strand
TATTACAGAGTACTGAGCAGAGTTCCCTGTGCTGTCCAGCAGGTCCTGGCTGGTTCTCCATGGTAAATACAGCAGTGTGTCCATGTCCATCCCAGACTCCCTGACTATCCCTTCCCCCATCCTTCCCCCTTCCACCGTTTAGGTAGCCATAACTTCTCTAAGCCTGTGAGTCTCTTTGTGTTTTGTGGGATTTCAGTTCTTAGGGTAGACTATGTGATGACTCGGTGAGGGGAGACATTCCCTGTAACAGGGTTGCTTGAATTCTCTGTCCATCCTTCGTACTGGTAGCGGGCAAAGGTGGACAGTCCAAGTGCTTTTTTGCCTTGTTGCTGGGACCCAGAAATGTAGACCTCCTGTTGCAGCAGCTGGAGTTGGATTTTGGGAGATATGCCAGAAGGCAGGTTTCAGCTAAGAGGGGCATCATTGCTTCAGTTGTAAGGGTGAAGTTGTGTTCCAGACCCTTGAGAAACAGAATCCACGTGCGACAGGGTCCAGTGTCTGCACCCAGGCCTTTACTTTATGCATGTTCGCTTTATGTCTGGCTGTGCTGGGTCCGTGCTGCGGCACGCTGCGTTCTCTAGCTGCAGTGAGCGGGCGCTGCTCTTCACTGTGGCACCCAGGCTCCTCATTATGGTGGCTTCTCTTGTTGTGGAGCCCGGGCTCTAGGCATGAGGGCTTACTTGCTCCAAGACACATGGGATCTTCTCAGACTAAGGATTAAACTCGAGTCCCGTGCATTGGCAGGCGGATTCTTAACCACTGGACCACCAGGGAAGGCCTGTGCCAAGGACATTATGACAGTGGAGTTCGGCTTCATAAACTGTCAAGGATAAGCTCATTCCCTCTTGATCTAAGCCATTTCTCTCCCTCTTTTTTTATTTCTTATTTTTTGACTTCAAAGGTATTCGATTGTGTCAGCCTGAACTATTTTGTCCTCCATGAAGTCAATGCTTTAAAAAAAGATTAGCAGGTGTGTAGACATTACATCCACTGTATATGACATCACATCCACTATATCTGTGACATCACGGCCACCAAACTATGATTCTACCCACTGTATCAATGACATCACATCCTCTGTATTTATGACACCACATCAAATATACATGCCATCACATCCGCTATTTACGTGACATTACACCCACTGCATCTATTACCTCACACACACTATGACGTCACAACCACGGTATCTGTGACGTCAGTCCCACTGTTTTTATGACTTCACACCCACGATATTCGACATCACACTCACTATGTATGACATCACACCCACTATATGATGTCTCACCACTGTTTTTATGACATCACACCCATTGTATTTATGACATCACATCCAATGTGTCCATGACCTCACACCCACTCTATTTATGGCATCACACCCACTACATATGACATCACACCCGCTATATATAACATCACTGCCACTGTATATGGTAAAACATCAACTGTATCTGTGTCTCTGATCTCACACCCCTATATTTATGACATCACACCCACTATATATGACACACACAGACTACATATGACATCACACCCAGTATAACTATGATGTCACACTCACTGTGTTTATGATATACACCAATTATATGTGATGTCACCTCCACTATATTTGTGACATCACACCCAATGCATTGATGACATTGAACAGTATTTATGACATCACACCCACTATATATGACATCATATCCACTGTATCTATGAATCAAGCCCAGAATATCTATGACATCCCACCCACTGTATTTATGACATCACACCCACTATATATGACATCACACTCAGTATATATATATCACATCCACTATATAATGCCCAGTATAACTATGATGTCACACCCACTGTATTTACAACAATACATCTACGATACATGACATCAAACCCACTATATATGACTTCACACCCACTCTATGACATCACAGCCACTCTATCTATGACAACACACCCATTGTTTTTATGACATCACACCCACTATACCTGAAGTCACATCCAGATAAATATATGTCATATATAGTGGATATCATAGTGGATGTGATGGCATATAATGGGTGTTAGGTCATAAATGAAGTAGGCGTGATGTCACAAATAAAGTGGGAGTGATGTGTTACATAGTGGGCGTAATATGAACAAACTGGGTATGATATAGTTATACTGGACTTGATGTAGCATGTAGAGGGTGTGATGCCATATAGAGTGGGTGTGATGCCATAGATACAATGGATGTGATGTCATAGTGTGTGATGTCATATAATGGGTGTGACATCATAGTTATCCCGGGCGTGATGTCATTTTAGTGAATGTGATGTCGCATATAGTGGGTGTGATGTCATAAATACAGGGGCATGATAGAAGAGATCCAGTGGCTGTGATGTCATCAATACGGCGGGTGTGATGTCATTGATATAGTGGATGTGATGGCAGGCCCAGTGGTGAAAGGTTGTTGACGAAATCACAGCAAAGACAAAGCTGGGAATCTTGGCCTCTGGAAGAGAAGAATTCAATCCGGGGCCAGAGACGGGGCTTGATCACTCAGAGCTTTTGTGTAATAAAGTTTTATTCAAGTATAAAGGAGGTAGAGAAAGCTTCTGACATAGGCATCAGAAAGGGGCAGAAGGAGTACCCCCTTGCTAGAGTTAGCTGTGGAGTTATACACTGGATCAATAACAGGATTAGCCAGAAAGTTTATTACAGAGACTGTCCTCATGGAGGATACATTATTGTTATATACTCCTTGTAAAGACTTCACAAGACTTACTCCCATAATTTACATTTTGATGTAACAGGATTAACGTTTGACAATAGAAAGATCTTCCAGACCCACTATACATCTTAAGATGTCAGGATTAGCTTAGAAAGATCCTCCAGACCTGCTCCCATAATATACATCTTAAAATATCAGGATTCGTCAGAAGGTTTTCAAGGAGGAGAAACTGTCCTTCAGCTAGATATATTGTTGTTGTATAATCCCTAGAATAGAGTTTAAACTGAGTTGTGTAATTGACTGAGGCTAAGGAATGCAGAGAAAAAAAAACGTTTGTCCTTTTCTCCTCTTTGTGAATTCCAGACCCCTCTCTTCTTGGGGACCGCTAGCCTTCTTATCAACCTGCCTAGGTGATGACTCTCTCAGTGGGTGTGATGTCATAGATACTGAGTGTGTGATGTCATATATAATTGAAGTTCTGTCATAAACAGTGGGTGTGATGTCATATGTAGTGGGTGTGATGTCATACAGAGTGGGTGCAATGTCATGGATACAGTGGAAATATATCATAGGTATAGCAGATATGATGTCATATACAGTGGGTGTGATGTCATAAATATAGTGGGTGTAATGTCATTGATACAGTGACTGACATGACAGATATAGTGGATGTGGTGGCAGATATAGTGGGTGGGATGTCATAAATACAGGGGGTTTGATGTCATATATAATGGATGTTTAGTCATAAATGCAGTGGGTGTGATGTCGTGAATACATTGGGTGTGATCTCGGTACGGTGGGTCTGATCATAGATACGGTGGGTGTGATGTCACAGATAGAGTGGGTGTGATGTCGGATACAGTGGGTGTGTTGCCGTAAAAGGTGTGGCTGTGAAGTCCTGTGCAGTGGGTGTGAGGTCATATACAGTGGATGTGATGTCATGTAGTGGATGTGATGTCGTGAATACCGTGGGTGAGATGTCATCGGTACAGTGGGCGTGATCACAGATGTGTCACAGATACGGTGTGTGTGTACTGCCACATACGTAGTGGATGTGAAGCCATACCCAGTGAATGTGACTTCAGACACATGGCATACACAGAAGAACACTGTTTTTCCATTGACCTTCTGTTCCCTGCTCATGTTAATTATTTTGCTTTGCTTACAGAATCATATGAAAACTTCTTTGATGTCTTTAATTTAAACAAGGCAGTTCAGAACCGCTGGGTTCGTCTCCCCACCCCACCACTCATCAGGAATATTTTCTTTCCTTCTGTCGTCTAAGAACATTTTTACCGATCCTTCGCTGAGTGTCTCAAGCTCACTTCACTTTGTACCTTCACTTCACTTTGGTTGGTCTGGGATTCTCACACTGCATTTATTCTGTAACCTTTTCTCCAAACACGACATTCTCCTCAGAGATGGGTGTTGAAATAAACTGCCCAGTAACCATCTCATGTTCATCTTTATTTCATTTTCCTAAGATTTGGGGCCAGTTTTATCTTCTTGTTCTGGCCCATGACCAGAAATAAAGCAACATTTTGATTTTGTTTTGAATCTCATTAGAGAAAAAAAGAAGTCACTATGAGGCATTTATGAATCTAACCAGTCATAGGCAAAAGTATAAACACAGGGAATTTCTGAGGAAATTAAGTAAGACAACTACTTTTGTATGTCAATTTGAAATATTAGGGACAAAATACTGGCTGAATTCATTCCCCTTTCTAAAATGCCCTCTGAGATATTCTCTTATAGTCAAAATTTTTATCATCCTCTTTCAAATAATTTTTTCACCAGATTAAAGGTATTTTTAATGATACACATATCTGTGTCCACCCATCCTCCAGCCACAGAGATAGATATACGGAACCATTAGTTTGGGTGTGTGTATTTGGAACTATAAAGCTGAAAAAAATGAATGTTTATACTAATCTGGCTGTAAAAACCCTTCCAAGGTAGAGACTTTTCATGGACAAACAAAGATAACTGCATGAACGTATTCCACTGAGGCAGTAAACTCAGACCGTTTCTTGCCGCGTCTCGTTAGCATTTCCTGCTAGTGAGGTCTGTGTTTTAAAAATAACTTCAAGACTCTACATGGCTTACCCAGCCTTTAGGAAGTACTTTATTCTTGAGTGTGAATTTCAGTACGTGAAGGTGAATCAGCAGTAATATAACACACACACACACACACACACACACACATACAGTCTATATAATCACATCGGTCAGCCCTAATGGAAATCAGCCCTGAATATTCCTTGGAAGGACAGATGCTGAAGCTGAAACTCCAATCCTTTGGCCACCTGATGCGAAGAACTGACTCACTGGAAAAGACTCTGATGCTGGGAAAGTCTGAAGGTGGGAGGGGAAGGGGATGACAGAGGAAGAGATGGTTGGATGGCATCCCGATTCAATGGACATGAGTTTGAGCAAATTCCGGTAGTTGGTGAAGGACAGGGAAGCCTGGCGTGCCGCAGTCCATGGGGGGTCACAAAGAGTCAGACACGACCGAAGAACAACAATAATATATAATAATAACCAGTGCATATCAATATATAACATGTATCATAGCTGTATCTTTATAAATTATATACATATATAGATTATGTATAATCGTGTATATGATCACTAATATATATCAGTCCATGCAGGCATGCTAAGTCGCTTCAGACTTGTGCAAGTCTTTGTGACACTAGGAACCGCTGCTGTCAGCCCTGTCTGCCCTTGAGATTGTCCAGGCGAGAATTCTGGACTGGGTAACTGTGCCCTCTTCCACGGGATATTCCCGGCCCAGGGATCAAAGCCATGTCTCTTATTACATCTTCTGCACGGGCAGATGAATTCTTTACCACTAGTGCCACCTGGGAAGCCCAGTAATATATATATATATATATATATAATAATTAATGTCGTCCGTATTTCTATGTAACTCTCTCTATAAAATCTTCCAATCTTATCTTTTCTACAGTGGTAAGGTACAGTGTGAGTGGCGAGTTAGAGCCGCTGTTAATCAGAAGTCAGACGAAACAGCTGTTCTTCAACAAGGTGGGGGGGAAAAAGAAAACTAGCCTCCAGACCCCATATCCAGCACAGATTTGCATAATCAGAGCAGAAAGCCCTTGACAAAAAAAGCCAGACAACAGTTCAACTTTCAGCGCCTGACGGATTATAAAAGGAAGCACATCCCGGCTCACAGAGTTATTAGAAGATCTAAGAAATCGTGCTGGCAGAATTTGAGCAGAACTCTTCATTAACTCCCCTTAGGAGAAGAGACGGGGCATGTGGTTAAAAGGATCTTATCAGAGGAGGTCCTGGCTTCTGAAGCGCCTCGTTTAATTAAAAGGTGGAACTCCTGTAGGTTGAGATGTACAGAAGTTAACTCTTGGGGCAGAAGCTCTGCTCAAGTTCATCACAGAGAACACGACGGGCTTCTTCTTTTGAAAAGCTTGCCGAGGAAGGAGATTTTTCCAATTTTGAGCCGTGCAGTGGAACTGGTGGTGATGAATGTTGACGAGACATACTGCATGATGCTTTCGTAATATATATATATATATATATACATATATATATATATATATATACACACACACACACACACACGCACGCACACACACAGAGAGAGAGAGAGAGAGAGAGAGAGAGCGCGCATCATTAAGTTGTTCGCCTGAAACCGATATCATGTTACAGGTCAATCATATATCAGCTTCTGAAAAAAAATGTTTTTTAATTGGAGGATGCTTAGTTTACAATGCGGTGTTGGTTCCTGCCATACTTCAACATGAATCAGCCATAGGTATCAACATGAGTCAGCCATAGGTATCAACATGAATCAGCCATAGGTGTACATATGTCCCCTCCCTCTTGAACCTCCCACCCCATCCCACCCACTCTAGGTTATCACAGAGCTCCCTGCATCATACAACAAACTCCCACTGGCTACCTGTTTTATATATCGTAGGGTACCTGTTGGGCTTCCTGGGTGGCTCAGCTGGTGGAGAATCCGCCTGCAATCTGGGAGACCTGGGTTTGATCTCTGGATTGGGAAGATCCCCTTGGAGAAGGGAAAGGCCAACCACTCCCTTATTCTGGCCTGGAGAATTCCGTGGACTGCATAGTCAGTCCCCCGGGTCGCAACGAGGCGGACACGACTAAGCGGCTTTTACTTTCACTCCACTGTTTTCATTCTGTTTTCTCCATTCGCCCCACCCGCTCCTTCCCCCGCTGTGTCCACAAGTCTGCTCTCTGCATCTGCATCTCCACTGCTGTCTTGCAAATAGGTTCATCACCACCATCTTTCTAGATTCAACGTATAGGTGTTGGTATACGATATTTGTCTGTCTTTTTATGATTTACTTCACTAGGTTCTAGGTTCATCCATTGTATTTCAACTTTTTTTTTTAATCCAGTGGAATTCATTTTGAAAGTCAGTGATAAAAAATGTTGACAAAAGAATCCTCTTTCCACATGCATTTCAGGATACTTAATGAAATACAGTGACTCTTACAATATTGTTTAGTAAAATATTCTTGTGGACACATGACCTTTACTTTTCTGTGATGATCATAGTCAAAGCTATGGTTTTCCCAGTAGTCATGTATGGATGTGAAAGTTGGACCATAAAGAAAGCTGACCACCTAAGAATTAATGCTTTCCAACTTTGGTATTGGAGAAGACTCTGGAGAGTCCCTTGAACTGCAAAGAAATCCAACCAGTCCATCCTAAAGGAAATCAGTCCTAAATATTCATTGGAAGGACTGATGCTGAAGCTGAAACTCCAATCCTTTGGCCACCTGATAAGAAGACCTGACAAATTTGAAAAGACCCCGAAGCTGAGAGAGATTGAGGGCAGGAGAAGGGGACGACAAATGATGAGATGGTTGGATGCCATCACCGACTCAATGGATTTGAGTTTGGGTGGACTCTGGGAGATGGTGAGGGACAGAGAGGCCTGACATGCTGCAGTTCACGGGGTCATGAAAAGTCAGACACGACTGAGCGACTGAACTGAAATGAAGAGTTGTTACAAAATAATGGCTATAATAGGCTGTAGTGTACAATATCTCCTTGTTGCTTATGTATTTGACCCGTGGTAGTTTCTATCTCTTACTGCCCCTTCTACCCTATCTTGCCTCTCTCCTCTTCACACTGGTCAATACTAGCTTGTTTTCTATGTCTGTGAGTCTCTTTCTGTTTTTTTTTTTTTTTTAAAGATGTTTGTTTTATTTTTTGGATCCCATATGTAGCTGATACTGTGGAGTCTTTTTCTGACTTATTTCACGAACCATGATATCATCTTCTTTATCCATCCAGCTCTTGGTGGCCACTTTGTTTGCTTCCATGTCTCAGCCAGTGTGACTTGAGCTGCTGTGAACAATGAGTTGCATGTGTCTTTGTGAATTAATGTTTCCATTTTTTTCTGGCTGTGTACCTGGGAGTGGAGTTGTTAGATCACATGGTAGTTTGATTGACAATGTAGTTTTTAATTTGGTTTTACTCAAGTGAATGCAAAAACGTCTTCACTTTTGTAGATTCCATTTTGCCGTCCTCCCCAAGTGGAGATTTGACCCAGTCTCTGCACCATACCCATCACGGCTGTGCTTCCATTTGTTCACAAGGTACCAGCCAGCTCAGTTAAAACTGTAACCAAAGTTGAGGTCCAGTCGCTTACTGCTCAAAAGCCAATAAAGAGACCAGGTTGGCGGAAAGGAAGATTTGCTTTATTTTCCATGATGGCAACCAGTGGGGAGGGTGGACTTCTATCCAAAGGCCAACTCCCTCTGTTCTGCTAACAATCAAGGGGAAGCATTTTTATATTTTATAGGTTGAGGGAGGGGACTCCGTGCAGAAACAGCACAGTCAGCTCTGACAGTCATCTTGAAGTTGGTCATTGGTGGTCTGACCAGCATCATCATGGTTGTTTTAAGTACAGTTAATCTTCAGTTACGTTTTGTACCCATTTCCTTAAGGTCGCTTCTCTGATGGCTCATTTGGTAAAAATCTGCCTGCAATACAGGAGACCCCGGTTTGATTCCTGGGTCAGGAAGATTTCGCTGGAGAAGGATAGGCTACCCACTCCAGTATTCTTGACCTTCCCTGTGGCTCAGCTGGTAAAGAATCCGCCTGCAATGTGGGAGACCCGGGTTTGATCCCTGGGTTGGGAATATCCCCTGGAGGAGGGAAAGGCTACCCACTCTAGTATTCTGGCCTGGAGAATTCCATGGACTGTATAGTCCATGGGGTCGCAAAGAGTTGGACACGACTGAGTGACTGTCACTTTCACTTTCCTTGAGGTCAGTTTTTGAAATTGTGGCAGCTTACGTTATGGCTACAGTCTGATCATCGTGTAGGTGACTTCTCCCCTGTGGTGGGTGTTTCAGTGTCTACGAGATGGCTCACAGGACATGCGTGTGAATATTGTTATCTGTAGCCTTTAGTGATTCTTGTTCAGGCCCTCAGTCGTGTGTCTGACTCTGTGACCCCATGGACTGCAGCACGCCAGGCCTCCCTGTCCTTCACCATCTCCCAGAGTTTGCTGAAACTCATGTCCATTGAGTCAGTGATGCCATCCAACCATCTCATCCTCTGTCGTCTCCTTCTCCTCTTGCCTTCAATCTTGCCCAGCATCAGGGTGTTTTCCAGTGAGTCAGCTCTCCGCATCAGGTGGCCAAAGTACTGGAGCTTCAGCTTCAGCGTCAGTCCTCCCACTGAACATTCAGGGTTGATTTCCTTTAGGATGGACTGGTTGGATCTCCTTGCATCCAAGGGAGTCTCAAAGTTTTCCCTTGCACCACAGTTCGAAAGCATCAATTCTTTGGTCCTCAACCTTCTTTCTGGTCCAACTCTCACTTCTGTACATGACTAAGGAAGAAGAACTAAAGGTTCTTTATTGGCTCAGTGGAAGAGAGTCCACTAGGTCAGGAAGATCCCCTGCAGGAGGAAATGGCAACCCACTCCAGTATTCTTACCTGGGAAACCCCAAGGCCAGCGAAGTCTAGCAGGCTGCAGGGCATGGGATTGCAAACTGTTGGCATCACTTAGCAACTGAGCACACACACACACAACCATCCTTACTGATGAAACTACTATTATTTAGTCTTCTTGGACTGTTTTCCTTTTTTTCTGCCTTTTCTCACTTCTGATTAAAGTCATTCCTGGCTAAAATTTTTATGCAAGCAAAAGGCAGGCTGAGGACATGGGTGGGAGGCAAGGACTTTAGAGTTCTGCTCTGTTTCAAAACTATTTTTGTCAGGTGGCTCCTGGCAACACAGAGTTCTGGCAAGTAGAAAGAATACCATTCTTGGCAGGACCAGGGAGAGCGAACTCCAGCTTTGTTTCTGCTTCTCGCTGAATTTTAAAGTAGAATAGATGACATCACCATCTTCACACCCTCCTAGCACACATGATACAGCACTTAGTATATGGCTAGCCCTGTCGGAGTCACACCCTCACTGTGACCCCATCATATGCAGAAAACTTGTGACTAGGTTGACGTTTCTCAGGCTCCCAGAGTTATCATGAGGCAGAGCCATGCTGGAACCTGAGATCCCATGATTCCACTCTCCTTGGTCCTAACTGCTAGACTAATTTTATTTTCATCATCCCTCACTCGGTAGTAGGTAATGCCCTTGTCATTAAAGAAATGAATGTTGAGAACAGGGCATCAATGAGATTGCAAATAGCAACGCTGTAACCACCAGAGCCTTGTAGGAGAGGAATCGCTGCATTGAATTGAGACCAAACATGATCACTCATTAGGGAGATAATAAGCAGAAAAGCAGAGAAAAAATGTCTCACTAAAGGGGCAACAAAAGCCATCAGCTGCTAATCTCAGTAAGGAAGCCAGGATTTAAATTGGTTTAAAGGGCTCAGCAGTGTGTGAGTCATGTGTTGCTTGAAGCAGTCATCCTTCTGTCTGATGCATTTCAAACAGAAAGGTGCAGCTCACGTAGATATGGGGGAAGCTGATAGTCTTTTAGGATATTACAACAGGTAGATCTTACATCATGCATGGGTGCTACATTGCTTCAGTCGTGTCCAGTTCTTTGTGATCTTTGGACTGTAGCCTCCTCCATCCGTGGGATGTTCCGGACAAGAATACTGGAGTGGGTTGCCGTTCCCTTCTCCAGGGGATCTTCCCGACCCAGGGATCAAACCCGTGTCTCCTGCGGCTCCTGCACTGCAGGTGGATTCTTTACCGCTGAGCTACCTGGGAAGCCCACGTGATGATTGCCACAATCATTCAATACAAGGAAACAAATCATCCTTCAATGACTGGATGAGGAGTGCCCTTGGCAAAGAACTAAGGGGCATGGAGAAGGGACCCCACGTTTACCAGCCACCTGGAATATGGAAACGGGAACCCTGCTTCCAGCCAGACACCCTGTCGTGTGTGTTCTGGGACAGTGGGTATGTGTGGCTGGGGTAATGCATGCAAAGGCTTGTAGTGTTATTTTGTACTTGGTTACATTTTCAGAGTGGATTAAAAACATGAAACTATGAGATGCTATTTTGGTCTGGACCCTAACTCTTAACTCAGGGGACTCAAGTCAGTTATGAAACCCAAGATCACTGGAATTGAACCAATGCAAATAACAAGCTTTCTCTTTACTCTTACATAAAAGCTGGGCTCATCTCTTGCTGGGTGTCGAGCCAGAGGCAACCAAGGCAAATGTCAAGAGAAGGAAGGATGGAATCTTGTTTGTGGCAAGGAAAGAGAACGCTGGGGATTTTCCCAAAGCGGTGTCTCCCCATACAGCAAAATTGGTTAAGTTTGAAGCTATGGGTACATGTATATTCAGGAAGAGGTTTAGGTGGTAAGTGGATTTGTCACAGAGAGGCTTGAGCAGAGGCGAACTGAATGTAGAATCGGGGCAAAGGTTTGAAAGAGTCTAAGCTTTGTTTGAAGCACTGTTACGAGACAGGGAGAGGTGAGGAGGAAGGACCCTTCCTCTTTGGCCTTGTTCTTGGTAAGGACACAGAGAAGACTCTTGTGGTCTTACCCATGGCCAGAGCCAAGTTTATTAAAGAGAGAAGAGAAAGACTACCTCAAGGGAGAGGTGGGCCAAGCCAAGAGACGCCCTGGTGCAGGAATATTCATGTTAGGGGACATTTGCAAGACAGATTTTACGTGATCATCTAGGCGGGCTTCCCTTGTGGCTCAGCGGGTAAAGAATCACCTGCAATGTGGGAGACCTGGGTTTGATCCCTGGGTCAGGAAGATCCCCTGGAGAAGGGAAACAGCTACCCACTCCAGCATTCTGGCCTGGAGAATTCCATGCACTGTATTCTCCATGGGATCACAAGGAGTCGGACAGGACTGAGCGACTCTCACCTTCACTAGGCAGGCGGGGACTAACAGGTTTGATTGGCAGTTGCAAGTTGCATAGCAACAGGCTGTATTGTGCATGTCTTTCCGGTAATTCATTCTGTTAAGATCAGATGTTGTGTGTGTGGCCGGTCCCTCAGTCGTGTCTGACTGTCTTTGTGACTCCTGTGGACTGTAGCCCATCAGGCAGCCCTGTGCATGGGATTCTCCACAAAGAATACTGGAGTGGGTTGCCATTTCCTTCTCCAGGGAGATGTATGTTTGCATAGAATATTTATGAACCCTTAATGAGCTTCCGGCTGCCTGAGGTCACTTAGGACGCAGCTGTGCGTCAGGGGCGTGTGTGCAGGGAGTTGGAGACGTCCTTGCCTGTTAGTTTGTATCCATCGGGTGAAGGACTGATGCTGAAGCTGAAACTCCTATACTTTGGTCTCCTGATGTGAAGAACTGACTCAATTAGAAAAGACCCTGATTCTGGGAGAGACTGAAGGCAAGAAGAGAAGGGGACGACAGAGGATGAGATGGCTGGATGGCATCACTGACTCGATGAACATGGGTTTGGGTAGACTCCGGGAGTTGGTGATGGACAGGGAGGCCTGGTGTGCTGCAGTCCATGGGGTCGCAAAGAGTTGGACACGACCGAGCGACTGAACTGAGCTGGGTGCCTAGTGTTCAGATGTGCCAGAGTTGGACCAGTCTCTGTGGTTATTTCGTAGCATATCTCTGAGTTCTCCTACTGGGGCATGTTTGCGTTGGGGTGTATCAGTTTGTAGCCTATCTGTAGCTTATCAAAGTCTCCTGGGGCATGTCCGGGCTTCAGCTTAGACATCAGCTTCAATCTTTTTCCAATAGTCTACCCCTCCTTGCTCAGACCTGACTTCCTACCTCACAGCAGTATAGACAGAAACGGTCAGTATCAACCTCCCTCAGGTTTTGACTAGTCCCTGTCTCAGCGTGACGTTACCACCCTCTGCCTGGGTGGGGACCTCCCAGAACTACAGAGCCATTCAAGATAGGCATCATATCGGGATGTAGAACCCTTGAGGAGGGACTAGGACTCTGGTTTATGGCTAAACTCTTGTTTTGGCTGCTTTTCCTTTGTTCCTGCATTCTTTTGTCCTCGTGTGGTCCTTCATTTCTGAGACCTCTTCAAGGACAAGTGTTGTGGCCAGGCTTGTATCACAAAATAACTTATGCCAAGAATGGCTTCTCTTACGTCCAGAAAGCCATGCCCAATTTTGTCTCTCTGGGGACCCCCCCCCCGACCTCATTTGCTTACCCTACCACCATGGCCCAGAGTAGACATTCAGAGGCTCATCACATGAGTGTCTGATGCAAATATGAGTTGTGTGCTCATAGTGTGAATGTGGGTGATGTTCTCAGATGCTACACTCTGTATAGTCTGGATAGGACTCTGAAAAATGCCTACCCTCCATTCATCTACTCATTACTTTTACATTGCCCCAACACTAAGCTGAGCACCAAAGAACTGATGCTTTTGAACTGTGGTGTTGGAGAAGACTCTTGAGAGTCCCTTCGACTGTAAGGAGATCCAACCAGTCCATCCTAAAGGAGATCAGTCCTGAATATTCATTGGAAGGACTGATGCTGAAACTGAAAGTCCAATCCTTTGGCCAGCTGATGCGAAGAACCAACTCATTGGAAAAGACCGTGATGCTAGGAAAGATTGAAGGCGGGAGGAGAAGGGGATGACAGAGGATGAGATGGTTGGATGGCATCACCGACTTGATGGACATGAGTTTGAGTCAACTCCAGGAGTTGGTGATGGACAGGGAGGCCTGGCGTGCTGCATTCTGTGGGGTGACAAAGAGTCGAACACGACTGAGCATCTGAACTGAACTGAATGACTGAACAGTAGCAGGATCTAAAGGAATATCTAGTTAATCACTGCCATTTATTTTTAGGGAACAAAGCGAACATCTGGAAAGGAGAGGTTCATGATTTGTGTGAACTCACAAAGATGAGCGCAAAACCTAGACGCTGAGACTTAACGTTTTCTTTGGGTGTCTGGAGAAGGCAGTGGCAACCCACTCCAGTATCCTTGCCTGGAAAACCCCATGGACAGAGGAGCCTGGTGGGCTACAGTCCACGGCATGGGGTCACTTAGAGTCGGTCACAGCTGAGCAACTTCACCATCCCTCCACTTAGAATGATACCCAAAGGGATATTCTCTCACATAGCTCTGAGGAGCTGTTCCAGGGAGGTAAGGGAGGAGCCAAGATATGTAAGAGTTGTTGCTGGAAAACAAAGCAGAACAAAACAAAAAGTCTAAGTCCCCTACGTACGAACAGGTTCCATTCTGACAGCACATTCGTAACTGTAGTTTGTAAGTCCAACATAGTTAGCCTAGGTACCAAACTAAGACTGCCAGGAATATGGTAGTGTACTGTCATAGGTTTATAATACTTCATAATACAGACTTCCCAGGTGGCTCAGGGGTAAAGAATCGACCTGCCAGTGCTGGAGATGTGAGTTCAATCCCTGGGTCTGGAAGATCCCCTGGAGAAGAAAATGGTAACGCACTGGGGAATTCCATGGACCGAGGAGCCAGTACCTGGGGTGGTAGAGTCAGACAGGACTTAGCGAATGAAGCGTTATCAACAACATAATGACATACAAAAAGAAAGCACAGAAAGTAAGGAAAACATGCTTAAGCTTACAGTATACAGTACCTTGTGGAGAAGGCCATGGCAACCCACTCCAGTATTCTTGCCGGGAGAATTCCACGGGCAGAGGAGCCTGCTGGGCCCTAGTCTGTGGGGTCGCAAAGAGTCGGGCACGACTGAGCACAGAGTAGAGTACCCTGAGATCTGCAGTAGTCCCAGCTAAATCAACCGTGCTTTCGTGCTTGCTTGCAGACATCCCAGGCTTCCCAGAAAGGGACCGTAGTTGTGTACTCTGCACAGTACTGTAAAGTGTGCAAAAGCACCACCGCCTATGGAGGATGCATGCCTGACACAGTGTAAGCCGCGTGTCTGTGTGTGTGTGTGTGTGTTAGTTGCTCAGTCGTGTCTGACTCTCTGCATCCCCACAGACTGTAGTCCCGCCAGCCTCCTCTGTCCATGAAATTCTCCAGGCAAGAATGCTGGAGTGGGTTGCCGTTCCCTTCTCAAGGGGATCTTCCCAACCGAGGGGATCGAACCCAGGTCTCCTGTGTTGCAGGCAGATGCTTTACCGTCTGAGCTGTAAGCCAGACCCACAAACTAACTAAGGAGATTGGACCTGCAGACACACATTCCCATCTCCGAAAGTTCTCAACTTGAAGCTTCGTTTGCAGGGGACATATGGGAGTTGAAATTCCAAAGGTTTCTGTTAGTGTAAATCAGATATCTCAAGCAAAGGGACTTAGTGCTTTCCGACGTATGGGAAGATGCGAGAGTCTGGGCTCTCTGAAAGTATCTGTGGTACAATTTGCATCCTAACTGTCTAGGATCACTATCTGGGTTTTTCTCAAGCCTGAATTCCCCTCCCGGTAAAGTGGTGAGCCGATGGATGTCCTCAGCATCCCATGTTTGCTGAAATAGTAGGTAATGTTCTTTGCCCACTTTTGAAACTGGATTCAGCTCTGTTCTCCTGATCACCTCATAGCCTTTCCAATCTTAAACAGTCCCAGTCCCGTCCTTGGATGGGTATCCTGCTGACCTTCCCTTCCTTTTGTCAGGATCTGCTCTCTCAAACCACGTGAAGTTTCTCTGTCATGAAAACTGCTGTTGTTTAGTCACCCAGTCGTGTCTGACTCTGAGTGACCCCATGGACTATGTAGCCCACCAGGCTCCTCTGTCCATGGGATTCTCCAGGCAAGTATACGGGAGTGAGTTGCCATTTCCGTCTCCAGGGGATCTTCCCAACCCAGAGATAGAATCTATGTCTCCTGCTTTGGCAGGGTGATTCTTTACCACTGGGCCACCTGGGGAGCTCATCATGAAAATACACAGAGGAAAGACAAAGGCATGCTGTGTGGATTTCATTTTTTTTTCCCTTTGTTCCTGGAATATGTCCATACTTTCATCAAACAACATGGGAAAGGAGCTTTGCACTGAGGCTTCAGTTCAGTTCAGTAGCTCAGTTGTGTCTGACTCTTGGTGACCCCACGGACTGCAGCACACCAGGCCTCCCTGTCCATCATCAACTCCCAGGGCTTGCTCAAACTCATGTCCATTGAGTCGACGATGCCATCCAACTGTCTCATCGTCTGTCGTCCCCTTCTCCTCCTGTCTTCAATGTTTCCCATCATCAGGGTCTTCTCCAATGAGTCAGTTCTTCTCATTGGGTGCCCAAAGTATTGGAGTTTCAACTTCAACATCAGTACTTCCAATGAGCACTCAGGACTGATCTCCTTTAGGATGGACTAGAACCGGCCAGTGTCAGCCACGAAACAGCTGTGGTGCTTCCTTCATGGTTTTCTTGACTTTCTGACTGCTTTTGATTTCTGAGGTTTGATTTTGTTTTTAGGCAGACTTTATTTTTTAAGAAAAATTGAGCCGAAAGTACAGAGAGCTCCCATGGAGCCCCCTAGGTTTGATTTAATGATGAAAGAATCTTTCATTGTCCTGTCGGAAAAAAATAGGAAAGAAAGACTAATCCTGTTTTTCACCAGGAAGGAGGAGGCAGTTGGTATTGTTAGCAGATGGTTGTTGATCCTTGGCTGCTTGGAGGGGGTTTTATGTCCCTCAGGCAGGAACTTTGTCCCTCCCCAGGGGGGTCTTTTTTGGTAGCAATTTAGTGCCAGGTTGGAAGTTTTTATTATGATGGTTTCCCGGAGGTATCTTTTCCTCCCTCTTAGCCGCCATTCTATTAGGTTTTAGATTTCCCGACCTTTTATCACCCGATGGCAGCTTCTTAGGAATTGATGGAACCACCTGTAATATCAAGTTACTGTCATTAAAAACCAGTCTGTTTCCGTGGCAGGAGTTGTTATGGTTTGCAAAGCGGAGCGTCCCCGACACAGAAGTCCCTGAAGGCCAAAGAAAAGAGCAAATAAACCACTAGACATGCAAGGTGAGGGGTGATGAAAAGATAGAGAAGCAGCGTTGAACACGGGGGCCTCTTTCACACTGAGACCACGCCCTTCCAAGACTGGGCGCATCCTTATGACCCGACTGGTCCCAGCCTGCTTGCTTTTATTTTTATTTTTTAAATAATTTTTTTCCTATTTATTTTTGGTGGTGCTGGGTCTTTCTTGCTGTGCAGACTTTACCCTAGTTGTGGCGAGCAGGGGCTACTTTTCGTTGCAGAGCCCAGGGGCTTCAGGAGTTGGGTCTCCCTGGAGCACAGACTCTGTAATTGTGGCACGTGGGTTTAGTCCTCCATGGCATGTGGGATCTTCCTGGACCAGAGATCAAACCTGTGGCCGCCTGCATTGGCAGGTGGATTCTTGACCTCTGAGCCACCAGGGAACCCCTGCCGCTGGCTTTTAGAATTCAGTTTTATTTCCCACCGTTCAGAGCCTGCAAGTCCATTTCAAGGAGGAATCCATCCACTGCACCTCATCTTTAAGCCCCCTCTCCTTTTTTTTTTTTCGTATCAGTCTTGAAGCCTTGGCAAGCGTGGAATGATTAGCAGGACGTAAAGTGTTAGTCACTCAGTCATGCCTAACTCTTTGCCCGTCCATGGACGGTAGCCCACCAGGCTCCTTTGTTCAGGGGCTTCTCCAGGCAAGAACGCTGGAGTGGGTTGTCATTCCCTTTTCAAGGGGAGCTACCTGACCCAGGGAATGAATCTGGGTCTTCTGCATTGGCAGGTGGATTCTTCACCACCAGGAAACCCTCCAAGTTACCTCCGGGTGTTAAATTTCAGGTTTCATACCCCTGTCCGTAGCTCCCATTCTACATCTGTTTGTTCAGCTGCAGACTTCCTTTTGCATCCTCAGTCATCGGCTTCTGGAGACCATCTCCTCTGAAGGCTGCCTGTCTCTTTTTGACACAGGTAGCTCCAGGTAATTCTTTGGCTGCAGGTTATCCACATGCTGAAATCACTGTGGTTTCCAAACAAAGAACGGGCATCTGACTAAGGCTCTGGCTTTTAAATGAATTCTTTTCTACCTTGACCATTTTCTTTCTTTTTTTAATTTTTAAAAAAATTTTAAATTTTAAAAAAAAATTAATTTTTTAAAAATTGGAGCATAGTTAATTGACAATGGTGTGTTATTTTCAGGTATACAGCAAAGTGAATGAGTTATCCACATTTATATGTGCTGAGTCACTCAGTCATGTCCAACTCTTTGTGACCCTGTGGACTGCAGCTCGCCAGGCTCCCATGTCCATGGGATTCGCCAGGCAAGAATACTGGAGTGAGTCACCATTTCCTCCTCCAGGGGATCTTCCCTGGCCCAGGGATCAAACTTGGATCTTCAGAATTCCAGGCAGATTCTTCACAGTCTGAGGCACCAGGAAAGCTCTAGTAGGGACATGAAGATCTTCTTATAAAGGAAGCTTCAGACCAGGAGGGCAGTGGTGCAGATTTTCAACTGTAAGCCAGCGCCGGGGGAACCTTCCCCCCACAAAGCCAGGCCTGTGCGCTGAGGGTTAGCAACCACACAGTTGGAAAAGTACCATGCTGGTCTTCACGTGGGGCGGGGGGGGAAATATTGCAGCATCTGCAGAATTAGTTTACTGAGCTTATCGCCATCGTCCAGGGTCAGGCAAATCAAAGATGCTTTTCTTTCTGACTGGCACCCTGAACTGCCCTGTCATTCCAGTCTGTACATTTTATGCCATGCATTAGAGATTTTAAGGCTGAGCCTCGCTGGAAGAAGCAGTGATGCCGAGACGTTTTCCTGGTAGAAATCCCGATCCTGGGGAATTCTACCAGTGGTAGTGTGAGCCACACACTCACGTCTGACTCATTGCCACCCCATGGACTGTAGCCCACCAGGCTCCTCTGTCCATGGGATTCCCCAGGCAAGAATACTGGAGTGGGTTGCCATTTCCTTTTCCAGGGGATCTTCTCAACCCAGGGATCTAACCTGGGTCTCCTACATTGCACGCAGACTCTTTACTACCTGAGCCAGCGGGAAAGCCGCCAGGAATTCTACCAGAGCAGTCATAAAATGAAAATTCCATGGTGAAAATAAAATAAAATCATGAGGGCTTACAATCACGTAGCCAGTGACACAGGAGATGATTCTAGGGGAAATGAACATATTCCCATTTTGGTCTCCCCCCCACCCTTTAGTCATGACATTATTAACTGAGCTGGGGAACGTGTTATGAAGCCAGGATTCCGTGGATACTGTTCTCACTCACATCTTTTGGAATGACACGTCTCCGTGGTTATTTCAGCCTGTGATTCATAAATCATTATTTACAGTTGAGCTGTTCTTCATCACAGAACACTTCCAGTAGCTACAGACGTTGTGTTTACTATCACACATAAGCCACTGTCCTCTATCAGCATATGTATATTCATCTATTTTCACTGGGATTCATCTGTTTTCATTGGAAAAGATCTTGATGCTGGGAAAGATTGAAGGCAGGAGGAGAAGGGGGCGACAGAGGATGAGACGGTTGGATGGCATCACCCACTCGGTGGACATGAGTTTGAGCAAGCTCCGGAAGTTGGTGATGGACAGGGAGGCCTGGCGTACTGCAGTCCACGGGGTTGCAAAGAGTCGGACACGACTGAGTGACTGAACTGAACTGATATATATATAAAAAACCTTGAACGTGGAATAAAACTTCTGCCTCCAGGCCTCTTGCAGATTCAATTCCAGGGTTCGGCAGGCTTCTTCTGTAAAGCGCCAGATGGTACATTTTTTAGGGCTTGCTAGCCCAGAAGCCTCATGCTCTGTGTCTGTAGGTGAAGCCAGTCCAGGGAGCGCAGAGAGGCAGGGGGTGTCTCTGTGTCCAGGGGAGCTCAGGACGGGTGCCAGCTGGGTATGGCCCCCTGGCTAAGGTTTGCCAGCCCACCCCTGTTCTCACCCTAGCGTTAGTTGCTCAGTCATGCCCGACTCTGTGACCCCGTGGACTGTAGCCCACCAGGTTCCTCTGTTCGTGGCATTCTCCAGGCAGTAATACCAGAGTGGGTTGCCATCTCCTTCTCCAGAGGATCTCCCTGACCCAGGGATCCACCGGGCTTTCCTGCATTGCAGACAGGTTCTTTAATACTGAGCCACCACCGTAGTTCACTTCAGTTCAGTTGCTTTGCCATGTCCAATTCTTTGCAACTCCGTGGGCTGACGCACGCCCGGCTTCCCTGTCCATCACCAACTCCCGCCTAGAGCAGAAACTAGTTCTGACCTTTGCCCGTGGCTGGTTTAGAGAGGACTTGGGAGGTTGAGCCCTTTGGGGTCCTGCTCTGGGACTGAGTCACAGCCATTGTGGGTTACGATTACTAACTGCTTCCTACGCAGCAACCTGAGTCCTGAGACTTGGGGCTCCTTGCCAAGAGCAGAGCAGACACCTTCCCTGGTGGACCAGTGGCTAAGACTGCATGCTCCCAGTTTGGGGGGGGTGGGTTTAATATCTGGTTGGCAGACTAGATCCCACTTGCCACAGCAGAGACCTGGTGCAGGCCAATAAATTAAAAAAACAAAATAGTAAGACATGGAGCAGGTTTCAACATGATTGATCGCCTGTAACAGACTGAGAAGCTGAGGCAAAGCGACCCTGAGTAGTTTTTTTTCAAAATCTCGTGAGTGAGAGGTGCCTGTCTTATGGAGATAAGGGAGGAGGGAGGTGGGCAGGATTTCAACCAAGACACTCGATGTCCAGTGAAGGTAATGGACAAAGAGGCCAGAGGACACTGGCTTGCTCCTATCCCCCAGCCTCTCCTCTGGGATTGTTTCTCCAGCTAACTCGGTAATGCTTTTCATTCTGATCATATACGTGTATACACACACTTGTGTATGCATGTACTGGGTGGACCGAAATGTTCATTCAGGGTTTTTCATAAGGTGGCTGATGGTATAGTCTTTAAGTCATGTCCAGCTCTTGGTGACCCCATGGACTGTAGCCCGCCAGGCTCGTCTGTTCATGGGATTTCCCGGCCAAGCGTGCCGGAGTGGGTTGCCATTTCCTCCTCCAGGGGATCTTCTGACCCAGGAATCGAACCCAGGTCTCCTGCATTGCAGGAAGATTCTTTGCCGACGGAGCTACGAAGGAAGACCAAATGAACATTTTGTCCAACTCAGTACATATCGCACACGTTTATCTGTCTCTTTTGGTGTGTGCATATATGTACATATAATTGTGTGTGTGTATGTGTGTTGTGTTTACAAGTAGTATTCCTCAGTTTTTCCCGTGTGGCCGAACCTCTAAGTTGTATTTATCAAGCATCCCTGTAGCCTTGAGTGGTATACTGCGTGTGTCATATACACCTAAGTAGACATGTGTGGGCACATATATGTGTCTGAGTGTTTATGTGTGTGCATATGTGTATGTGACCTGCTGTTCCAAGTGTTGCTGCTTTCAGGGAGCCTCAGTTGTATTTACCCATGATTGTGACTGAGAGCCTTGCATAGTTACGCAGCGTGTGACTCTGGAAGTAGGAAGCAAAGTGTCAGATGTTTGTTTGGCGGTTCCCTTCCTATTGTTGGTCTGAAGCAGCGTGAGGAGAGAATCCTGGCGGCCGGGCCCGGATTGACAGATAGGTGTGTACGGTCACCCACTTTCCCTGGTGATGGAAAGTCATGAATTACAGTGAGAAAGATGTCTTGATGCTGCCAGGTCCGATGTACTCTCTCTCTCTCTCTCTCTCTCTTTTAATCTTCTGGCTTCTTTCTTTTGTTTAAATATTTATGTGTTTATTTATTTGGCTGTCCTGGGTCTTAGTTCCAGCACGTGGCATCTTCAATCTTTATTGCGGCCTGTGGGATGTTTAGATAAGGCAGGTGGAATGTAGGAGGTAGGCATGGCAACCCACTCCAGTATTCTTGCCTGGCAAACCCCAGGGACAGAGGAGCCTGGCGGGCTAGAGTCTGTGGGGTCACAAAGAGTCTGATACGACTGAGGCGACTCAGCACACACGTGGAATCCAGGTCGCTGACCAGGGGTCAAACCCAGGCCCCCTCCATTGGGAGCTCGGTGTTTCAGCCACTGGACCACGAGGGAAGTCTCCCGTGACCCATTTACTAAAACGACTCTTTAGGAAAATTCCTCCATATGTAACTAAATAGGTATGATTTAGGTATCTCTCCTACAGCTTTTTGTTTAAAATAATATATATATTTATGTACCCGTTGTTTAGTCACTCAGTTCTGCCCAACTCTTCTGTGTGTCTCCGCAGATTCTAGCCCACCAGGCTCCTCTGTCCATGGGATTTCCCAGGCATGAATATTGCAGTGAGTTGCCGTTTCCTTCCACAGGGCATCTTCCCAACCCAGAGATCAAGCCCGTGCCTTCTGTGTTGGCAGGCAGATTCTTTACCACTGAGCCACCTGGGAAGCTTGTGTATCTTGAGTGTGTGTTAATATTTATCCACATCTTTAGATTTCGTGTCTGCCCATTGTCTATTTATAACACAATGATATAAACATCATGTATACATTGATAGTATATTTTCCCCATGAGTAAATGTCATCACAAACCTTGTCCCATGTGACTGAAAATTCCTTATAAATCATAATTTTTTTTTTAATCTTTCTTTTTTTTTTTTATTATTGTTTTTGCCATACATTGTCATGATATCACCATGGGTTTACATATGCTTCCCCTCCGGGTCCCCCCTCCCTCTCATAATTTTTTTTTAACCTTGCTGAAGAGAATGTAAAATCGCAGTTTCCTAACCAGAGATGAAACCCCTGCCCCCTGCAGTGGAAGCTTATCATCTTGACCACTGGACAGCCAGAGAAGTCCTCATAAATCATGATTTTTAGTTTTCACAGTTTTGTCCATAACTTGTTGACCGTGCATGATTTGGTCATTCAGAAAAATTATGTGATATCAAGCATAACTTATTTTTGCTGTCATCATCAAAGCCACAATGGTTTATTTCATAATAGGCTCAGAAAGCATTGATTATCATAGTGTTTGCATTATGCTGAAGGAGAAAAAAATGGCTGGTGTAATTTGGAAGCGATGCAGTTGGTTGAAGACGTTTCTCCACATTTCTAAGAGGGTTTTGCTTCTGCGTCGTGTCTTAAAAGGTTATACTGTGTTTATTTGCTTTAACTCTTCAGCTGTGTTTCATCCTTTGTTTGTGCATTGCGATTGATGCTGAAGTGTGTTTGTTCAGAACAGAATGGCGTTCGTTTGTCAACTGCCAAGTACATTGTAGCTTGAAAAGGGAGCAGAGTAAATAGAATAGGGGAGAAGAGCTGTGTGATCCAGGAGTGGATTAGCCCATGATGGCATTGGAGAGCGGTGTGTATTCAAAAGATTGAAAAGACCCCGGATCAATGAAGACAAAGATTTTTTTTTTTTTTGGTTGTCAGTGGCTTAGCTGCATCGCTCAGTCTGCCCTGGCCCAAATGCTAATTTGGGTGTGAAAATAAAACCAAATTACAAAACGCACCAGGTCAGGAGATTCCCTGAGAGTTTAAGTCCAGAGAAAGTACACATGGACGTTTTATACTTATTTCTGTTACCCACCCATTACATATGTGTATACGTATAGGCCTGGCAGTATGTAATTTTTATATAAATGTGCGCATGTTTGGTTGTGTCCAACTCTTTGCGACCCCTTGGACTAAAGCCCCTAAGCTCCTCCGTCCATGCGATTCTCCAGGCAAGAATCCTGGAGTGGGTTGCCATTTCCTCCTCCAGGGGGTCTTCCTGACCCCAGGGATCGAACTTGCATCTCTTGTATTGGCATGCAGATTCTGAGCCTTTTATGAAGCACCTACAGATAAATAGATATGATTTGCAAAAAGAAAAAAATATATATTTCAGGTTTTTCTACAGAAAAACCTTGTGGAAAAGCCCGTGTCTTGTAGAAAGACCTAAATGAACTTTCTGGCCAACTCATACATTTCTCCATGCAAAAGGCATGACAAGGATCATTTGACAGTGCTTGAAGAGAGATTCTATACCCAAGCTCACCAGCTATTTACAATGATGGTAATGAGATCACACTATTGAAGCTTGGCCTTGCAGTTGTCAGGGAGCAAGAAATCTTTCTCTACCCTTCTGGCTGGTCTAAGAATTAGATGGACATGAGACAGATTGGCCAGAAAGAAAATGAAACAAAAGTTGAATAACACTAGTATTCATGTGACGACAGTATACACGGAGAGACCCTGGAAAACCAAAGCGCCCTGACCCTCCTCTTGAACACCGTCTTCAGCTCCAGATGATGGAGGATGTTGGGGGCAGTGATTTGCAAATTCACTGGGGAGGAAGTTAATAGACATGGAGATGGAAAAGCAGACATTTGTAAAGAAGTGTCTGCTGGGCCAGCAGAGACAGTGGGATCCAGAGTGGAATTCCATCTCCAGAACCAGCCGGGTACACACCTGGTCCATGTTCTTTGCGGGCATCTCAGATGCATGTATGAGTATTTGGGATGCTCCGTTCAGGAGACTGGAGTAGGAAAAGGCAACCCACTCCTGTATTCTTGCCTGGGAAGTTGTTTGGACAGGGGAGCCTGGTGGGCTACAGTCCATGGGGTCGCAGAGAGTCAGACAGGACTTAGCAAACAGATAGCTAAGGGTACATTAGTCTCTCAGCCGTGTCTGACTCTTTGCAAACCCTGTGAACTGTAGCCCACCAAGCTCCTCCGTCCGTGGAATTGTCCATGCAAGGATACTGGAAGGGGTTGTCATTCCCTTCTCCAGGTGATCGTCCCGATGCAGGGATGAAACCAGGGTCTCTCGCATTGCAGGCAGATTCTTTACAGTCTGAACCACCAGGGAAGTCCAGCCAATGGAGTGGTGAAAATTTCTTCCTTAAGTCTTTTGGGACTCGAGTCTTTTCAGCCTGAAATAATCCACGTTACAGAGAGACATCATGTATGGCTGTCAAGTTTTGCTCACCTTCCCCGCCCTGGTCATAGTCTTTGCAATTGTTCCTAAATGTAATGAACAGATACAAAGAGTCTGAATATCGCGGCCTAAAATCTGGGGGAAATCCAAGAAATTAATGCCTGTCTTGAAGAGTGTGGGAAATAAGGAAAGAAATTATTAATATCAAAGCCCAAATTTTGTTTGTCTTATTTCTATCCTCACTTGGTCTTGCATACCCTGTCCCAGGTCCCCTGATAAAAGGCAATCAGGACACCAAGTTGGAAATATAAAAAGGAAAATTATCTTCTGTGAATTTAATTTATTACTTTGACTGTGCTGGGTTTTATGAATTATTAATATTTGTGACATGGGGGGATCTTTGCTCTTCCTTGTGGTATTCAGGATCTTAGTTGCGTCACGTGGGAACTGGCTCCCTGACCAGGGATTGAACCTGCGTCTCCTGCATTGGCAATGTAGATTCTTTACCACGGAGCCACCTGGGAAGGCCATGCCATCACCTACATAGCCTAAAACGTTTATCATCTGACCCTTTACTCTGAGTTTGCTGATGCATACTTAAGGCTGCGACAGGATTGTTCGGGGGAGAAGGGAAGGCCATTTATGGTGATTATTTTGCGTTGTTTTATTTGTTAGTTTAGTATTTATTTGTTAGTTTTTGGTCCTACCGCATGGCATGTGGGATCTCGTTCTCTGACCAGGGATCGAATCCAGGTCCCCTGCCCAGGTATTGCAGGAAGGGGGACCCCTTCCAGGGCCCAAGAGTGGGCTCTTGTCTAAGACTGGGAAATGAGTTGTCTGAGAAGAGGTATGTGTTGACAAAGCAGGAGACTTAATTGGGAAAGGGGCACCTGGGGCGGAGAGCAGCAGGGTGAGGGAACCCAGGAGGACTGCTCCTCCACATGGCTGGCAGTCTTTGATTTTATGGTGATGGGGATTAGCATCCGGGTTGTCTCCAGTCAGTCATTCTTCCTGGTGGTGCACACATCATTCAGCCAAGATGGATGCCAGAGAGGAGGATTCTGGGAGGCGGTTGGACTCGCGGTGTCACCTTTTGAACTTTCCCCAAATGCTTCCGATGGGTGGTGGCTTGTTAGTTCCGCATTCCTTACCAAGACCTCTTGTCATAAAAATAACTCACGCAAATGATTTACTGTGGTCTTGGCCAGGGTGGCAGTTTCAGTCCGGGTGCTTCCCCTAACTTTAGGAACATATAGTCTTTAGCCACTGGACTTCCAGGGAAGTCTCAGAAGGGAAATTTTCCTGAGGCTTTGACTGTTCCTGCAGAGAAAGCTTAGGGAGTAGAATGCAAAATATGCGTGATGTTTACATAGGGCTTCCAGGTGGGGCTAGTGGTAGAGAACCCTCCTGCCAATGCAGGAGAAGTCATCAGAGTCGCGGGTTTGATCCCTGGGTTGAGAAGTTCCCCCTGGAGAAAGAAATGGCAACCCACTCCAGTATCCTTCCCTGGAGAATCCCATGGACATTAGAGCCTGGTGGGCTACAGGCCATGGGGTCTCCAAGAGTCCACAGGACTGAGCGACTAACACTCCTTGACATGTGAAACGGAAGACGTGGGAGGATTCCGGATAGTTCATTGTTTCAGCCTGATTTTCTCCTCAGCTCCACCCTTCAATTTAGGTGCCCTGAGGCGATAGCTGACTTCGTGGGCCTGAATCCTGCCTGCTTGGGTAACGCGATTTCCTGCGCTCTAAAAGGCAGGTGGTGACAGACCTCTTGCACGTTGTCAGTGGTTGGGAGGATTAACGAAATTAACACAGATCAAGTGCCTACAAGGCTACGTGGGCGCGGTAAGCGTTGGACAGATGTCATCCATCATTGTATTGCATGTATCCTGGGTCGTGGAGCCTGCTGGTGGAGGATGTACGTCTTCAGGCTTCCAGAGTCTGTGTGCGTACATGCGTGCAAAGTCACTTCCGTGACGTCCAACTCTTTGCTAACTCATGGACCGTAGCCCACCAGACTCCGCCTCTGTTCATAGGATTTCCCAGGCAAGAATACTGGAGTGGGTTGCGTGCCCTCCTCCAGGGGATCTTCCCCACCCATGTCTCTTACGTCTCCTGTAGTGGCAAGCAGCTTGAGCCAACTGGGATTCTGCAGTCTGGAGGAAAAGACAGCCTCTGGTTAAATGAGTGCATGCACAGCTACTTTGAAATGGAAACTGTTTCTGGATGATGGCCACGTGGGTAGTTGGAGAAACTTCCAAGCTGACCTGGGGTGCTTGAAACTTTCAAGAGATGAAGGAGGTCCTTAGTTACATCCACAAAATGCCCCAGGAAGATATTTTGGGTTGGTGGAAGAATTTGTTTCTTAACAGAGAATGCTCAGAAAGAAACGGTTAATAAGACTCAGTTTCTGACGTTGCAAATGAAGAGGATGACAATATGCCACCCCAAAGGGAAACAGTGGAGTAGGAAACGGCAGCCCACTCCAGTGTTCTTGCCTGGAGAATCCCACGGACAGAGGAGCCTGGCGGGCTACAGTCCATGGGGTTGCAAAGAGTCGGACTCGACTGAACGGGTGGTGTTTCTGGGGGCTCTGGGGGCTGTGAAAAAACTCTTGCCCGTTATGTCTCAGCACAGAAAAGAATTCAGCGAGAGGCAAAGTGGTAAGATGTGATTTGTTAGAATAGACCTCTTGTGAGGCTTATAAGTCAGTGGGTGTCGTGCCTGGAGTACTGAGTAGGTAACAATTTTATAATCAAAGGTAGAGAGAGGAGGAGGAGAAACCCTTCTTTGACTCTCTTGAGTTGATGTCAACACCTCCATCATTGGCTCCTTCTCCATATAGGGCAGGGGAAGTTTCTTATCCCTCCGTGGTCAAGTTAGGACCACAGATTATTCGTTTTTATGTCTGTAGAGAGCTTATCCTACCTTACTGAACTCACTGGGCAGGATATGGGTCTCATGCCACCATTATTTTATTGTTTTGGGACATGTCTCCTGCTTCTGTTGTGTAGTTTCGTTGCTAAGGAAGCCTGTTTGGTTTGGTGGTTATGCAAACCTGTTTTCTTGTGCTCATTCATATCCGCGTTTGTGTTCAGTCTCTCAGAGTTTTCATGTCCATTGAGTCAATGATGCCATCCAACCATTTCATCCTCTGTCTTCCCCTTCTCCTCAGTCTTTCCCAGCATCAAAGTCTTTTCTGATGAGTCAGCTCTTCACATCGGGTGGCCAAAGGATTGGAGTTTCAGCTCCAGCATCAGCCCTTCCAATGAATATTCAGGACTGATTTCCTCTAGGATGGATTGCTTTGATCTTACTGCTGTTCAAGGGACTCTCAACAGTCTTCTCCAACACGACAGTTCAAAAGCATCAATTCTTCAGCACTCAGCCTTCTTTGTGGTCCAACTCTCCCATCCATACATGAAAAACCATAGCTTTGACTATACAGACCTTTGTCAGCAAAGTGATGTCTCTGGTTTCTAATACGCTATCTAGGTTTGCCATAGCTTTTCTTCCAAGGACCAGTTGTCTTTCAATGTCATGGCTGCAGACATCATTCATGATTTTGGAGCCCAAGACAGTAAAGTCTCTCGCTGTTTCCATTGTTCCCCCATCTATTTGCCGTGAAGTGATGGGACCGGATGCCATGATTTTAGTTTTCTGAATGTTGAGCTATAAGCCAGTTTTTTTCACTTTTCCTTCACCTTCATCAAGGGGCTCTTTAGTTCTTCTTCACTTTCTGCCATTAGGGTGGTGTCATCTGCATATCTGAGGTTACTTACATTTCTCCCGGCAATCTTGATTCCAGCTTGTGCTTCATCCAGCCTGGCATTTCGCATGATGTACTCTACATATAAGTTAAATAAGCAGGGTGACAACATACAGTCTTGACGTACTCCTTTCCCAATTTTGAACCAGTCTGTTATTCCATGTCCGGTTCTAACTGTAGCTTCTTGACTTGCTCAGGAGGCTGATAGGCTGGTCTGGTATTCCAAATATATTTATTCTATTAACCTGGTTTTTGTTCATTTTGTTTACATCTGCCAGATCCTGAACCTAGAGTCGGGAAATCCCCATAACACATTCCAAACTAGATTAAATTAAAGAATAATGTTCCACTACAAACATGTAGGTATGTTTGTAGGCTTGCATTCGTTATAATATAGCACACTATGACAGAATAAAAAAGATGTGATTTTTTTTTTTGCTGAGTTTCAGTCTCTTGGAGAGTGAAAGAAGTTTTGAGCGAAGCCACACTGATTTTTTTTTCCCCCTTAGTCTAGTAGAGGCCGTCCTTGAACCAGAGGGACTATGACCTCTTCTGCTTAGTATTTCAGGTGCCTGGGTGGGGGGTGGGGTTGGGTTTTCTGCAGGCTAGCAGTGTCCTCATCACTTGCGAGGCTGTCGGAAGTATGGAATGTCTTGCCCTAGCCCAGACCTCCTGAGTCACACTTGCATTGTGATGAGATCCTTGGGTGATTTGTATGCCCGTCAAAGTGGAGGAAGTGCTGCTGTGACTGGTGATCAATAATTATCTGTACCAAGAGTGAATAAATGAGTGTATACATGAATAAATAATTGAATAAGTGGAGCGATTAAGAAGTAGTGAATCGTATGTCTTTCTTTAGGCTTGTCTGGAATGCTGAAAGGTATTGGCTGTGTTACTTGATATTGCATCAGGCATCTCTTTTTATTTATTCATTTATTATTTATTTGGGGCCCCACTGGGTCTTTGTTGTTGCAAGCAGGCTTTCTCTAGTTGCACAACCATCCACTTGGAGCTGGGAGTCTTAGCTGTTCCTAGGCATGTGGGATTTTCCCAGACTGGAGATTGAACCGGAACGCATATCTCCTGAATCGGCAGGCAGACTGTTATCCACTGTCCCACCAGGGAAGTCCAGGCTCCTCTGAAAGAAAGGGCTTCTTTGTTCACCAGCCAGATTTCCTTCCAGACTGGACCATTCACTCGGCTGGTGATGCTGTACCTGGGTTCCTTCTCTTAGTCTCCTCGTCCTGTATGTGGACGAAGGCTCACTCCGCTCACCCTCTGAGTGTCAACCTGCTGCTTCTTGCAGAAGATAGTCCTTAGAATTTGCTCACTGATGCCCATGCAACATGCTTTAGTTTTCCTTTTCATAGCCTCTTCGGCTTGCAATTGCCTGCCTTGCACTCCTTGCCCTAATTGCATAGGTCTTCCATTTTATTTGATAATTGCATAGTGAGATGGCTTATATCCTTATTGGCTGACACCTAGCAGGGTTTGTTTCATGTATATTATTTTGATTTACAGCTTCTGAGCATTAATTGCTTTAATCATGTGAGCTTCCCATGAGTGCTGTTCTATTTTTTTTTCTTGAACGTGTGAGTTATTTTATTAGTTATACAGATGGAAAAAAGGGAAGTCTCAAACTTTAAAAAAAAAAAAGCTGCGGCTTTGTTATTGATATATACTTGACCGTCAATATTATATTATTTTCAGGTGTAGAACATAATGATTCCCTATTTGTACGTGTTGTGAAATGGTCACCACAATAATTGTAGCTAACATCTGTCATCTTACATAGTTATTTTTTTCTGATGAGAAGTTTGACAGCTTTCCAATTAACTGTCGTCACTATATTGTCCATTATATCTCCATGACTGATAAGTCTTATTTTAAACGTAAACAGCAGTTGATACATTTTGGCTTCATACTCTTTGGCACCGTCCTCCTCTGCAGCCCCCAGTTCGTTCTCTGAATCTCTGAGTCGGATGTTACATTTTTTAAATCCCACAGAGAAGTGAGGTCTTGCAGTAAATATCTTTGACTTCTTCCACTTGGCGTAATGCCCTCCACATCCATCCTGTTGCTGCAAATGGCAACATTTTGTCCTTTGTTTTTTCACGGGTGAATAGTATTCCATAGTGTGTGTGTGTGTGTGTGTATCACATTTTCTTTATCCATTCACCCATCAGTGGACACTTAGATTATTTCCATCCACAACAATGATTCTTGAACTGTCATGGAGATGCCTTTAGTAACAGCCTCTGAGGCATCCTGCGTTTATGCCTTGACGCCAGTGCTTCCTAGTTGGGTGGTCCCCGCGTGTTGGTTGTAGGGTTTAGAATCCTGACTAATGTATGGTAGCTTAGTGTCATTGTGAGCTGTGTTCTCATTCACATCTTCCTTCCTTCTCAGGTTGAATGAGGTTTGCTGGGCAGCTAATATGGGCTGGGTGTAAAAGATGCAGAACCAAGGGAGGTCCAGCTGCTGTGTTTGTGAGTCTCAGGTTTGTGGGGAAGGTGCTCTTGTGAATGTCAGAGCAGACAGCGGCGGGCGTAGCATGCTCTGAGGGTGTAACACAGAGGGCTCTGAATGCCACCGCTCCCCGCCCCCCAGACATGCGAGGAGCCATCGTTGCAGCAAAAGGACTTGAAACACTCAGGGTGCACTCCCCTTCACCTTCTGCCTGGATTCAGCCTGCGTACTCCATCCAACTTCCGTCAGCCGGACAGCTCAAGTGGCTTTTATCGTCCAAGCAGCCATTTGAAGTGGGACTCAGGTTTAGTTTATTTCAGGGTTCTTGAACTCATGTGATGAGAACCTTTTTTTTTTTTTTTAAAGATTAAGACTGCCTGGGTCTTAGCCATTTTATCACCAACTCCTTTATCAATAAATGCGTTCTGTATAACTGAGCTCAGGCATGTTTGTACAGCCCCTGGACTATAAGCCACCAGGCTCCTCTGTCCATGGAGCTTTACAGGCAGGAATACTGGATATGCATTCTGTATATATATTTATATATTACTCATTCAATTTTCTTGCATAGCAGAAACTGGTACAGAAGTGCAAAGCAAGTATGAAAGTGATGTGAAACTGTTAGTCACTCAGCGGTGTCTGAGTCTTTGCGAACCCATGGACTGTAGCCCGCCAGGCTCCTCTGTCCGTGAGATCCTCCAGGCAAGAATACTGGAGTGGGTTGCCATTTTCTTCCCCAAGGGATCTTCCAGACCCAGAGATCGAACCTGGGTCTCCTACACTTCATGCAGATTCTTTACCATCTGAGCCACCAGGGAAGCCGAAAGCAACTATACAAATATTTATACATACAAATAATATGTATATGCAGCTTATATGTATGCATATGTATACATATATTTAAAGTGACAGCCTTCCAAAACAAAAGGTGCATTCTGTACCCTGTACATACCTACCAGTTCTTCCTGAAGACTCTGTTCCCCTCAATCCTTACCTTTCCTGTGTCACTTGAGCTGTTATATTCTTGGCTCTTCCCAGACAAGAGAGATTACGCTTTCCAGAAGGAAGGGATCTTCTTTGGTCAGTTTTTCTGAACTTCCTCCATGCTCCTTTTTCTGTAGGACCAAGCAGTGAAGCTAAACCATTTTTTATTTGTTTGTTTTGGGGTAGCAGAAATGAAACTGAACACGACAAAGCATGTGTATGCTTCGTCACTCAGTCGTGTCCAACTCTTTCTGACCCCATGGACTGAAGCCCGCCAGGCTCCTCTGTCCTTGGAATTCTCCAGGCAAGAATACCAGAGTGGGGTGTCCTTCCCTTCTCCAGGGGATCTTCCCTACCCAGGGGTTGAATCTGAGTCTCCTGCATTGCAGGCAAATTCTTTACCATCTGAACCACCAGGGAAGTCCCCATAAAGCACGACATGGCACAAAAAGAAAAATGTCACTCAGCTGTATAGCAGGGAATGCAGATACCTTCACGTTGATGTAAAGAATGTATTTTTTTAATTTATTTTTTCATTGAAGGATAATTGCTTTACAGAAGTTCATTGTTTTCTGTCAAAAATCATTTTAAAAAATGCCTATAGGTCGCCAAACTGCTGAGTGTGTTCCAAGCGGTCTGTGGTCCATGTGGAAACTGCCCTAACATCAAATCCTTTATCTTTCCTGTTGCTGGCGACCGACTTTGTAAATGTTTGTTTTCCCCACTGAAGAAAGAAATCGGGGGTTGAGACAGTGGCTGACAGTGTAGACACACGAGTCAGCTAAATACAGCTGATTGGAAGGACTTCTATAGCGGTCCAGTGGTTAAGATTTTGCCTTCAATGGAGGGCGTGCGGATTTGATCCTTGGATGGGGAAGTAAGATCATGGCCAAAACACCAAAGCATAACACAGAAGCAGCATTGTAACAAATTTAAGAAAGACTTGAAAGAAGTGGTCCGCATCAACAAAATCTTAAAAATCGAGCTGATTGGAGACAGAGGCTGGAGATTTGCAAGAGAGTGGTCTGGTGGGTGGGGACTAGGGAGGTGGTTATGTATGTTTAACTGGAGAATAATTACTTTACATTATTGTGTTGGTTTTTGCAAGAGAATGGTCTGGTGGATGGAGACTAGGGAGGTGGTAAGTGTTGGTGGGTTAGCCTCCACCAGTGTCAAGTCTGAATGAATCAGTCTCTTGACCCTTCTCAGCCAGCTCATCAATCAAACGAACCAACATACAAACTCCAAACTGGCATCGTCCCATCTTGTGTACAGAGGAGACTGTTAAGACTGCTTTCGTTAGCCACTTCAAGGTCTTTTGTTTCCTCTCAGTTCTGTTCAGTCGCTCAGTCATGTCTGACTCTTTATGGCAGAAACCAACACAATAATATAATTATTCTCCAGTCAAAAATACGTAAGTTTTTTTTTTTGTTTAATGTCCAGAGAGTGACAGATATCCTGAGAAAGGGGGCATGACCCACCTAATTGAGTCACTGCCTAGTGAGTCTGCCACCAGCCAGCCCTTCTTTATCTTGCTGGAGAAAAGAAAGCAAATGAACAGCAACAATAACTTGTAAAAGTTTGGAGATCTTTTTTTTTTAATTCTTTATTTTGGCTGCACAAAGGTTTAGTGTGACATGCAGAATCTTAGGTGCAGCCTGGGGGGTCTAGTGCCCTGACCAGGGATTGAACCCAGGGCCCCCTGCCTTGAGAGCATGGAGTCTTAGCGGCTAGACCACCAGGGAAGTCCCTGGAAATCTTTTTCTCAGCTAGTGGTGCACCACGCACCTGCACTGCTCTGCAGAATATAGGCTCTGCGTATACTCTGTGTGCTTGAGCTGCACATGGAAACTGCCTTCTGTGTTTTTTTTTAGGGTGCAGGGTGCTCTACCTGATGTACGGGGTCTTAGTTCCCCCACCAGAGGATCGAAGCCAAGGCCCCTGCTGTGGACATACGGAGTCTTACCCACTGGCTCTCAAGGGAATTGCTTGCTCTCTTTTCTTATTGATAACACGTGGACAGATCAGGGGTCTAATGTGTGAATCCCTCCAGCCATTAACATCCAAAGAAAGAAGCACTTGACAGGAGGTGTGCAATGAAGCTGGGCAGACGTGACTCGGGGTGTCCCGAGGCAGTGCTTGTGAGGTCAGCACAGGGCTGTCGTCATTCCTCTGGCAGACACGGCAAGCAGCATCAGGTGGTCTGACTCGAGATGGACCAGTCTGTATTCCTGCAGCCAGCCTCATGTGCCAGATCAATCAGTAGTACCATCAGGAAACATCATGCTGGAGGCTTGCGTGTTTGCTCTGAGTCGAGTCTTTCTGCATTCAACTCTCTTAAAAATGTATCTGCCTATTTCTTTTTGGCTGTGCTGGGTCTCCGTTGCTGTGCTAGGGCTTTTCTCTTGTTGCAGCGAGGGGCTAGGGGGCTACTGGATGCTTCTATTGCAGCGGCCTCTCTTGTTGCAGGGCACCGCCTACAGGCGCGTGGGCTTTGCAGTTGTGGCTCACGGGCTTAATTGCTCTGAAAGTGAAAGTCTCTCACTTGTGTCCGATTCTTTGCGACCCCATGGACTATACAGTCCATGGAGTTCTCCAGGCCAGAATACTGGAGTGGGTAGCCTTTCTCTTCTCCAGGGGATCTTCCCAACCCAGGGATCGAACCCAGGTCTCCCACATTGCAGGCAGATTCTTTACTCGCTGAGTCACAAGGGCCTAGTTGGTCTGAGGCATGTGGAATCTTCCAAAACTAGGTATCAAACCTGTGTCCCCTGCATTAAAGTGGACTCTTAACTACTGGAAGTCCCTCTGCTTTCTGTAAATTAGCTCCTTTTCCCTGTTCCTCTCTTCTCTTCCCTTATGTCTAACACACAGATACACACACACACACACACACACACACACACACACACACACACACACACACAC
>ML664230.1:1596016-1642333 GCA_007570785.1 Antilocapra americana | reverse complement strand
CACACACACACACACACACACACACACACACACACACACACACACACACACCCAGATGCCCAGGTTTTCCTTTCAGGGGAAGAATAATCGTTGGATCATCTCATCAGCAGCAAGCTCTCATGATAAAGCATGACATCTTCCAGGACAGAGTTTGGAATCGGTAGTTTCAAGGTGATGTTTGGCAAAAGTGAGATGAATTCAAGCAGGTACGTAGTGAGTCCTGTTGGGGAGAAAGGAAACTTCCCCCTTCTAGGTTCTTCTGGCTGGTCTCAGAATTAAACGGGTGTGGGACAGAGGAACAGGAGAAAATCTCACTTAACTGTGTACATACTCTTGCCTCACATGAGACTCAGAGACGTCACGTTCTCGGGAGGCTCAGAGACAGATGGGTCGAAGCAAGTCTGAGCAGCTCCCTGGGTGTATGAACAAAACGGAACCTGGACTTCCAAGGACAGGAGGGTCAGTCCCAGGATGCTAAGAAGAGCAAGTGTTGGGTGGTTTTTGTTTGTCCTGACGTGTAGATGGGGTTGTGTTTAACTAACATTTATCTCTGGGAATGACTCTTTGGCGGGAAAAACCTACAAAACCCACATATTTTGGGAGGGAGGTTCAGCAGGGGGAACACATACACACGCATGGCTGATTCATGTCAGTGTGTCGCGGAAACCACTACAATATTGTAAAGTAATTAGCTTCCAACTAAAATAAATAAATTACTTTAAAAAAGCCCACCATTTCAATTAATCTAAATCATCAGGGAGGGCTTCCATGGTAGCTCAGGCAGTTAAGAATCTACCTGCAATGCTTGAGACCTAGGTTTGATCCCTGGGTCAGGAAGATTCCCCTGGAGGAGGGTATGGCAACCCACTCCAGTATTCTTGCCTGGAGAATCCCACAGACAGAGGAGCCTGGTGGGCTGCAGTCCATGGGTTGAAAAGCGTCAGAACTTGCAGGGCCTCGGTAGCATCTGGGCCAAAACACTCCCCATGTGAAATGGGCACATTTGGGGTAGCTTTGTTCTGAACCCCCACAGCCTCATTCTAAGGACCTGAAGAGTCAAGATAACGGCAGTCCGAGTACTGGGCAGTAGGTTCCATGATGTGGGAGTGAGGTGGGCAGCTTAGGAGCTGGAAGCATCTCGGCTTTGGGCTGGATGCACCCAGGGTTGGACCTGAGAGATAAGTATGGGGGTGGGGCTTAGGGAGGGGACCCAAAGCAGTTACTTGACCTCAGTGAAGAGTCTCTGTTTTAAAGGGGTGAACTGCCTTCTCTGCTGTTGCCCACCAGGAGCTACAGATAGCATCTCGCGACGGTTTCTGTTTTCATTACTCTCTGGATAACTATAGGGTATCTCGTACCGGTTCCTTGTGAATCGTCTCCCCTTCTGTTGCAGCAGAACAGTGGCTGCTTGTTCCCCAGCTGCAGGGAGCTAGCTGTCCTGGAGATGCGCCTGGCAGGGCCCAGCTGTGCATTGAATGCGTATCTGCCCTCTACGTTCCTAATCGCGAGCAGGCAGGGTCAGAAAGCCTGCTCGCTTGGCCGTAACGCGTTTCTGTATAGCAGCAGGTCACTCGCCAATCCCTGAGTCCGTTTTCACCGTGTGAGGATGCACCTTGTACTTGGCTGTGTTGGGGATGAGCTTTTGTTTTTCCATCAGGGTCTCTCTTCCTGAGACGCGGAGATGGAAGGTGGGAGCTACACGGTTAATACAGAACGCGCTGGCTCAGCCCCAGGGACCGAAACAGGCCCTAGGAACAGGTAGTTGATTCCCGATAAAGACATTTGTTATCGCAGACAGGATCCGAGCTCAGACCTGGGGAGCTCCTGAGGAACGAAGGGGGCCTGGGGACGCCAGCGAAGCGTGCACACGTGAACATATATACATACATGCACACATGCAAACAGATACACATATGGACACACTCATGCATACATGTGGAGAAGGCACGACAACCCACGCCAGTGTTCTTACTTGGGAAGTCCCATGCACGGAGGAGCCCGGCGGGCTGCAGTTCGTGGGGCCGGGAAGAGTCCGACCTGACTTAACGACTGCGCATACGTACCCAATCCCACAGTCATACGGAGGCCCATGAACACACACATACAGACGTGCAGACACAGCGTACCGATGCACACACAGCCGTGTACATACACATACAGTCCTTTTTTTTCTCTCTTCTCAAAAGGATGGTTTGTTTTTGAACATGTAGGGGAGGAGAAATCTTTCTCCTCCTAGCCTCCTGGCTTCTATGGCTGGGGCTGTGAATCAAACTGATAAAGACAGATTAACAAGAGGAAAAATCGTCCATTTTCATGCACCGATGTTCACTAAGAGAAATGCAGTGTGAGGAAGTGGCCTGGCGATCGAGGATGGTACACCATTGTAGACAGTTCTGGGATTCTGGAAGGAACAGGCAGTACAGGGAACTCTGCTCAGTGTCATGTGGCAGCCTGGATGGGAGGTGTGTTTGGGGGAAGATGGATACGTGTATGTTTGTCCTGAATCCCATTGCTGTCCACCTGAAACCATCCCAACATTGTTAATTGGGTATGCGCGAATACAAAATAAGAAGCGAAAAGAGAAAAAGAAGATAAGACGTCCTTGAAACTTGGGTCAAAAGTGCCAGACTCTTTCCACTTATGGGTCTACTGTCTTCCATTCTAAAGAGATTTCACACAAGGAAAGAGTGAACCCCCCTGCCTGAAACTTCCAGGTGGCCTTCCTTGTCTCAAAGCAGTTCTTCCTCACACAGAGGGATTCGGAGACTCAAAGCGCGAGACGCATGCAGACACATGGTCCATTTTGACTGTCGGGCATTGATGGACAGGCACGCCGGGAAGGGATCACTTAAAGTCAGTGGTGCTGCCCTTTCTAGGGCCCCCATGGGTTCCTATCTCACACCTGGGGGCAGCCGCTAGCTGTTCAACGGAGATTTTGTTTTCTTTTTGTCACATGAAATAAATGGAGTTCTGATGAAGTGCAATTTTGCTTTTGATTCTGACTAGTGAGCATATACCCACCCTGTTTATTCAGTGCTGCTCTTGATGCTCAAGCTCTAGACACATGTTTGGAAAGACAGAGGAAGGACCTCCCTGATGGTCCAGTGGTGAAGCATCTGCCTCCCAAAACCAAAGTTGAAGAAGACACCTGCACCCCAATGTTTGCTGAAGCACTATTTGCAGTAGGTAGGACATGGAAGCAACCTAGATGTCTGTCCCGCAGAAGAAAGGATAAAGAAGCCATGGTACATGTACACAATGTAATATTACTCAGCCATTAAAAAGGAACATATTTGAGTCAGTGCTGTGAGGTAGATGAACCTAGAGCCTATTATACAGACTAAAGTGAGTCAGAAAGAGAAAAACAAATATTGTATATTTACACATATATACCGAATCTAGAAACATGGTACGGATGAACCTGTCTGCAGGGCAGAAATGGAGACACAAACGGAGACAACACACTTGTGGGCGTGGAAGGGGAAGGAGAGGGTGGGATGAACGAAGAAGGTAGCCTGAAATCATATCACTGCAGCTCAGTTCCGTCACTCACTTGTGTCCAACACTTTGCGACCCCATGGACTGCAGCATGCCAGGCTTCCCTGTCCCTCACCAACTTCCAGAGCTTACTCAAACTCATGTCCATTGAGTCGGTGATGCCATCCAACCATCTCATCCTCTGTCATCCCCTTCTCCTCCCACCTTCAATCTTTCCCAGCATCAGGGTCTTTTCAAATGAGTCAGCTCTTCGCATCAGGTGGCCAGAGTATTGGAGTTTCAGCTTCAACATCAGTCCTTCCAATGAACACCCAGGACTGATCTCCTTTAGGATGCACTGGTTGAATCTCCTCGCAGTACAAGAGACTCTCAAGAGTCTTCTCCACACCACAGTTCAAAAGCATCAATTCTTCTGCGCTCAGTTTTCTTCACCATCCAACTTTCACATCCATACATGAGCACTAGAAAAACCATAGCCTTGACTAGATGGACCTTTGTTGACAAAGTAATGGCTCTGCTTTTTAATATGCTGTCTAGGTTGGTCATAACTTTCCTTCCAAGGAGTAAGCATATTTTAATTCCTACTGCCTTAGTTCTTATTACCAGATTCCTATTACCTTAATATTATTTCTCATATTGTTGCAGAAACCAGTAATTGAGAAACCAAGCATCACACTTGGAGAGTTGGAGAACTCAGGTTTATTACGCCAGTGGGCCCAGAGGAGTTAACACTAAACTCTGAGCCCTGAGCAAAGGGGTTGCAGAGTTCTTATAGACAGACCGTAGTGGGCAACACTAGTTGCTAATAGGCTGGTTCAAACTCCAGGGTTTCGCTAGTGTGGGAACAGCAGTCAAATGGGGAGGGGGGTGTCTGACCTGGACAGGCATGATTAAGCAGATTTGCAGGGCCCGGGCAATTGCAAAGAATAAGACAAGGATGCATAAGATAAACTCCAATTCCTAGTATTGTAAGTCCCCACTTTCTGAGACTCCATGATCCAGACTTTGCAAGGAACAAGCTGAGTGACAGAGGCAGAAGGAGCAGGAGGTTATGTAAAAGTTTAACTTTTCCTCTTCAATATGATAAATGTTACAAAATAGACGGTTTTAAGTGAGTCAGCGTCATCAGCCTTCTGGTTTGCTGTGGGGTCTCCGTGCTGGTAGGCAGCATGCAGTTATCTTCTCCTGTGTGGTGAGGGTTTCAGTATCTATAAAACAGCTCATGAGGCATGGCTCAGAATACTATCTATAGTCCTCGAGGAGAAACTAAAGGTCCTTGACTTTGTTTCACGACTTTCCGCTTTGCTCAAATGATGAACAGCCCACCTGCAATAAAGGAGAGGCAGGTTCATCCTGGAGTCAGGAAGATCCCCTGGAGAAGGGAAATGGCAACCCACTCCAGTATTCTTGCCTGGAGAATCCCATGGACAGAGGAGCCTGGCGGGCTACAGTTCATGAGGTCAAAACAGCCGGACACGACTGAGCAGCTAACCCTTTCACCCACTTCCACATCACCTGACTTTGTCTAGTGGGTAAAGTATTTTCATTTTATCTTGCTTGACTTTTTCCTATGGGTTTTTCCATTTTCTTACCTCTCTGGTTATTCTTTGGAACTCAGGGAAGGCCTGGGAGGTGAAACTTTTTCTACCATCTAGAAGCAGAAGGTTTTTCTACAGTGAAAGGATGGTCTGTCCTGGGAAGGCTCTATGGGGTCCTGCTCAGTTAGAGAAGGTTCATCCTGAAGGGTCTGCAGTGATCTTTTCCACCTGTTCTCAAGAAACCGGATTCAGGGACATCCCTGGAGTGGTTGGGACTCCATCTTCCAATCCAGGTTCGATCCCTTCTTAGGGAGCTAAGATTCCACCTACTTCATGGCCAAAAAACCCAAAATGTAGGACAGAAGCAATGTTGAAACAGAATCAGTGAAGACTTTAAAGATGTCCCACATGAAAAAATCCTTTTGTTGTTCAGCTGCTCAGTCATGTCCGACTCTTTGCAACCCCATGGACCGCAGCACGCCAGGCCTCCCTGTCCTTCACCATCTCCCAGAGCTTGCTCAAACTCATGTCCATGAGTCAATGATGCCTTCTAACCATCTGATCCTCTGTCATCTCCTTCTCCTCCCGCCTTCAAACTTTCCCAGCATCAGGGTCTTTCCCAATGAGTCAGCTGTTTGCATCAGGTGGCCAAAGGATTGGAGTTTCATCTTCAGCCTCAGTCCTTCCAATGAATATCCAAGGTTGGTTTCCTTTAGAATTGGCTGTTTTGATCTCCTTGCAGTCCAAGGGACTCTCAAGAGTCTTCTGCATATCTTGGAGAGGGGGTGGGAACTGGATTCAGCTGCCCAAGGTCATTCCATGCTTGGTATAAGATTCCCTGCAAGCTCAAGACAGAATTATCTTCTTGCCTCTGGTCTGTTTTGCGTTTGTTAGTGTCAAAAAAAAAAAAAAGAAAAAGTACTTGGTGTAAGATACAGCATTCCTACTCTTTTTTGCTTTCTCTTTCATGGGGAAAAAAATAAAATCAACAACAGACAGTGCTTATTTAACTTTCTCAGATACATGGCACTGCATATTTTCTCTGGTTAAGGGGAATAAAAAAAAAAAGATTATTAGGATACAGTTTGTGAAGTTTTGACAAACAACCTCGTACAGCGCATACTTTGCCAGGTCTGTCAAAGTGAAATACTTTTGGAAATAGAAGTGGTGATATTTTATGCGCGCTTAGTTTAAAAATGGAGTGAGTCCTTGAAATATGATTTCCGAGCTTGGGAGTCATTATGCGTGAGTTCTCTCCATTCTAAGTCAGGAGGTCTCCATCCAAGGGACAGACTGATGGGCCAAAGATTTGGGACCCTTGTGTGTCCATCCTGTTCTCATTATATTCAATAAGCATCACAGATATGTCTTTTTTTTTTGAGGACCAATATTAATGTCCTTTTAAAAGATTGCTCTTTACAGAACTGTTTCTCTTCTTCACACTACTTTTCTCTGTGATTTTAAGAAACTTTTACTCTTTGTCTCTTTTTCACAATTAGAAGATTTTTAGCATTAGATATTAAAGTTGCATTTTCCTTCTTCATTTTGACCAGTTTCTTAAGGTGTTACCATGATTACAAATAAACTGTGGAGAATCAGACTGCCTGTTTACTAATGTTAGATCTGCCCTTACTAAACGTATGATCTGAGGCAAATGACTTAAATATCTTGATTATTCGGTTTCTTTTGCTATAAAGTGTGAAGATAATGGTGGAGCTTCCTAGGTGGCACTAGTGGTAAAGAACCTGCCCGCCAATGCAGGAGACATAAGGAGAGGTGGGTTCGATCCCTAGGTCAGGAAGATTCCCTGGAGGAGGGCATGGCAACCCACTCCAGTATTCTTGCCTGGAGAATCCCCATGGACAGAGGAGCCTGGCGGGCTACAGCCCAGGTGGTTTCAAGGAGTCAGACATGGCTTAGTACAGCAGCAGCATTCAATCTATAACATGATAACTGTAGTTGACTCCACTGTGCTTTGTAAATGAAATTTGACAGATGAGTAGAACTTGAATGTTGTTCAACAAAAAAATTAAAAAGGTTAGCATTTTTTTGTGATGGATGTGCAAGCATCCTTTCTTAAGATATACGTGTGTCATATCATTGCACTGTGCTCTTTAAGAAGTATCTTGCAGTTTATACCTTGATAGTGCTGAGAGAAATGGAATGCACGAGTCCATCTAGGTTAGGGTTGACCAGATGTATCAATAGGTTTTGAAAATTTGGTTTGTGTTGATTTCTCACTATAAACAGTAACTGTTTCAGGGGTGGGTTTTTTTTTTTTTTTTTTGAGTTAGCACAGAGGAGCGACGTAAATTCAGCATTGATTTTTCAACCTGAAAAAGAGCAAAATTACAACCTCCCTTTGGGAAACAATCAAAGATAGAGACAAGCAAACCACTTTCTGATGAGACACACTCTCTTTACCAACCCATTTATTTTCAACGTGCCAGTGTAGGAAAGAGTGCCTTTGATGGCTGGGGGGTGAAGAGCCCTTTTGTTGAGTGTATTCCTGTCCGTGTGTCCTTGAGGACAGCCCAGGATATGATTCATCTTTGTAGATTCCGTTTCCAGCACTTAATAGACAATAAATGATTCCTTTTTTTCCTTTAACTCAACATATTTTTTAAATTAATTTACTTATTTTAATTGGAGGCTAATTACTTTACAATACTGTAGTGTTTTTTCCCATACATTGACATGAATCAGCCATGGGTGTACATGTGTCCCCCATCCTGAACCCCCCCTCCCACCTCCCTCCCCATCCCATCCCTCAGGGTCATCCCAATGCACCAGCCCCGAGCACCCTGTCTCATGCATCAAACCGGGACTGGTGAACTGTTTCACAGATGGCAATGTACTTGTATCAATGCTATTCTCTCAGATCATCCCACCCCAGCCTTCTCCCACAGAGTCCAAAAGTCTGTTCTTTACATCTGTGTCTCTTTTGCTGTCTTGCATAGAGGGTCATCGTTACCGTCTTTCTAAATTCCATATATATGCATTAGTATACTGTATTGGTGTTTTTTTCTTTCTGACTTACTTCACTCTGTATGATAGGCTCCAGTTTCATCCACCTCACTGATTCAAACGCATTCTTTTCAATGGCCGAGTAATATTCCATTGTGTATATATGTAGAACAGCTTTCTTATCCACTTGTCTGCTGATGGACATCTAGGTTGCTTCCATGTCCTGGATATTGTAAACAGTGTTGTGATGAACATTGGGGTACACATGTCTCTTTCAATTCTGAAATACTGGAGTGGGTTGCCATGCCCTTCTCCAGGGCATCTTCCCAACCCAAGGATGGAACCCAGGTCTCCCGCATTGCGGAAGGATTCTTTACCATCTGAGGAAGTAAAGGAAAGCCTGAGAGAAGCCTGAGATATCCAGAGTTCATAGGTGAGTCTGTGGGACAGACGGAGTGTCTGGGAAAACTAGTGAGTCATCAGCTTGTAGGTGGAATCAATTGTTGAACAAGAGAGTGGGACCTGAAGAGGGTCAGAACAGAACACAATGGTGCAGAACTGGGTCATTTTGGAGGGTGTGGACTGCTGGATGGCAGGGTGGGGGAGGGTATGGAAGAGACAGCCGTGAGAGAGCGCAATGGAGCCATCAGGGCAGAAGGGAGAAAAAGGGTAGACACAAACCAGAGAGGAAGGAAAACCTGTGTCGTGTGCAGTAACCCCGCGTCAAATCCACCGAGGACCAACACATATCTGGTGTATTGTTTTTTTATAATGGTGTAATTTGCATACAGTAAAAGTCCTTTTGCATGTTCAGATTTATTTTATTGACAAATAGACGCAAGTGTACAAATCTCGGCTTCAGGATATATGATGATTCCTTTACGTCTCCCGCTTCCCCCACTCAAAATGTCCCTTTAACTATCAAAATGCCCCTCAACTATCCCAGTTTTGTCTTGGCCAGAATGTCCTATAAAATGTAGTTACATGGGATTGAGCCTTTTCTTTCATATTTAGTTTCATTTGTATGGCTGCAGAGCATGAGATGGTTGAATGGCATGCCCAACGCAATGGACATGAGTTTGAGCAAACTCCGGGAGTTGGTGATGGACAGGGAGGCCTGGTGGGCTGCAGTCCACAGGGTTGCAAAGAGTCAGCCACGTGAGCAACTGAACAACAGCAACAAGACTGGGTCTTAGTTGTGGCATTTGGGACCTTCGACCTGTCACTCAGGAATCTTTGCTCACGACGCTCGGACTCTTGTAGTTGCTTGACAGCTTGTGGGATCTTAGTTTATGGACCAGGGATGGAACCCATATTCCCTGCATTGTCTGAACCACCGGACCACCAGGGGAGTCCCCAGATTTAGTCTTTGAAGGTGAGTTTTCCCGCCTAGCATCGTTACTTTGAGACTGGTCCACGCTCTCGCAGACATCATTTTCACCTTCTGATTTAATTCTGCCATATTATGAAGGCACCCCAATGTATGCATCCATTCCCCCTGGTCCAGGGGCCTGTGGGCTGTGTCTGGTGTTTTTTTGTCTTGTTGTATTTAGTTGCAAAGGCCTTCCTGGTAAACAGTGTGGGAGATATTTTAGGGCAGTGGAGGAGATGAAAACCAGCCCTGGGAATTGTGAAGGGGAGATGGCAACTAGAGATGAATATTTCATGAGATTTCCCTGTGAAGTGACAGATAGCCAGAGATTTGTAGTTCCAGGGAGATGGGGTGAAATGAACATTTTGTTCTTTTCATTACAGGAAGATATATATGAGCTTATGGATCCTCTAAGGGTGAATACAGCGTTTTTATATTTGAGTTTTGCTTTTGTTTTGTTTTGCTACTCCGTGATAGAGACACACCTGGAAAATAAATTTAGCAATCAGCAAAACCGTTAAAAATAACAGGGCTCGGGGAAAATAGTCAAGAGCATGTTGCTCAAAACCCTTTGAACTTTGCAGCCCGCATAATAACAGATACAGTCATATCAAAGTCACTAGCAAATGAAAAAAACACTCACAGTGCTAATTTTAAACGGAGGCCGGCATGTGTGAGGAATGTTATGTTCGAGAATGCTAGCTTGCTGGCAGGGGGATGTACCCCAAGTTTCCGAAGACAAAGAAAAACGTGCAACAGTCAAGGAGAAACAAGGTCATCAGGGTGTCCCAGATGACTGAATGAGTGGCTACATGGGCCAGAAAGAGAAGGTGGGGTAGTAGAAATTGTGTACATTTGTCTTTCCTCCTGTGCAGTTGATGATTTCAGCTACCTTCATGTACTTTGTATTCCATGGCTGTGACTCACTGGTATGAAACATTAATCTCTGGCATACAATTTATATGAACCAGTGCCCCTTCTGCATTCTACCAACATCATTCCTCTGCTGATCAATGGCAGAGAAGCGAATCCGTGATACACAAGTCAGTGTGTGTCCCTAGAAAGAATGATCTAAAAGTTGTAGGAGAGAAAAGTTTGATGTTGTGATTATTTACTCGCTAAGTCAGGTCTTGGCCAGGCTCCTCCGTCCGTGGGATTCTCCAAACACGAATACTGGCGCGGGCTGCCATTTCCTTCTCCAGGGGAATCTTCCCAACCCAAGGATCAAACCTGCATCTGCTACACCTACATTGGCAGTCGGTTCATTACTACTGAGCCACTCAGGAATCTCAAAATTTGATGTAATGTGGTCACAAAGAATCTAGAATCAGGAAGAGCCTCTACCAGTATGTACGACTCATCCATTGCCCCTGAAGTCTCCTTGTCAAGAGGCAGTGAAGTCTGCTCCACACTGTTACAGAGGGACCATATACATTGTCAGCTTTAGCTCCCACAGTTAATTGGTGAGGTTTGCAATTGTCAAAAGGCGTCATCTACCAGTTTTCTACATTTTCAACCCATAGGTCTTAAAAAGCCATGGATGTCCTATAGGTGCCTGTTAAGAAGGTCATACTGTGATGGGTATAAATGCTGTGAGCGAATCATTTCATGATGATCCCTTCTAAATGAGCGTGTCCTATCTGTTGTATTGTGTATGACCTCTCTTGTTCAAGAATACACTTAATTACCCTGTCCACCTTGTCGGGCCAAGTTAGATAGCATCCTATCCTTAGTGTTACTGTGCCCGCCTGAATGGGAATTGGAGTTTGGGGGAGAATGGATGCATGTATATGGATGGCTGGGTCCCTTCACTGTTCGCCTGAAGCTGTCACAGCATTGTTAATTGGCTGTGCCTGTGTGTGTGTGTGTGTGAGTCACTCAGTCGTGTTTGACTCTCTGCGACCCCGTGGTTCCTCCATCCATGGGACTCTTCAGGGTAGAATACTGGAGTAAGTTGCCATTCCCTTCTCCATGGGATCTTCCTCACCCAGGAATCGAACCCGGGAATTGGCTATACCCCCATACAAAATAGAAAGTTTAAAGTTTGGAAAACAAACAAAAGAATTAGACAGCATCCTTGGAACATCAGTACACCAGTCACACACACAAAAAAGTGGCCCCTGGCGGTCCAGGGATTGACGCCACACTTCCAATGTAAGGAGCTCAGGTTAGATCCCTGGTCAGGGAACTAAGATTCCCCCGTGACACTCAGTGTGATCAAAGCAAAGCAAAAACGGTGGTTCCAGGTTGCAATGACCAAAGACTGAGAGGGACTGGAACTGGGTTTGGGGCTTATCTCAGAGGAGTTGGTGTGATGTCAGCTTCAGTCTGTACTCTTACTTAGTCTGTACTTGGTCTGTCCATCTTTTTGTGAGACGTCTATGCACTGATATCCCGCCTTAAACGTGAACTTCGAGAGAAAAGCATCGTGTTTCCTTGACTCTGAATTCCACCTCCGGTCCCCCGAGTGGCAGCTTTAGAAGGGGATGTCATGAAAGTTCATGAGATGACAGTCTGAGAAGGGAGCGAGGAAATTACTGGCCAATGGGTGTTAACTCCTTTAGACCGACCACACTCATTCCGTCTTTCCCCAGACCTGCCACGCTGTGGATGAGCAAGAAGATGGAGGTGAGATACGACAGCCTGAGGCCATCTAAAGAACGGCATGGCTGAGTGCCTGGCACAGACTTGAGTATGGAGAAGTGTCGTGCAAGAGAGGAAGGCTTCATCCTGCGTGAGAAGCCGACTCAGCCCCCAGCGCAGGCTCTGCCATCTCCTAGCTGCGGGAGTTGGGTCAGTTTCAGAAACTGTCGTTTCTTTGGGACTTCCCTGGTGGTCCACTGGTTAAGACTTGCCTTTCCAGTGTAGAGGATAAGGATTCAATCCCTGGTGGAGAAGCTAAGATCTCATGTGTTTCAGGGCAAAAAGGAAAAAGCACAACAGGGAACAGAAGCAATATTGTAACAAATTCAGTAAGTTCAGTGCAGTTCAGTTGCTCTCTTTGCGACCCCATTGACTGCAGCCCGCCAGGCTCCTCTGTCCATGGGATTCTCCAGGCAAGAATACTGCAGTGGGTTGCCATTTCCTTCTCCAGGAGATCTTCCTGACCCAGGGATCAAACCCACATCTCCTGCCTTGGCAAACGGTTTCTTTGCCACTGAGCCATCTGCGAAGTCCCAGAACAAAGCATTATCCAGTCCTCAATAGTTCCGAAGCTGAGAAATCCTGGAGTATGGTAATCCAGACACATCTCTTTCTAGAAAGCACATACGTTTCCAAGTGAAGGTCTTCTGACAGAAGGCGAATCTCTGCCTGCCTGCTAAGTTACTTCAGTCATGTCCAACTCTTTTGCAACCCCATGGATGGTAGCCCACCAGGCTCCTCTGTCCTTGGGATTCTCCAGGCAAGAATACTGCAGTGGGTTGCCATGCCCTTCTCCATGGGATTTTCCAGACCCAGGGATCGAATCCAGCTCTCTTGTATCTGCCTGCAGATTCTTTACCAACTGAGCTACAAGGGAAGCCCTAGATGATGAATTAAAATCATTCACATAATTTGGCAAAATTACTTGAGGAATGAATCAGAAACTTTCTCAAGTAATTTTTTCCCCATCTCTAAGTAGATGTTGTATTAGCTGTCTCTATAATAAGTTGGTAGAGTTCTTGTCTTATAGGAAAAATTGGGGATTGAGTATTTAGGTATTTGATGAAGCCGACGCTCTGCGTTATCATGTAACCTGCAACGGATTGTAAGCAGTGAATTAATGTTTCAAAGAAGGGCTGATCACCTTTAGGGGCTGAATCCTATTACCAATGTTATTACTCAACTTTTTTTTGGTATACAGTGAGTAAATATCAACTGGAGAATTATTTCATTTACAGCAGAAAGTCACAGTTTTGGATCGTAAAACACAATCAGGGTCATAAAGACACACATCAAAAGAAAAATGTGGCTGAATTTATGACCTCAATTTTGTGCCCTAGGTTTCCTTGCTGTTGTTCTTTTTATTAATTGTATGATTTTTTTTTATGGTTTAGTCATAAACAGAATGCTGACCCCAAATGGATGAACCTTTTGACTAGTTGATCAGTAAACTGTAAATGCTGCTATAAAATAAAGAGTGTTTTGGTGATAAATCAGACATGAAGAATTCTACGATTCCTCGGGGAGCATTTTTGGTAGGTTACGTCAGCTAACTCAAAGTCCATACCCGTGAATCAGTAATGTGTGCTGGTTTATGAGCTTTGCAAATCAAAAATATTATTTTTCCTCCTCTGCACATCTTTCCTGTAATAAATAGGTAATTGGTTTTGTCTTATTATACTTTTTATATCACTCACTGCAATAATCACATATAAATCCATAGGTTTGTGGTTTATTTTATATAATTTTTCATTAGTTTAATTCCTCATCTTTTCTTTCTTAGTCATAGAGCACTGGAAAAATAAATAATCTTAACAAACTCAGCACAGATATTTTTCCTTTGGTAGTATAACTTTTTTATATTTATTACTGTTAATTATTTCTTTTATCCTACAAGAATACTTATCACCTAAAGACGCATCATTTTATAAATGCTGTAGACTGTGTGGAGAAAAAGGAACCCTCCAGAACTGTTGGTAGGCATGTGAATTAGTGCAGCTACTAAAGAGAAAAGTATACAGATTTCTCAAAAAAATATATAGAAATAGAGTTAGCATATGGTCGTAGAATCCCACTTCTGGACATGTGTCTGGGAAGTACTCTAACTCAAAAAGATGCATGTACCCCAGTGTTCACTGCAGGACTATTTGCAGTGGCCAGGACGTGGAAGCAAGCTAAATGTCCATTGATAGATGAATTGAAAAACTGGATGTAAAAATCTAGAATCCGAACAAGCATACTCACACACATATAACTGATTCCCTTTGCTATACACTGGAAACTCATGCATTTAACTATACTTAAATTTAACTGATGAATAAAATAAAAAATAAACAATGTGTTTTTTTTTCCATCCATAGAAGACTCTCTAGGAAACTCCCAATACAAAGGAACAACTCTGCTTCAAAGTGTCCTGTGACAAGCTACATCATAGGAGCATCTGCCTTCAAAGAGGTGAGAAAGCGTCTTAGACAAAGAAGTCACAGAAAGTTTTGAACAAAGTAATGTTTCTACCGTACAGTACCCACAAAAGTAGATGAAAAGTAAACTGAAATGACATATACCCGAAAATTAAGAAGGAACTGCAAAGGTTAAATGAGAACGCATAGCATTTTGCATATGCTTCAGATATTTGTAACCCAGTATTTTCCCCATGTTGATCATCATCTGACTAGTGCATGCTTTTATTTATCAGCGTCTCTCTCTCTCTTTTTCTCGTTACCCCCGAGTATCTCTAAAGACCCATTCAGAAAATGTCTGTTTCTCTCCCTGTTGGCTCTGAGCTTGTCTGACTGACGCATTGAACGATCCAGGGATGAAATGCCTCCCCAGGCTAGACACATTTTTAACAGCAAAATTGTGAAGATGAAGCTTCTGTGTTTACCTATAGGAGGCCTGCCGTGTGTCTGATTTGGGTGTTTAGAGTGCTGGATGGGGTCACTGACTTGGATGCTTCTGGGGACGTGCGATTCTTGTATAAGGGAGCTGGGAAGAGCCCGGTGGAATCTCTGGGACCGCTCCCTTTGACATTATACGGCTGGTCAGGATGAATGAGTACAATGTCCCCCTGCCTGGGTAGCACTGCAGGGCTCTGGAGGCTTTCGGTGGCTTCATTCCACCGAGCAACGAGCCCTCGTGAGTCCAAGTACTGCTGACCGTCACGAGGACTTGAACAGGTAGGAAAAGATGCAAGCAAAAAAAATACGACATGGCCCCTGTAGGCTCCATGTCTTGTACGTGACTTGCTGTGCATGTTTTAATTAAGTACCTGATTTCCTTGTCCTCAAGGGGTCGGGAGCGTTGGCTCCGGTAATCACTGTCTCACTGTCTATGTTGCCGAACATCAGTGTGGAGTCTAGACAAAGCCAGAGACCAGAGGGACGTCCCGGGATGGTTGGCCAGGTGGCGAGGCTGTGGTGTCTCCTTTCGGGGTGCAAGTTTTACTGTACCTGGAAAGACTACTACATGTTAGGTGGAGGACAGTTTGGTAAATGTGTCTGTGAAGACCTGAGTTTTCTGGATGCCAGAGAGGCAAGTAGTATCACGGCCTGTTTTGACTCTGATCACCTGTCTTCATATGTTGCTCTCTTGAAAGTAGCATCCTGGCCTCCTTCTGTTTTGGGAGGGTGGGCTAAGACAAGCCCCCTTAACCTTCATGGCGTCGTGAGGGAGTAAATACGTAACTGAAGTTAGATGGGTTGGAGTCTCTTCTTTAGTGAGTGTGGATATTAAACAGAGGACAAAAAAGGCTGGAGTGAAGTCATCCCAGGAATGGTACCCAGATGGAAAAGCAAGCCAATCACTGGGGCTGGCATCTTTTAGATACCTTCATTCCTTTTCAGGAATTGGTTCTAATCCTCTCTGACCTGATTTCATTTTACTCATTTTCTTTTTTATTATAATAGATGTTATTTTTCCTTTTTATCCTCTTTAGTTAGCCTACGTTGCTTTCCATCGCTGAGACTATTCCATAAATCCAAATTGATAGTCCTCATCACTGATTTCAACGTAATCACATGTAGTTGGGTGAATATGAATCAGTTCACATTGATTTTCGGTCTGGTTGAAAATAGTGGAGTGTCCCTTTCCTGTTTTTTCTTTTTTTTAATCATTGAGAGGGTCCCCACGTAGAATGTTGTTGCTATTATAGAACTTGTATTTATTGTAGGAATTTCATTCATAATTGTGAAAGTTGAAAGTGCAAATCGGTACACTTAGTCATACAGGTTCTTCCCACATAGGATTTGGAGGAAGCCTTGATGATTTCTGTCACGCTGCAGATTGCATTTTATGTGGGTTGATGAGCAATGTTATTGTCTCCAAGTCACCCCCAGCGAAATGAGATAGGGCTCAGCATTCAGGCAGAAGCGGAATGACGGACATGCTCCTAGCAGGATGGGTGGAATGATTAAAGGGGAAACTCTCTGAATGAGGCCATTTGGTCTAGACCCAAGCAGATGGGCCATCACCATTGATAAAAGGAATCAGAAATCCTCATGGGGGTGTGTATCACCACACAGTCAGAAGTTAAGAAAAGATGCACATGACTGATTAAGTGTGTCCATAGCCTGTGACAGCTGATTTCTATGCAAATCAGTTTCATGACCGCTAAGTGAACGGACTTGATGGATGAATATGCCTGCCTTATCTTGGGAGATTTCACGAAATGTTGTCCTTTTTAAGAAAATTGTATTGGAGTATAGTTGATTTACACTGTTGTAAATTTACTTCTGCTGTATAGCCAAGCAAATCAGTTATACACGTGCATACATCCATTGTGTTTTAGACTCTTGCTATTTTTTCCAAACATTTTTCCTCTCCGGCGTTTTGACAGTTAGGCATCTTGGAGCTGCTTACCTCAAGTAGAAACTGAAAGCAGACACATGGGTGTAAGCCTGGCAATGGATCATTTTTGGCAGTCACCCCTGACAACCTGGGCTATATACCAGCCTTGTTTAGGGACTGTGTTAACAGTTATCGCAGGAGAAGTTACGGTCCTGTTCTTGTCACTTCTTCCTCTGTGATTAATGACCAGAGGGGAAAGTCCTAAGAATAACCTGGGTCCCCGTCAAAAGAAACAAGGGTTTAAATCGAAGAAAAGCAGAATGTTAGGCATTTACGCTGCTCTACCCTCCTCCTGAGGGTCAAGTCCCAGGTCACCTGTAAGAGGTCCGTGTCCCGTGGTTGTGTAATAACCAGCTGACGTGTCAAGGGGAAAGGCTCCATAGATGGTTTATCTGGATAAATGGATATTGACTGATGGGTTCGAATGATCTCATGGGTTATAATGCTCTGTGAGCTGTGAAAGTCCTTTTTGTTGGCACATAACCTTTGAGCATATATTCACCCACAAATCATTCCTGTTGCGCAGGTGAAATTGTTTACATGGCTCTGTTGGTTAATTAGTCACATCTCTACCACAAGGAACAGTTTAGATCAATTAAAAAATAAAAAAACTATGAGTAAGCAAGTGTCCCTTTTTAGAAAACTAGGCTTATATTTGTTCTCTCCATTTGAGAGTTGTTCAGCGTTAAATCTAAAATTTCCTCAGATGGTTCTTCCCCCATGAGAGTTAATGCCGCATCATTTAGTCTTTATTTTCACCTAAAATACCCCTGACTCTTGTGAGGTATGAATCAATTCACTTGCATTGCCTCAATTTGACGTCCCTTTTTTGACTGCAAGGAGATCCAACCAGTCCATCCTAAAGGAAGTCGATTCTGAATATTCATTGGAAGGACTGATGCTGAAGCTGAAACTCCAATCCTTTGGCCACCTGGTGCGAAGAACTGACTCACTGGAAAAGACCCTGATGCTGGGAAAGATTGAAGGCAGGAGGAGAACGGGACGACAGAGGATGAGATGCTTGGATGGCATCACCGACTCAATGGACATGAGTTTGAGCAAGCTCCGGAAGTTGGTGATGGACAGGGAGGCCTGGCGTGCTGCAGTCCATGGGATTGCAGGGAGTTGGACACAACTGAGCGACTGAACTCTTGATAAATGTATACAGCATCCATTCTCTTTAGGGTGGACTTGTCAAATCTTTGTGTCTGCATGAGTCACCTGGGGATCTACTTAAATCAGAGATTCTAAATCATTTCTGGGATCTGGCCTGACATTCATTATTTCACACATCTCCCAGAGGGTGTTGCTTCTGTTTCTTAGGGGGAGAAAGGCTTAGATCTCTTCTTCTGCCAAGCATCAGATGGTAAACATCTTTGGTTTTCTTGTCCACAAGGAGCCAGAGCCAGTGCAGAAACGCCGATGGCTGTATTTCAGCCTGGTTGTATTTATGGACACTAAAATTGGAATGTCACAGAATCCTCATGTGTTACAAAATATTATTCTTTTCGATCGTTTCCAAACACTTGGAAATGCAAAACGAGCAACAACAACAAAAATGAAAAAACAAAACAAAACCATTCCCAGCTCATGCGCCGCATACAAGCGAGCAGCAGGCAAGATTTGGCCCGGGGCCATAGTCCCATGATGTCTGTTTTAAGTCAGCATTGCGGGTTAGATTGAGTTGTCAACAAGACGTGCAGCAGGCCTGGGTAGGGAGCACTGCTTTCTCTGCCGTCTGCAGATGGAATCAGCTTGGAGGGGCTCTCTAGAGGAGCAATAGATTCCCTGTGCACTTAAAATAGGAATACTCATTATCTCTCCTGGGAGACTAGATGATCAAGCCATGTTGGTATTTCCACGTTTATCTGAACTCCTAGAAATAGTGTTTAGAGGAGAAATCAACCATCATTTAGAATGTTGTGTATTGAAGATTATGCTGCGATCAATGGGACATATACTAAACTCACAGGAAGATGTATAGCAAATTTTTGTTGCTGTTGAGTCGCTCAGTCATGTCCGACTGTTTGTGACCCCATGGAATACAGCACGCAGGCTTCCCTTTCCTTCACTAACTCCCAGAGTTTTCTCAAACTCAATGTCCACTGGGTCGGTGATGCCATCCAACCATCTCATCGTCTGTCATCGCCTTCTCCTCCCGTCTTCCATCTTTCCCAGCATCAGGGTCTTTTCCAGTGAGTCGGTGGCCAAAGTATTGGAGCGTCAGCCTCAGTCCTTCCAGGGAATATTCAGGGTTGACTTCCTTTAGGATTGACTGTTCGGATTTCCTGCAGTTCAAAGGACTCTCAAGAGTCTTCTCCAGCACCACAGTTGGAAAGCATCCATCTGCCGTTGTCTAATTATGGTGTGTGATCGGAACTTTGGGCCTCCCTCGTGGCTCAGATGGTAAAGAATCTGTCTACAATGCAGGAGACCTGGGTTCGATCCCTGGGTTGGGAAGATCCCCTGGAGGAGGAAATGGCAACCCACTGCAGTATTCTTGCCTGGAGAATCCCGTGGACAGAGGAGCCTGGCGGCTACAGTCCATGGGGTCGCAAAAGAGTTGGATATGACTGAGTGACTAGCACTTCTGCTTTTCACTTTCACATTGGAGCTTTAGGAGATGACTTGTGATTTTTCTTACTGAGTATTTCTGTGTGTCTGTGCTGTTATTGCTAGGACAAGATTATGCCTTTCTGTGGTTCATTATATTAAACCTTTGAGTCTCCGGTAGTTCATTTAGTGTGGGGAAATGGGAAGGTCCTACTTTCCTGTGATGTCTTTTGTAGTCTGCCACCCTGAGGACGTTAGCAGTGGCTACAGACCAAGCTGGATTTCAGCCCTTTGACCTTGACTGTGTGGCATCCTAGCTTTCTGGGGCTCCATGTGGCTTGGAGATTGCAGAGAAACGTCACTTCACCCTGTAGGAACACCAGCTCTCTCAGTTACAGTCTTGGAATCCAGCAGACAGCATGCCCCTTTACCAATTCTAACACCCTAGGCTGAAGAATTGGTGTTTTTGAACTGTGGTGTCGGAGAAGGCTCTTGAGAGTCCCTTGGACTGCAAGGAGATCCAACCAGTCCATCCTAAAGGAGATCAGTCCTGGGTGTTCATTGGAAGGACTGATGTTGAAGCTGAAACTCCAATCCTTTGGCCACCTCATGTCAAGAGTTGACTCATTGGAAAAGACCCTGATGCTGGGAAGGATTGGGGGCAGGAGGAGAAGGGGACGACAGAGGAGGAGATGGCTGGGTAGCATCACCAACTCGATGGACATGGGTTTGGATGGACTCCGGGAGTTGGTGATGGACAGGGAGGCCTGGCGTGCTGTGGTTCATTGGTTCGCAAAGAGTCGGACACGACTGAGCGACTGAACTGGACTGAGGCTGAAAGTTGGACCTTTATTTAAAATAGTGTCAAGAAAAAAATTTTAAATGTCACTTTGAGTATGCCCATCTATTGCAAGGCACATGATAATTTCATATATGGTGCTTAGAATCAGTAAAATGGTACAGTATTTACATGTTAGGTGCGTATTTAGGTGAGAATTATTGAATTGAAAAAACAGATTATTTATTTGCGTGTGCTGGGTCTTAGTTGCAGTATGCAAGCTCTTAGTTGTGGCATGTGGGACCTAGTTCCCTGACCAGGGATCAAACCCCAGGCCTTCTGCCTTGGGAGCATGGAGTCTTACCCTCTGGTGCTAAGTTGCTTCAGTCGTGTCCGACTCTGTGTGACCCTATGGATTGTGGCCTGCCAGGCTCCTCTGTCCATGGACGTCTTCAAGCAAGGGGACTGGAAGGGGATCTTCCAGTGGGGATCTTGCCCGCTGCACAACCAGGGAAATCCGGAGAATTATCTAATGTTTGCATTCATGTCAGATGACAGTCAGGATAATTGTGGCATATGAAGCATTTTTATTTTGCTTGCTCTTTTTCCTTCTAATAAGATTATTTTCTGATGAGTACACAGAATGTCAGACACATGGACTGTCCCGTGTGAGGTCTCTCAGATACTGCATTAGTAGTTAGGAAATTCTAGGTCCTGAAGCACAACGCACATGCGTATAATGTTAATGAGCACGTGATAGAAGCTCGGTTTCTCCTTCCTGTCAAGACTGCACCGGGTGTGCCTAACAGGCGTGCTGCAGCTGTTAACCTGTCACACATTTGGGACCACGCAGTCCTTGCATTTCTGGCTTCCCTGTGGCTCAGCTGGTCAAGAATCTGCCTGCAATGCGGGAGACCTGGGTTCGATCCCTGGGTCGGGATGATCCCCTGGAAGAAGGGAAAGGCTACCCACTCCAGTGTTCTGGCCTGGAGAATTCCCTGGACTGTATAGTCCCTGGGGTCGACAAGAGTCGGACAGGACTGTGCAACTTTCACTTTCAGATTTCAGATGCCCTTGCATCTCAGGCAACCGTGATACTCTGTAGTTGCCAGGTTCCCTTCAAGTGGGTCAAGTGGAAAGGGTGTAGGGGTGGGAATTTGTCTCCTGGGGAGTCTGCTTCCACTCAGCTGGAACTCAGTGGCACGACCCCCCAACCGGAGGAGGAGTCAGCGAGTGGGTAGGACAAAGGTTGCATACCACTCAAGCTGGCATCCTTGAGATGTCCTTTCTCTCTTCCTTACTGTGTGTGTGTTAAGCCACTTCAGTCGTGTCCGACTCTTTGCGACCCCCTGGACCATGGCCCGCCAGGGTCCTCTGTCCATGGGGATTCTCCAGGCAAGAATACTGCAGTGGGTATACTGCCCTCCTCCAGGGGATCTTCCCGACCACCCAGGGATCAAACCCGAATCTCTTAACATCTACATGCATCGGCAGGTGGGTTCTTTAGCCCTAGTGCCAGACTGTCTCTGATCTTTTTAATATCTACACTCACCAAATTGTACCCGAAAGGAAAAGATGACCACAATCAAGAATTTAGATGGTCATAATGTTTTTTTTCTGCCTCTTTACCGACTGGAATCCCTTGGCACCGTCTTTTAATTTCAGTGCCAGGAGATGGACTATCCTGAACTTCATTTCCTGCGAGTTGATAGGATAGCGCTCTTTAAATTATTCAGGATATTTCTTCCCACGCTGGGAATATTATCTTTGTTTTCATCTCCTGGCCCCTTGTATCGGGCACTGGGGCTTGTAATAATATCTTAGTCCCTTGGAATTTGAGTGTCAAGGGTCTGACACGCCTATTTAAATATTCATGAGGAGGGCGGAGCCGGCTTTTGAAAGATCTGCAGGCTGGTTCAGGCCTTCCATCCGTGCCTCTGGTTAAAAACCCTTGACTGCCAGAGAGGAAAAAGCCAGGCTGTGAATAGCCAGCGCTGGAAGAAAATTGGCTCATTTTACCAAGCAACTTGGCGAACAGATGAGCCTGCCAAGGGTGCTGGAGTGTTTTTGCCTTCTCCTTGCCCTGTGGCGCTCTCTGAGTACATTCTCTGTTTCTGATCCTGGGACATGAATAAAAAGCCCATCACTGCCAGCTGGTGGGGAATCAGCCAGCCTGCCAGGCAGGAGCGCTTCTCCCAGCTCTGAATCACTATTTGAACATCCCAGCTAAGGGCTTGGAGGACTCAGCCATCCAACTCTTCAGGGTTGTGCTCCTCTCGTTCAGCCTGTGGCTGAGATTTCTTTATTTTAGATAATGAGTCAGTCAGGCAGATGTCTTTGTAGGGAAAAGTGCGGTAATACAAAGATGCAGGATTAAGAAGTGCAAACATTGCTCTGAGACGTCTGAGGCCTTCCAGGTTCCACACAGAAACGGGGACAACAGTCCATGGCCTCAGTAGCAGCGCAGTTGCAGGATAGAGTCAACATGTAAAAATCAGATATTTCCTATACATTAAAAGTGAACATTCTGGAAAGGAACTTTTTACTCATTGAAGGACTGTAATAAAAATATTGACATTTACGTACCTCCTGAGGCTTTAGAATTTTTCTTTTGGAATGTTCTGAAAAGCACTCTCGACTTGCTTGGAAATTCCTCTTCCTTCAGGCAATGGTAAGGGTTTAAATGTTCTAATCAAAGCATTTGTGTTGATGAAAACAGTTTTTTTTTTTTTTAAGTTTAATTCAAGTCTATCAGAATATATCCACCCCCTCCCTCTTTCCCTAGGTAAAAAGCTATCTAAAATTGGGAAGAATTTAAAATCATCTGTCACGGATTGCTCTTGTTGTCCAGTAGCCCAGTCATGTCAGGCTATTTGTGATTCCCCATGAACTGCATCTGCCAGGCCTCCCTGTCCATCACCGACTCCCGGAGTTTACTCAAACTCATGTCCATTGAGTTGGTGACGCCATCCAACCATCTCATCATTCTCTGTCGTTCCCTCCTCCTGCCTTCAATTTTTCCCAGCATCAACATCTTTTTCAGTGAGTCAGCTGTTTGCATCAGCTGGCCAAAGCATGGGAGCTTCAGCTTCAACAGTGGTCCTTCCAATGAGTATTTAGAGTTGGTCTCCTTTAGAATTGACTGGTTGGATCTCCTTGCAGTCCAGGAGACTCTCAAGAGTCTTCTCCAACACCATAGTTGGAAAGCGTCAAGTCTTGGGTGCTCAGCCTCGTTTATGGTCCAGCTCTCATATCTGTACATGGCTATTGGAAAAATCATACCTTTGAATAGAGAGACTTCTGTCAGCAAAGCGATGTTTCTGGAGCCTGACCTGCGTCCTTTAATGTGCATGCATGTTGCCTAAGGGTCTTGTTAAAATGCAGATTCTGACTTGCTTGGTCTGGAGTGCATCTGATATTCTATATTTCTAGCAAACTCCCCATGATGCTTATGCTCCCGGTTCAGGCACCACATTCTGCAGAGCAAGGGGGTGGGAGATAAAGATGTGGGCTCAGGGATGAAGACTCTGAGGGAGTGGTGGATTCCAGGCTAGCAGGATGGGAGTCAGAACTGATTGACTGTCAGCAGGATGAGTAGGGTCACACAGTGACTTGGATAAAGACTTTGATGGCAACCAAGCATGGACTGAGTAGGTATCCCAACTCTATCCTGTATACCCTACGGAGGCCACTTCCTTATTTTTCTCAAGTTATGCAGAACAGTCTGCATTGTTTGGGCCAATATAATGTTGACCAGATGTCTCTCTCTCCATTTAGAATTATTTTCTTGCCAGGGTACCACATACCATGTGGTGATACATACCAGGGAGTGATGGAAATTCAGATCTGAGACCCCACCCCCAAAGCTCTTGTATCTGGAGCTTCACTTGAATAAGATCCTAGGTGATCTGTACGTGTGCTGGAGCTAGAGAAGCACTAGACTAGACTTCTCTTATTGTAGGGACCACGGGAGAATGTGTCAGTTCAGAGCTGATAGAAGTTGCAAGCAGACAGGAGTGGGCAGCTACACAGAGGGAAATTGACCTGGAGAAGTGACTGGACCCTCCTTAAGGAAGAAACAGATTCTTATTGGTTTGCACTACTGAGGTTTGAGGGCTGCTTATCACTGCAGCATAACCCAACCCATCCTGACTAAAACTGCTGAAACTACCAAATCCAAATGTTTGTTTGGATGTTTGCAGATACTGGCCAGATTAGGGCCCTAAGGTCAGTTCTTGGTTTGTAAAGTAGAGATAACTGTCTTACTGTGTTGAGACGGATATTACTATCTCTGTAGAATATATATATATATATATACACATACATACCAGAATACTGGAGTGGGTCTCCATGCCCTCTTCCAGGGGATGTTCCCAACCCACGGATCAAACCTAGTCTCTTGCATTGCAGGTGGATTCTTTACCAGCTGAGCCACCGGAGGAACCTCCTATGTATATGTATATATATACCTGGAAAATCCCATGGACGGAGGAGCCTGGTAGGCTGCAGTCCATGGGGTCTCGAAGAGTCAGACACAACTGAGCGACTTCCCTTTCACTTTTCACTTCCATGCATTGGAGAAGGCAATGGCAACCCACTCCAGTGTTCTTGCCTGGAGAATCCCAGGGACGGGGGAGCCTGGTGGGCTGCCGTCTATGGGGTCGCACAGAGTCAGACACGACTGAAGTGACTTAGCAGCAGCATATGTAGTAAATAGATAAATAATTTTGAGATTGAATATATGATTAAAAAGATAGCAAGTATCTTCGCTGTCATTGTTGTTGGATTGATCAGAACTCAGTGTATTGGTGCAGAAGGCAGAAATCAAGGCCGTAGGTGTGTAAACGACAACCCCTGGGCCAATTCTGGTCTATTACCTGTTTATGTAAATAGTTGTTGTTCAGTTGCTCAGTCATGTCTGACTCTTTGCAGATGTTATCTGTAAATAACGTTGTAAGGAAATGCAGTCTCACTCATTGCTTCATCTGTCTTAATGGCTGATTTCATAGAGATTCTGTGGCCCACTAAGCCCCAAATGCTTGCTTTCTACCCTTTTACAGAGAATCTTGGATGATTCCTATTCCGTTTTCTAGTCTAATATGAGTGGACAAGGGGGTGTCTATGAGTTACTTGGCACTTGGACATTTGGACTCCTTTATGGTCCCTTGGACTGCAAGGAGATCCAACGAGTCCATCCTAACGGAAATCAGTCCTGAATATTCATTGGAAGGACTGATGCTGAAGCTGAAACTCCAATCCTTTGGCCACCTCATGCGAAGAACTGACTCACTGAAAAAGACGCTGAAGCTGGGAAAGATTGAAGGCAGGAAGAGAAGGGGACGACAGAGGATGAGATGGTTGGATGGCACCACTGATACAATGGACATGGATTTGAGCAAGCTTCAGGAGTTGGTGATGGACAGGGAGGCCTGGCGTGCTACAGTCCATGGGGTCGCAAAGAACTGGAGGTGACTGAGCAACTGAACTGAACTAAACTGACTGATGGTTGTAGGGAAGTGGACCGTGTGATGTTTATCAAAAGGGTAAACAGATGCAAAATTGAGACTCCAAGACACCAGCATTTAATAACCCCCATGCCAGATGTTGGGTCCGCTTGCGGGACCTATATACAATTCTTCACATATCTGAGATACCCTATATGGATTTATTACCGGAGGGCAAACGTCCCTCTTTAGCTAGACAGGCCTGTCTATAGAAGCAGAAATCAATAAATGATAGCCGTGTTCCTCCAGATGGCAGGTTGCTTCGTAACAGTTATTTTCAAATCCGGTATTCCCTTGTTTTTGTTCTCTATAAGACAGGGGCTCTTTAAAAGAGCCACTGGCAGCCCGCAGCAACCAAAAGAACAGCGACGATTTCTTGAAAGAGCTGTAACTAAAATAACGACACCATTTCTGCGTTGTGGAAGCAAAGAGCAGTCATCGAAAAGTAGAAAATTAATGGCCGGGGATTTGCTTCAGAGCGCACCTCTGCTGCCTGGACCGCCTGCTGACTCAGCTGGGTCCTCGCTGCTCTCGGAGCCTCTGGCCAAAGAAGTAATCATATGTGACGCCTCGCCTAATGCAGGATGACATACAGAGGCAGGAGGGGGAAAATGGTGCAGGGGTAAAACTCTCCCAGCTCTAAACGGAATCTGTGTCCACTGTAGGAAACCTGGCGATGGGCCAGCGGTTGGCCGAAGATGAGGTGACTTAGAGACAACAGCTGCTCCTTTCTTTCCTCTTCTGCCACCAACTCATTTTCTTGGTGAAGTGTTGTAAGTTTCGTTGGGAGAATCCCCATCTACTAGACTGTGTGTAATGTTGGTGGGGCTGTCCCTTGCTGTTGTTGTTTCGTTAATGGAGTGTGTCCAATGCTTAACAATCCCATGGACTGAAGCCCCAGGCTCATCTGTCCATGGGATGCTCCAGGCAAGAAGACTGGAATGGGGTTGCCATGTCCTCCTCCAGGGGATCTTCCAATCCCAGGGATCGAACCCGAGTCTCCTGCTTGGCAGGCAGATTCTTTACCATCTGAGCCAGCAGAGAAGTCTGGACTATGAGTACTAAATGGCCCTTCTGCCCTTTGTTAAGGACTGAACAGTGACTAGGACCCAGTGCAGTTCAGTTCAGTCGCTCAGTCGTGTCCGGCTCTTTGCGATCCCATGAATCGCAGCACGCCAGGCCTCCCTGTCCATCACCAATGCCCGGACTCCACCCAAACCCATGTTCATCGAGTCTGTGATGCCATCTAGCCATCTCATCCTCTGTCGTACCCTTCTCCTCCTGCCCATCAGGGTCTTTTCCTCCGCCCAGCATCAGAGTCTTTTCCAATGAGTCAGTTCTTCACATCAGGTGGCCAAAGTACTGGAGTTTCAGCTTCAACATCAGTCTTTCCAATGAACACCCAGGACTGATTTCCTTGAGGATGGACTGGTTGGATCTCCTTGCAGTCCAAGGGGCTCTCAAGAGTCTTCTCCAGCACCACAGTTCAAAAGCATCCATTCTTTGGTGCTCAGCTTTCTTCACCGTCCAACTCTCACATCTGTACATGACTACTGGAAAAACCATAGCCTTGACTAGATGGACCTTTGTTGGCAAACTAATGTTTCTGCTTTTCAATATGCTATCTAGTGACCAATGACCAGGCCTAGACCAGGTGAATTCTCCCCTGGGACTCCAAATGCTGTCCAGACAAAGGAACGAGCACTGATTCTCAATTGTCCCAGCTGTAGTATGGACGTGTGAACTAACTTTTTATCTCCAGTTACATCCAGTCCCAGGAGCCTTTTCATTTCTGCTCTGAGTTTTTGGGGATTCCTGGAATTTCACGTACTATGTCCAGGTGTTTTTGTGTCTGTGGTGGTTTTTTTGTTTGTTTGTTTTTCTGGGTCTTCACTGGGCTTCCCGCATCATACACACTGAATGGAGTTCTGTAAATATGAAGGAATGTTACCCAGAATACAACTGCATGTCCATCCAAGGCCTTTATTTCACAACCTGTGTCCCTGGTGACTCTGCTGGTAAAGCGTCTGCCTGCATTGTGGGATACCTGGGTTCAATCCCTGGATCGGGAAGATCTCCTGGAGAAGGAAATGGCAACCCACTCCAGTATTCTTGCCTGGAAAATCCCAAGGTTGGAGGAGTGTGGTGGGCTACAATCCATGGGGTCGCAGAGTCGGACACAACTGAGCAACTTCACTTCACTATTCCGTACAGTGCGCTTTGCTGGTGGCTCAGCTGCCTGCAATGTGGGAGACCTGGGTTTGATCCCTGGGTTGGAAAGATCCCCTGGAGGAAGGCACGGCAACCCACTTCAGTATTCTTGCCTGGAAATCCCACGGACAGAGGGGCCTGGTGGGCTAAGTCCGTGGGGTCTCATCAAAGAATTGCATTCGGCTTAGCGACTGAACAATGAAGAACAGCAAGCGTGGAGGACATGCAGCTGTCCTGCAAGACCCAAGTCACACTAACAGTAGCAAAGCTTTGAACCTCTGCTCTATACTGTACATGATGTGCTGTGGTTAGTTGCTTGGTCATGTCCATCTCTTTGCAACCCCATGGACTGCACCTTACCAGGCTTCTCTGTCCATACGGATTCTTCAGGCAAGAATACTGGACTAGGTCGCCATGCCCTCCTCCAGGGGATCTTCCCGACCCAGGTCTCCAGCACTGCAGCCAGATTCTTTACCATCTGCTCCACCAGGGAAGCCCAAGAATACTGGAGTGGGTAGTCTATCCCTTCTCCAGGGCATCTTCCTCAACCAGGAGTTGAACTGGGGTCTCCTGCATTGTAGGCAGATTCTTTACTATCTGAGCCACCAAGAAAGCCCAGTGTACATAAGGCAGGCTGTGAAATAAAGACTTTGCAATTGCTGGATGGACGTGCCGTTCCATTCTGGGTGATAATCTTTCAGATTTACCAAACTCCATCCAATGTGTTTGACCTTATTTAAAAGGGCATTAATGACATTAGACATGGCTTAGTGAAGACTGTTTCAGCAGATGAAAGGGATAAATGACATGCAGGTAGATTAAAGCAATGAGAGTTGATTAGCCCAGGTTAAACAATGACTGGACAAGAGAGATTTTTAGCTCAAGATAACTTGAGCACGTCAATTTAACTTTCTCTTTTCCACATTCCGTGAAAATGACTGAAGTGTTATGTCATGAAAGAACGGTTGCAGTTGGTGCTTCCCAGACACAAAATATAGATTTTTGCTGTTCAGTCACTTGGTCGAGTCCAACTCTTGGCGACCCCATGGCCTGCACTACGCCAGGGTTCCCTGTCCTTCGGAATTCAGATAAGGAAGGGCGGTTGCATCCAAGGGCAGTTCAGAGGAAACAGAATGCTTCACATGGGACACACCCTTCGTAATTCAAGAGTAGACAGCTAGAATCCAGATGAGGATGAGGGGAACAACCCAGGGGAGAATAATTGCCCATCTGGGGGCCACTTTGAGAGGAGAGGAAAGGAACAGGCTGGAGACCGTGGTCCTTGTCTTGAAGTGCGTGTCGAGTGTGTATCAGTTAGGAGGCTGGCAAAATCTTTGCAATTGCTACGTTGTGTCCGATTCTGTGCGACCCCATGGACTGTAGCCCACCAGGCTCCTCCGTCCGAGGGATTCTCCAGGCAAGAATACTGGAGTGGGTTGCCATGCCATTCTCCAGGGGATCTTCCCAACCCAGGGATTGACCTCGGGTGTCTCGAATTGCAGGCAGATCCTGTACCTTAGGCGCCACCAGAGAAGCCCAAGAATACTGGAGTGGGTAGCCTTTCTTTTCTCCAGCGGATCTTCCCGACCCAGGGATAGAACCCGTGTCTCTTAAATCTCCTGTATTGGCGGGTGAGTTCTTCATACCACTAGGGCCACCTGGAAAGGCTCCTCAGAAACATTCTGTGTCCCTTCCAGATGGTGGGCTCAGATTCATCCTGATCCCAACAGCCACACCAAAGGAGCAAGCAAGCAAACAGGCCTCCCCAGAGAGGCTTCCTTCATCCACAGCTGACCCCATGTTCATATTCCTTATGCCCCAGAGGACTTCGTCCATAGAGAAGAGTGAATCTGCATAAAATCTGATCTGCCCTTTTCTCTCCTTTCCTATGGAAGCTGAATTACTTAAATTGGGAACCAACTGAGGTGGTGGTGTTGTTGCTGTTCAGTCACTTAGTCATGTTCCACTCTTCGCAACCCCATGGACTGCAGCACACCAGGCCTCCCTGTCCATCACCATCTCCCGGAGCTTGCTCAAACTCATGTCCACTGAGCCGGTGATGCCATCCCACCATCTCATCCTCTGTCATCCCCTTCTCCTCCTGCCCTCAATCTTTCCCAGCATCAGGGTGTTTTCCAATGAGTTGCCTCTTTATATCAGGTGGTCAAAGTATTGGAGCTTCAGCTTCAGCATCAGTCCTTCCAGTGAATAGTCAGGGTTGATTCCCTTTAGGATGGACTTTTTTGAACTCCTTGCTGTCCAAAGGACTCTCAGCTGACATGTGTCAACACCCAGCTCCCCAAACAGAGGGAAGACAAGACAAAATATAAACCACCATCCATCATGATAAACAAACAAAACAGTAACTGTGCTGACATTCAAATGTCCATGAGAAATCTACTCAAGAGTATCGTCATTAGAATTTGAAGGATTAAGGATCAAGAGAAGGGAGAGAGAGACCATACGTCAAGGTTAAATGGAGATTATGGACAGAGGAATCTGGTGAGCTACAGTCCGTAGGGTTGCAAGGAGTCAGACACATTAGAAGCAACTTAGCAAGCACGAAAAAAAAAAAAAGATTAAATGGAAATAGTATCTGAATATTTAAAATTATGATTAGAGGAGGGAAGTGGATGCTGAGTACTTAAAAAAGGTGAACTGGAAGGTGAAATATGGAAATGATCCTATAATTCAGATTTTTGAAAGGTGAAGAGATGAAATTGGAGAAGTGTTATAGAACAGCGGTCCCCCGTCTTTCCTAGCACCAGGGACCCATTTCTCAGGAGACAGTTCTCCCATGGACTGGGGTGGGAGGGGTAGCTTGGGGATGATTCGATGACATTACAGGTATTGTTCACTTCATTTCTATTATTATTACATCAGCTCCACCTCAGGTTATCAGACCTTAGATCCCAGAGGATGGGCACCCCTGTTCTAGAGGGGATCTGGAAACTCAACGCAATAATGACAGGAACAAGGACAGTGACCTTAGGAATAATAGAGCTAACTGCCCCAGAGAAAGGGCTTTTAGTGTTTATAGTGAGCCTGAGAAAATGAAAGGCATTCATCTATCCCAGTGATTTTCTTTCTTAATAACAACTTTAAAAGAAAAGACGCTATAAGCTTTCTGACAGGGTAAACGTATTTCAAGAAAGAATGGTCCAAAGATGGGAAAATAATCAAAGAACTTCTCCCTTTGACTCTCAATTCCAGACCACAGTTTAGCAATAGACAGAATTAGGAGCGGCTTCCCAGGTGGCGCTAGTGGTAAATAAAGAGCCTGACGTTGCAGGAGGCATAAGAGACTCTGATTTGAAAATCCCAAGGTTGGAGGAGCGTGGTGGGCTACAGTCTATGGGATGACAAAGATTCGGTCACGACTGAGCGACTTCATTATTGTGTACAGTGAGCTTCCCTGGTGGCTCAGCTGGTAAAGAATCTGCCTGCAATGGTATATTTCAGCATCACCCAAGGTATATTTCAGCATCACCCAAGTCCCACGACTCACGTCTGTAATTCTGCTATAAATCTAATTCTCTGTAAAGGCTCTGAACTAGAGCGATTCAGGATTTTAGACAGTAATGCTATGTGTGTGCTTAGTCGCTCAGTTTTGTCTCTTTGGGACCCCATTTACTGAGGACCCTGTTGGGCTATAGTCAGCCAGGCTCCTCTGTCCATGGGATTCTAGAATCCTGGAGTGGGTTGCCATGCCCTCCTCCAGGGGATCTTCCTGACTTAGGAATCGAACTTGCATCTCCTGGCTTGGCGGGCGGATTTTTTTTTTTTTTTTTTTACCGCTGAGCCACCAGGGAAGCCCCTTCAGATAGTAATATAATGAAGCTTAATTGGAAGTCTATATAAAAAATTGGTGAGTCCAGTGCTACACGTATTAGACTGCTCACGGAAGTTCATTCTTTCTTTTTAAGATTTATTGTCTTCTCTTTAAGTTCCATTCTGTGCGGTTTTCATTGGTATACCTTCAGGGTCTTTCATCTTTTTCTTCTGCATTGTCTAACCTCCTGTGTGCCTAGCCTCCTCTGTTCTCATCTTGAATCTTGTCGCTCTCATGCCCATAAATAGGGGCATGAAATTGGGGTTTCTAGTGTATCTTCAGCGTGAGTACTTCACTTGTCAAACAGACAGAAGACAGTTACCATAACAGCTTTAAGGTCTTCCTCTGTTGTTAGTTGTGGGTTTGTCGAGTTGTGCATTAGTTTCGTGGTGGGTTAGTTTCTGTCGATGGATTTGTCAATCCTTTGCTTCCTCTGCTTCTAGCTGGAAGTTTTCTCTTTTCATCTATGTGATACATAAACATGGATACGAGAGAAAGCTGAGTTTAAACCTGTTACCGTCATTATCGGTTCAGTTTTGCTTCACTCATCAATACTGAAATAATTATGTGTTCATCAGTAAGTCGTGTCCGACTCTCTGCGACCCCATGGACTGCAGCACGCCAGGTTCCCCTGTCCTTCCCTGTCTCCCGGAGCTCACTCAAACTCATGTCCATCGAGTCGGTGATGCCATCCAGCCGTCTCATCCTCTGTCATCCCCTTCTCCTCCTGCCCTCAATCTTTCCCAGCATCAGCGTCTTTTCCAATTAGTTGGCTGTTTGCGTCAGGTGGCCAAAGTATTGGAGCTTCAGCATCTGTCCTTCCAATGAATATTCAGGGTTGATTTCCTTTTAAGTTTCATCGCCTTGCCGTCCAAGGGACTCTCAAGAGTCTTCTCTAGCCCTTTCTGCAGACTAAAAAGTCAAAAACTTCTTCATAATAAAAGTAACAGCTAGAAAATGTATAATACTGAAATATACATTTGATCTGTTAAACCATGTCAGTCCTTGTTCCCACCACCCATAGGGCCTCCCACAAGGCACTTAAAATTGAATTATCTGCGTGACTGTTTATTTGAGAGGAAACGATTTTACTTACACCAAAAACCATTATCCCCTTTCATTCACAACTACACGTCTGCTCTAAGTGAATGTCTCTGTCATTTGTCACGTCCTAAGCTTTATTCCCTTCACAGAACAGCAGCAGTAAAAGGAAGAAGCATCTAGGAAGCTTGGTTCATCTCTGCTCAGGACGGTGACCTCAAAAAATATATATTTCTTTTGATCTGGAAGAACATCTGAAGCTTGTGTCTTGGCATGGGTGACATTTATGAAGCTGGATGATGTATATTTAAATTACCAGGAGGTTATCAAGCATGTTGCATATCCTTTTTACTCTTGAAAGAGAAAGTTCATTGAGAGACATCTCTCTCTTCCTCTCTCTATTATTATTATTTTGTAGTCTGACAATGAATAATTGGGCTTCCCTTGTGGCTCAGATGGTGAAGAATCTGCCTGCAATGCGGAAGACCGGGGTTTGATCTCTGGGTGAGAAAGATCCCCTGGAGAAGGGAAGGGCAACCAAGTCCTGTTTTCTTCCCTAGCAAATTCCATGGACAGAGGAGACTGGCGGGCTACAGTCCATGGGATCACAAAAGGAACGAGACACAACTAAACGGTGTGTGCATGCACACACACACATACACACACACACAGTGACCAATTAAACGTATGTGGATACACTCAGGGAATGTCTTCTCCCTCATCAGTGTTTGGACCTAGGAGGGACATGGTTATACTGCTGTTTTCATTCATTCTGGCCTCCGAGGTGGTGGTCTGCATCCATTTCTGCGGTCCTTGGTGACTGTGCACGGGATTTGTACGGGAAGGAGCGTATGAAGGCTTGCCTTTTCTCGTCCCCGAACTATCTCCCCGGTCTTTTCTTTATTCACTCCCCTTACCTCTGAGGCTCTTAGTCCCATTCTTCTTGTTGAAACTGTTTACTGAGCCTCCCGGTCTCCGGCCCGGCGTTCCCGTTTCGGCCTGCGCTTCCTTGATCATTTTCTCCCAAGCTCATGCGTTCTTCTCCCAGGCCCTCTCTTGCAGTGCTGGCAACTCTGATTTACAACGTAGCGTGCCCTTCTCTTTTCCTCGGGCCTCCAGTGCATCTTCTGTTTCCCCGGCATTCCCCCATCCTCTGCTCTGACTTGTGTGGTTCTCCCTGGTGGACTCGGTGACTATCAAGTTCCCCGTAATTTAGGATGACGCACATCTCACCCCCACTATTAACCACACTTTTTTTTTCTTTCCTGTTTCATATTTTGTTCTTACTAAACTAAAGGAGGCCTCGCCTCTCCGGGTCGCTCCCACTCCAGGCCCCCTCCTTCCATCATCCCGACACACCCAACACTCTGCTCTGATGTTATTCCTTCATTCACTGAGTGCATCCCTCCACAGTCCTCTTTCCAACCCAGATGGAGATGGAACGCCTCTTTCCTCCTCTTCGCTCTTCTCTCCAGAGACCAGCATTCAGTTCCAAGTGTTCCAGATGAACACTTTGGGGGGAGAAATGTATATTGTAAAGCAATTAGCCTCCAATTAAAATAAATAAATAATTTTGTTTTTTTTAGAAGTACATACTTCAACACGCAGACACACACAAAAGAACGTATGGAGCCTTGAAAATCTGGATGTCAAAATCCAAGGCATGTTTCTCGATAACGTAAAGCAGGCTTTTCTCTCCTCCAGCCCTTTCTTTGCTTGGAAATATTCCAAGTTTTGGAATAGAGATTCTATTTCTTTACCTTACTACCTACCTCTTTGAAATGATGATAAAAATAGGTCTCATTACACACAGGATAGTAAGCTGTTAATCTTCCTGGATTACTTCCCACAATTTGCTCTCAATTGCCTCTAATTTTATGCCAATTTGTGCTCCTCAAGCCTCCATGGTTGTCTCTTTCTATGCTATCTCCAGTCAGTAGATGAGCTCCATAAAGGCTCACATGTTAAACATGAATGGTGAACCAAAAACGCTTCTTGAAAACTTTTCCTCTAGCTCTTGCTATTTTAAAATGGTTTTGAAAAAAAAAAAAAAAAACTTTCCCACCTATTTTAAACTTGGCATCTACAATTTTTCATATGCTGGAGCTCTGGCGAAGGATTTAATCATCAGCATCTTATATATGTATACTTGTGATATATTGAAAATATCCCTGTAGAAATAGTGGACCAGCTGTTTCAAATCTATTGCGGGGAAAATGAGCGGTGTGTAATCAGCTTGTAAAACCAATCACCAGTCCTCATTCATGGTCTGATACAGAAGCCAAATTGGACCTCCCGTCTCCCAAAAATGGGATTCCATTTTTCAGTTCAAACATGCATATTGAAATTATAAGGGAGTGCTATCATTCTACATTTTGAAAGTCATTTCATCCATGAAAGTTTGTCTTCAGGTGACGTTAAACCCTGCCATGTGGAAGGTGAGGTGAAACAGAGAGGCTGAGATGCTCGGCGACTGATCACCAGGTGGTTGATACCCTTTCTGAATTCGGCATGGCACTTTGGGAGGTGACTGGAGTGGGTGTCCATCTCAGAAATTTCCCCTGGAAGACCTCAGTTCCCTCTGATCGCATCTGCACATCCCATCGGCCATCCAGCCTGCATTGTCCCCTGAGTAAGCATTCCTGCCGTCCTTTGGACCACCCAGGCATGGACAGGAACAGATGTTAACTTGGCTACTACTCTGTCAGGGTCAACATAGAGGTCCTTACATGCAATAAGTCAGGTTGCTATACTGCTCCTTGTGGTATGAAGTGAGCAGAAAGGCCCTTCACCTCTGCAATCGTCAACCTCAAGTCCTTGGTGGCAGTGATTTAGTCACTAAGTCGTGTCCAGCTCTTGCTACTCCATGGACAGTAGCCTGCCAGGCTCCTCTGTCCATCAGATTTTCCAGGCAAGAATCCTGGAGTGGGTTGCCATTTCCTTCTCCAGGGGATCTTCCTGACCCAGGAGTCGAACCTGCGTCTCCTGCGCTGCAGGCATATTCTTTACCAACTGAGCTATTGAGGGAAGCCCTTAAATCCTTAAATCTTGTAGAATCATGAAAATAAGCTTGAGGCCAACTCAAAATGCAAAATATTGTACCAGACACCTTCCCACTATTCCTCAAGGCTGTCTGAGGGATGGAAAACAAGGAAAGTGGGAGAAACGGCCACAGACCGGAGAAGAAATGTGAAATTAGCAAAATCTCCAAAATGGATGAAATTCGGTTAACATGAATGTAGCGTTGGTTTTTGAGTTGTGACCAAGATACCGTAGCTATGTGGGTGCTGACGTTAGATAAACAGGTGAGGGGTACACACTGAAACTCTGCTACACGATCTTTGCAGCTTTCCTGTAAATCCAAATGTATTCCAGAATTAAAAGGTCCGTGATAGAAAGCGAAACAGGGCTTCCCTGGTTGGCTCAGTGGATGAGAATTCACCTGGCAAGGCAGGGCACATGGGTTCGATGCCTGGTCTGGGAAGATCCAAGGTGCCAAGGAGCAGGTAAGCCCGAGTCCCACAGCTTCTGAGCCTGTGGCTCTCAAACTCGTGGTGGTGGTTCACTCACTAAGTCGTGTCCGACTCTTGCGACCCCACGGACTGTAGCCCGCCAGGCTCCTCTGTCCATGGGATTCTCCAGGCCAGAACACTGGAGTGGGTTGCCATGCCCTCCTCCAGGGCATCTTCCTGACCCAGGAATTGAACCCGGGTCTGCTGCATTGCACGCAGGTTCTTATCAACTGAGCTACAAGGGAATTTCTAGAGCTTGGGCTCCGCAACTCTTGAAGCCCGCGTGCTCTAGAGGCTAAGCTTCAGAACAGGGGAAACCACCAGGTCGACAAGATCGAGCACCGCAACTAGAGTTAGCCCCTGCTTGCCCCAACTAGAGAAAGCTCACGCAGCAGCCAGGATCCAACACAGCCAAAATAAATACGTAAGCTTTAAGAAAAGAAGCAGCAGCGGCAAAACAAGCAAGCAAAAAATGGAATGGGAAACGTGGTCTCAGAGGCCTTTGCATCAGCTCTGCAGCTGTGGCATGACGTCGGTGTCACAGGCGTCTCTCTGGCTGGGTCCCTGAATCTTGACCAGTTGAACCTCCGCTCAAACCTTGGGACGTTGGTTCTCAAGCGTTGGTGCTAGTCCAAAGCTCCGTGGGCGCAAGCGTCAGTGGGATTTTGCTTTTTAATTCTGTTGAGGGCGGCCAAAGATGTGCTTTTAAAAAAAATTTTAAAAACATGGTCACCCAAGGTCCATGGGGTCTGTTGACTTTGCTTTTGCTCTTGTACCTTCTGTGGGTTTGGACGAATGTGTGATGGCACGTATCCACCATGACAGAATTATCCAGAATCACGTCAGAGCCCTAAAAATCCTTTGTGCTCCACCTTTTTTTTTTTTTAACCCTTCTTTGTCCCCAAAGCCCTGGCAACTATTGATCTTTTCCAGTGTCTCTATAGTTTTTCCATTTCTAGAATGTCATCTAATTGGAGTCATGCAGTGGGTAGCCTTCAATATGGGCTTCTTCGCTTTGGAATATACATGTGGAATTGTCCTCCATGTCTCTTCATAGCTTGATAGCTTGTGTCTTTTCTTTCTTTCTTTTTTTACTTAGCAGCATCAGGTCTTAACATGGGATCTTCATTGCATTGTGCCATGTCTTTTGTTGGGGTGCGTGGACGGTCTAGCGGTGGTGGGTGGGCCTAGTTGCTCTGCACCCTCTGACATCTTAGTTCCCTGATCAGGGATAGAACCCATATCCCCAGCATTGTGGGGCAGATTCTTAACCACTGGAGTCCAGCCCATTTGTTCTTAGTTTGGTTCAATTCAGTCACTCTGTCGTGTCCAACTCTTTCTGACCCCATGGAGTGTAGCATGCCAGACTTCCCTGTCCATCACCAACTCCCAGAGTCCACCCAAACTCAAATCCATTGAGTCGGTGATGGCATCCAACCATCTCATCTTCTGTCATCCCCTTCTCCTGCCTTCAATCTTTCCCAGCATCAGGATCTTTTCCAGTGAGTCCGTTCTTTGCATCAGGTGGACAAAGTATTGGAGTTTGAGCTTCAGCATCATACCTTCCAATGAACATTCAGGACTGATCACCTTGAGCATGGACTGGTTGGATCTCCTTGCAGTCCAAGGAAGTCTCAAGAGTCTTCTCCAGCACCACTGTTCAAAAGTATCAATTCTTTGACGCTCAGCTTTCTTTATGGTCCAACTCTCACATCCATTTGTGACTACTGGAAAAAGCATAGCTTTGACTAGATGGACCTTTGTCGGCAAAGTAATGTCTCTGCTTTTTAATATGCTGTCTAGGTGGGTCATAACTTTTCTTCCGAGGAGCAAGCATCTTTTAATTTCGTAGCTTCTGTCACCATCTGCAGTGATTTTGGAGCCCCCCAAAATGAAGTCTCTCACTGTTTCCATCGTTGGCCTGTGCATTTGCCATGAAGTGATGGGACCGGATGCCATGATGATAGTTTTCTGAATGTTGGTGTTTAAGCCAGCTTTTTCACTCTCCTCTTTCACTTTCATCAAGAGGCTCTTTAGTTCTTCACTGTCTGCCGTAAGGGTGGTGTCGTCTGCATATCTGAGGTTATTAATGTTTCTCCCGGCAGTCTTGTTTTTAGTGCTAGATAATAGTCCATTGTCTGGATATTCTCCAGTTTATTTACCCATTCATCTAGTGAGGGGCATCTTAGTTGCTTCTGAGTCTGGGCAGTTATGAATAAAGCTGCTGCAGTCGCCATGTGGATGTACATTTTCATCTCCTTTGGGTAAATATTAGAGAGTGAGACTGCTGGATCTCCTGGCAAGTCTGTTTCATTTTGTATTGTTGTTCAGTTGCTAAGTTGTGTCCAACTCTCTGCCACCCCATGGACTGCAACTCACCAGACCTCCCCGTCCTTCATCATCTCCCAGAGTTTGTCCAAACTCATGTCCATCGAGCTGGTGGTGCCATCCAACCATCTCACCCTCTGTCGGCCCCTTCTCCTCCCACCTTCAACCATTCCCAGCATCAGGGTCTTTTCCGATGAGCCAGCTCTTTGCATCAGGTGGCCACAGTATCGGAGCTTCGTTTTGTAAGAACCCTCTAAAGTGTCTTTCAGGGAGCCTGAACCGTGTTGCGTGCTGTTTGCTTTTTTATACACTTTTATCTTCAGCACCTTGAGTGGCATCTGGCACCCAGAGGAAGCTAATAAATATTTGCTCAGTATGGAATGATAAGGTGTACCTGGGCTGGGTATTTAAAGTGTGCATTTCCCAGCCAAATCCCAGAGACTCTGCTTCAGGGGGTCTGGAGTGGGTCCCAGTCGTTTGCCTGTGTGTTCTTGCCAGGGAATGCTAGGGTGGCTCGTCTGAAAATGTCGCTTTTAAGTAACACTGCTTTCTGAGCTGATTCTGGTTGAACTTCCTTCTGTTGTCTGGTCAGAGAAGAAGGTTTTGTGCGCTTCTGAAAAAGGGTAGTTCCTGGTGTACGCTATTCATATAGCACTGTGTTCCCAAGTGCCTACTCAGTTGTCTGGAAAATAAACCAGGCTGCCGTGATGGAAGGTGGAACTATGCTTCAACCGCCCCCCACCCCCCAAAAATCTAGTTAAATGAAAATTGTTGCAGATAAATGTGAGTTCAGAATGGAGAACTTTGGAAAGCACAGGAGACCACGAGGTGGAAGGAATCCATGTCTTCAGACATAATGTAGACACTTGCATTCTACAGAAGCAGTCAACAATGTTTTCCTGAGTATGTCCAAAATCGACGGAATGCTACATTAAATGAGGGCTTGTCTTATATAACTACAGTGCAGTGATCAAAATTAGGAGCTTAACACGGACCCCATGCTATTGTGTCTCTGGAGACCTGTTGAGGTGCTGCCAGCCATAAGAATAATGTCCAATTTATCCTTCAGCTGTCTTGTTTCCTTGAAAGTAAAAGTATTAGTTGTTCAGTCGTGTCTGACTCTCTGCGAACCCATGGACTGTAGCCCGTCAGGCTCCTCTGTCCATGGGATTCTCCAGCCAAGAATACTGGAGTGGGTTGCCATTTCCTTGTCCAGGGGATCTTCCCGACCCAGGGATCAAACCCAGGGCTTCTGCATGGCAGGCAGACTTTTTACCATCTGAGTCACCTCTTGAGTAACTCCTCAGTCTTTCTTGGCATAGCAGGGCTTTGACACTTTTGAATAGAGCAGGTTAATTCTTTTCCAGAATGTCTTCAATTTAGTCTTCCTTGATCTCCCTTTATGATTCAGTTCAGGTTAGGCTAATTTTTTTTTTTTAATAAAAATTTTAAGTTTAAAGGAATCCTCTTAATCTCCTTAGCCCAAGGTCCCTATCTAAATGGAAGATGGATGGCTGAAAAGTGTTGGAAAGCTTTTGAGATGAAATTCTGATTTTCTGTAAGATGAAAGATTTCCATGAGAAATAAAAGAACTGTGCACAGTAAGAACCTTCCTTTCTTTTATGTGTGTTCCATACTGGGAGCTTAGAGACGAATACCCTGCTGAGGTGTCTTTTTGTTTTTCTGCCTTTTTAAGACTTTTTGTTTGTTTCGGTGTGTATTATTTTCACAGTCTTCATTGAATTTGTTACAGTATTGTTTTTGCTTTACGTTTTCGTTTTTTGGCCTTAAGGCATATAGGATCTTAACTCCCCAACCAGGGTTTGAACACACATCTCCTGCATTGGAAGGCAAAGTCTTAACCAGTGGACTACCAGGGATGTCCCTCTCCCTCTGTCTTTTTCTGTGCTGCTGATTTGTTGGGGAAGCCAAGCCATTTGTTGTAGAGTGTCTACTTTCTAGATTTCCATGAATGCTTTTTCTGGTGTCTTTTTAAGTGAAATTCCCCTCAGTAGACTAAATAATACATGAAGGACAGAAGTATCAAAATCTAGACAGATTCTAGAACAATTTTAATGTTATTGAAACATTGTAAGCATTTAGCAACAATTAAGAGATCCTTGCTGAAAGTAAGCCTGGAGTCACTAAGGATACTTTTCATAAGGGTCTGTCCATTTCTTTTTCTTGATGCAAAAATTGATAGTCCTGGAAAAACCCTTCTTCTACATTGTTTCTGGATTTCAGGAAGCTGATTGACATAATCTTCCTGCTCCTTTGTCATGATAACATCCACCTCTCTCAAGCACCTCTCCCACGTCAAGAACTTTATAAGTACCATCTGGATCTCCTGACCTGAAAATAAGAATTCAGGAACCACGTGAATTTATATTCACTTCTCAACTCTGTCTCTTTCTACTGGGAGAGTGTGAGTGTGTAAATTAACCTCCGTACATCTCAGCTCTCCTATCTGTAAGAAAGCGATAAGGATGAGACGTGCTTTCAATAGTATTTGTGAAGATAAAATACTGAGTTGGCCCCCAAATTCGGGTTTCACAAGGAAACCTAAATAAAGGTTTTGACCAACCCAATATTTTGAAAATTGAATGCAGGTCAAAATCTTAATATGGCGCCTTGCATGTTAATACGTTCTCACTGACCGCTTGCTGTTAGCTTTCACTCTCCCTGTTGTTCTGATGAAGAGACCAAGGGTCAGAGAGGCTCCATGAATGAAGCGAGGTCTAGTTCCAAGTTCTCGCACCAAAGTCATTCCTGTAATACTTTTCCTGCTTTCTTGCAGACAAGCCAAAAGAGAACAAATCAGATTTTTTTTTTAACTTGTATAACCCCCAGCCGTGCTAAAATAAAAGGAATCAGTGCCTAAAAGAGTGTGATATCTGTATCATTGCTACTGGATCCTTGCCACCATTTACCCCTGTGCAAATGTGGCTTCATGGAAGAGCGTTTTAGCAACAGCAGATGAAAAGAAACTATTTCAAATAATGCTATGAATGAATTAGGATTTTTAAAAATACACCTAGACATTAAAAATCTAAACTTGAATTTTGAGATTTAATTAAGAACACATACACACTTCCGACTTGTTCTCCAGAGAGAAACACTTGACAAATACCAAGCAAGTTATTTTTAGGTTTTGAACTTGCTGTGAGCAGTAATAGGGGATTTTTGTTCACCTATCTGAGCCCCTGTCTGCCCTCCTTTGAGATTACAGATTCTGCGTGCGCTCAAGACCCAAGTTCAAGGATTTAACAAGAGTGGGTGAAACTGGGGGCCTCCGTTTTTATGCTCATCGTACTGCATTGAGAAAAAATACAAAGTGCCACCTCAAAATGTGTGCTTTGATGCCACCAGCTGGTGATCAACCAGAAAATATGGTCCGGTTTGCAGACAACCCTTATTTGGGGGCATCTTGGTACCAGATCCTTTCTGGTAAAGTAGAATGCAATATACAGGCAATCAAGAGAGGGCAAAGGGTCTGCAAGTCCGCCATGGCCATTCACTGAAGGGCCATCTGACTCCTTCTCTCCTGCATTTCTGTCTGGACGTCAAAAGAACTAGTACTGGGCCTGAACGGCCACCTTCACTGTCATGGTGATGCTATGGGTGGGGAGATGTGATTATTCCAACAATGGAAGTTGTGAAAAATGAAGAATTATACCAAGATGTTGTGACAGGAGAAAATGCTATGATAGGCTGAATAGTTTCCTCCAAAATCCACCTGTTACAGCCCCGATCCCCGCTATAGCCACCTCTGAGTATCCACGTTGAGACTGGCTCTAGGATACCCTCAGATTCCAGAATGCTTGGATGGTTAAGTCCCTATGTAAAAGAGCACAGTAGGGGGCTTCCCTGTGGCTCAGGTGGTAAAGAATCTGCCTGCAATGCAGGAGACTCGGGTTTGATCCCCAGATGGGGAAGGTCCTTGGAGAAGGCGATGGCAACCCACTCCAGTATTCTTGCCTGGGACATCCCATGGGCAAAGCAGTCTGTCAGGCTATATAATTCATAGGCTGGCAAAGAGTCGGACACGACTGAGTAATTAGCGCTTTCCCTGGTAGCTCAGTGGTAAAAAAAAAAAAAAGAAAAAAGAAATCCACCAGCCAATGCAAGAGACATGGGTTTGATCTCTGTTCTGGGAGGATCTCACATGCTGTGGACAGCCTAAGTCCTTTGCCCACAACTACTGAGCCTGCAGTCTAGATGGGGACCTCAGCTACCAAAGTCCATGCTCCATGACAAGAGAAGTCACCACAGTGAAAAACCCATTCACCACCACTGTGAAGAGCCAGCAAAGCCCTAACTAACCAACTAAAATTATTGTTTTTAAAAAGTCGGAAACAGCAGAGTACAGGACCTCAGAATGTGACTGTCTTTGGAGATAAAGCCTTCAGAGAGGCGATTCGGGTGGGATGAGGTTATGGACTGGACCCTAATCCAACTTGACTGATGTCCTTATTAGAAGCGGGGGATCTAGACACCCAAAGTGGGACCCCGCAGGACCTCTGACACCGGGCAAAGACCAAAGACAGGCATCTGTATGCCCGTGAGAGAGGTCTCAGAAAACAACCTTGATGTTGGAACTCTGGCCTCCCGAAGTGTAACACGATAGATGTCTTTCGTGTCAGGCCCCCAGCCCATGGCATTTCGTTACAGCAGTCCGTGTTGACTAACACACCTTCCCAGTTGTGTAAGTGTTAAATGGTCACATGTTGAAACCGTGTGATAGTTAACCTGATGTCCACAAGGGCGGGCTAAGTGATGCCTGAGTCACTGGTACCGCATGGCTTCTGAGAGTGTCTGCCAGGGGGTCTCTGATAGAGGCCCCGTGAAAGCATTTTAGAGAAAGTGGAGACTGCCCCTCCCATCTCCCCTGCCCCCTTACTGCACACATGTGGCCTTCCCGGGAGCAGGTGGCGACAAAAGTCCAGTCTGCAGGCTTAACCTCGTTTTTATGATAAGACGGCAGGCTGCGGTCTGTTTCGGAGAATCCACTTCGATTTCAGGATCCTCTGGGGCTGGCGATCCCCAGAGGAAAAGCACTTCTCTGAATTAGCGTAGGAAGCGAAGAGTGCACAGCCCAGGTGCATGACTGAGAAATTCCCCGTCACTGTCGGTGGCAGATGGCATTGTGCCTTTTGACCAACCAGTGTTTCCCCAGGGTGGGCGCTCTGCAGTGGGTGACACCCTGTGTCAGCGAGGGTCAGGACAGATCCGAGGTTCTGAGGGTCCCACCACGAGCAGTCTCCGATTCAGGAAGTGGGAGCTTTCTTCCTGCCGGCAAATCCCGATGCAGACACTGCAGATCACCTTTTTGGAGCCAGAAGCATCTCCTCTAGTGTAAGGAACTATCAAAGAACAAGAAGATCGAACCAGTCCATCCTAAAGGAAATCTCCCCTGGATATTCATTGGAAGGACGGATGCTGAAGTTGAAGCTCCAATACTGTGGCCATTTGATGCAAAGAACTGACTTATTGGAAAAGACCCTGATGCTGGGAAAGATGGAAGGCGGGAGGAGAAGCGGATGACAGAGGCTGAGATGGTTGGATGGCATCACCGACGCGATGGACATGAGTTTGAGAAAGCTCAGGGAGTTGGTGATGGACAGGGAGGCCTGATGTGCTGCAGTCCACGGGGTTGCAAAGAGTTGAACACAACTGAGTGACTGAACAACAGAAACGAAAATGCGGTATGATTATTGCTGCCAAAATTTGGCCCCTGTTGATCGATGTTGGGATAAACCTTGGAGACAGTTTTGGGTGAAGCAGAAAGAAACAGCATTATTGTTTGTCCAGGCAGAAGGGGCCCATAGTGAAGCTAATGCCCTCAAGATCAAGACTGTGTGTCTCCCCTGGAGGGGATACTCAGAAGTCTTAGCGTATTCAAAGAACAGGGTGTGGTCAACACGTGGACATGCATCTGACCGGTTGGTGACGAAGGAATCAGGAGTCAGCATCGTCAACCTTCCACTTCCTATGGTTCTGAGGTCTCCATGCTTGTGCACAGCATTCAGGAAACTTCTCCCACCTGGTGGGGATTCCAGTGTCTGCAAAACAGCTCAAAGGACATGGCTCAGAATATAAGGTATAGTCCTTTTTGCTGCTGTTCGGTCACTAAGTCGTGTCCGACTCCTTGTGACCCCGTGGACGGCAGCACGCCAGGCTTCCCTGTTCTTCACTATCTTCCAGAGTTTTCCTCAGACTCATGTCCGTCGAGTCGGTGATGCCATCCAACCATCTCATCCTCTGTCGTCCCCTTCTCCTCCTGCTTTCAATCTTTCCCAGCATCGGGGTCTTTTCCAAGGAGTCAGCCCTTTATGTCAGGTGGTCCAAGTATTGGAGCTTCCAGCATCAGTATCAGTCCTTCCAATGACTATTCAGTGTTGGTGTCTTTTAGAATTGACTGGTTTGATACCCGTGCTATCCACAGGACTCTTGAGTCTTCTCCAGCACCACAGTTTGAAAGCATCAGTTCTTTGGTACGGAGTCTTCTTTACAATGCAGCTCTCGGGGGTGGAAACTAAGATGGCGGAGGAATAGGACGGGGAGAACACTCTCTCCCCAACAAATATACCAAAAGAACTTTTAAAGGCCGAGCAAACTCCAAAAAACAGGAACTGAATGCTGGCAGAGGACATTGGGCATCTGGAGAGGCCACCCATTGCCGACGTGAGGAGTAACAGTGAGGAAACCTAGACTCACCCACCAGAAAACCACACAAGCCTTTCCATCCAGGAAACTTCGACAAACCACGCATCCAACCCCTCCCATAGAGAGGAATCCCCACAATAAAGGGACAACACAGCAAGATAAACAAGATGAAAAGGCAGAGAAATACCCAGCAAGTAAAGGAACAGGATAAATACCCCCTAGACCAAACAAAAGACGAAGAGATAGGAAGTCTACCTGACAAAGAATTCCGAATAATGATAGTGAAAATGATCCAAAACCTGGAAAATAAGTTGGAGTTGCAGCTCAATAACCTGCAGGCAAGGATTGAGAAGATGCAGGTAAGCTTTAACAAGGACTTAGAAGAAATGAAAAAGAGACAAAATACAATGAATAATGCAATAAATGAGATCAAAAACACCCTGGAGGGAACCAACAGTAGAATAACAGAGATAGAAGACAGAATAAGTGAGGTAGAAGACAGAATGGCAGAAATAAATGAAACAGAAAGGAAAAAATGAAAAAAGAATTAAAAGAAATGAAGACAATCTTAGAGACCTCTGGGACAATATTAAACGCACCAATATTCGAATCATAGGAGTCCCAGAAGAAGAAGACAAAAAGAAAGACCATCAGAAAATTCTTGAAGAGATAATTGTAGAAAACTTCCCTAAATTGGGGAAGCAAATAGCCACTCAGGTCCAAGAAACACAGAGAATCCCAAATAGAATGAACCCCAAGCGGGACACCCCAAGACACATATTACTCAAATTGGCAAATATCAAATACAAAGACCAAATATTAAAAGCAGGAAGGGAGAAACAAAAGATAATTCACAAGGGGAATCCCATAAGGATAACAGCTGATCTCTCAACAGAAACGCTTCAGGCCAGAAGGGAATGGCAAAACATACTTAAAGTCATGGAAGAAAACAATCTACAACCCCGACTACTGTACCCAGCAAGGATCTCATTCAAATTTGAAGGAGAATTCAAAATTTTCTCAGACAAG
>ML664230.1:1514805-1591016 GCA_007570785.1 Antilocapra americana | reverse complement strand
GAGCAGAGTTCCCTGTGCTGTCCAGCAGGTCCTTGCTGGTTCTCCATGTTAAATACAGCAGTGTGTCCATGTCCATCCCAGACTCCCTACCTGCCCTTTCCCACCAGCCACTGTAAGTTCATTCTCTATGTCTGTGATTCTGTGTCTCTTTTGCAGATAAGTTCATTTGTATCATTTCTTGTTAGACTCTGCATAGGTGGTATCATAAGATATTTCTCCTTCTCTGTCTGACTTACTTAACTCAGTATGACTTAACTCAGTGAGTATGACTATACTTACTTAGTCTCTAGTATGTCCATCCATGTTGCCACACATGACATGATTTCCTCCTTTTTAATGACTGAGTAGCATTCCATCCTGAAAAGGTACCACATGGTCTTTATCCATTCATCTGTTGATGGACATTTACGTTGCTTCCCTGTCTTGGGTATTGTAAACAGCGCTGCAGTGAACACTGGGATATCTGTATCCTTACGGGCCATGTTTTTCTCTGGATATGTGCCCAGGGATGGAATTGCTGTGTCATACGGTAACAGTACTTTTACTTTCTAAAGGAACTTCCATTCTGTCCTCCATAGTTAGCCGTTACATTTTGAATGTGCGCCTCTGTAGCTCTAGGTAACTGCCCCCCTCCCAACACGCCCAAAGAGTTCATTACAAAATTAATGTAGGCAAAGTCTGATTAAAGATAACAACACTAATTCAAACCTCAGTTAATGTAGAAACTGCAATTATGTGCTTATATTTGCTCTGTGCTTTTTGCAGTCAGATAAGGCTCAAAATTATCTCTCTCTGTTTTTTTAATCGGATAAATGAAGCAAACAAGTTAATCAGGTGAGTTTTCTCCTGATGTCAGATTTTAAGAGGGATTTGTCTCATGAGCAGTTTATATAGTAGCTACGTTAAAGAAAATTAGAAAAAAGTTTATATGTCTGATTCTAAAAGCAGATACTTAATGAATAATCAAAGGAAGTTAGAATAATGTGAATGGAGTAATTTTCTGGGGACATATTTGGTAAAGGACCGAGTTCGAAAATATAAAGATTATACGAGATAACATGCCACTTAAAGAGGCTTAATTCCTTGTGTTTTCATAGGAGATTTCATACTACATTCAACAACGCCTAGTTTGTCCTAGAATTCATGCCTTTAATAGAATTAATCAGAGAGCCATGAGGTTGATGTTCTGCTGTTTATTGAAAGAAAGGTCTTCTGTGACATGATTCTCGAAAAGGAGAGTCCACCCCAGTTTTGTTCACCCACCCAGTTTTGATCACAAGTCTTGACCTCATGAAATGGTAGGCATTCAACAGGGCGTGCAGTTCTTCACCTGAGACGTCTCGTCCCTGTGACTTAAAGCAAGGAGATACCGTTTGGGCTTAGAACGCCCTGCGCTTGGGTTAGCATGCATTGCTACTGACGGCAAAGCTCAAGTGTGTTGTTCTTCAGGAGTTCCAGTTTTGAGCTTCACAGTATCCCCTGGTGACCGCCGGGATGATTTAGATATGAGGTCCGCCCCGCGTAGTACGCACACTTGTGCAGTTAAACGATGAGGAGCTTTTGCACCAAACAGCCTTTTGTAGCATGTCCATAACCATCACTGAGCTCTTTCTAGCAATTATTTTGCACCGTATCCAGCTGTTCCTTGAAGAATAGAGATTGCATGAGCGCCCTGAGCCCTCAGTCCATGTGGCAACCACAGGCTTCACCACATGCTCCTCTGAGCACTATATAGGGCCGAGTTCTGTACCCTCTTGGTGCTGAGTTCCCCCCGTTCACTTACTTGAGCCAGTGGGTGTGTAAACATTTGTAACACAAGTGGATGTTTTGAAGGCACTTCCCTGGTGGCACTGGTGGGAAAGAATCCACCTGCCAATGCAGAAGACACAGGAGAGGCAGGTTCGATTCCTGGGTTGGGCAGATCCCCTGGAGGAAGGCATGGCGACCCACTCCAGTATCCTTGCCTGGAGAAATCCCATGGACAGAGGAGCCTGGCGGGCTATAGTCCATGGGGTCACAAAAAGCCGGATACAACTGAAGTAGCTTAGCACGCATGTGGAGGTTTTGAAAGAACTTGAACCGTTTTGTCTGTTCCCACTGCTTACACTGAGTGCGTACCTGAGCGAGCTGGCTGGACATCTAATGGTGATGGACGTTGGTTCACACCACACCAGTGCAGACCCTGTAAGTGAAGTCAGCGGACAGCCAAGAGCCGCCCAGGTGACCACAGTCTGAAGGTCCACCCCTCTGCCCCCTAAGCTAAATCACTGCAGCTTGGGGAAGCATATGTAAACCCATGGTGATATCATGACAATGTATGGCAAAAACAATAATAAAAAAAAAAAAATGTCAAAAAAAAATAAATAAATCACTGCAGCTTGTTCATGTAACCATTTACTAATTTGACGTGGACCATTTTAAAAGTCTATATTGAATTTGCTACAACGTTGCTTCAGTTTTATGATTTGGGTTTTTGGCCACAAGGCTTGTTGATCTTCGCTACATCCCCTGACCAGGGATCGAACCTACATCCCCTAAATTGGGAGGGAACATCTTCATCTCTGGACCACCAGGGAAGTTCCTAGCATACTTTCTTTGAAGCCACTGGGCTAAGGGATATTTATTATGTCACTTTATGGCAGTAGTAGATAACTGATCTTTTTTCCAGCACGCCCTTGTTTGATTGGCAAGACTAAAGTCAGCCCACTTAGAATAAAATGTGTCGGTGTTATTTTTTGCATGTGATCCATCCATCTTTAGGTTAAATTCATAAATTTAAGCCATTATAAGTTAGTATAACACCCTCTGCCCCTCATTTATTGACATACCATTTTAATAATTATAGCAATTATGTTAATACCAGAAGGGCCGACTTCCATCATTTCGTCATACCATTATGAAGTTAACTGCTATGTCACCGAGATGAAAAGTGGGTTGAAAGGTTATTGGTTCTGAGGTGTATTATTACTATTTCATCCGGGTTCCTTGTGGATGAAATCAACTCATAAAGCAGAAGGGCTTCCCTGGGTGTTTCAGTGTTTAAGACTCCACCTTCCACTACAAGTGGCTCGGCTGGTAAAAAATCCACCTGCATTGCAGGAGACCTGGGTTCGATTCCTGGGTCGGGAAGATCCCCTGGAGAAGGGAAAGGCTGCCCACTCCACTATTCTTGCCTGGAGAATCTCATGGACAGAGGAGCCTGGCGGGCTACAGTCCATGGGGTCGCAAAGAGTCGAACACGACGGAGCGACTTCACTGCTTCACTGGTTCCACCACAGGGCGTGTAGGTTTATTCCCTGGTTGGGGAGTTAAGGTCTCACGTGCCTCATAGTCAAAAAATGAAAACTGAAAACAGAAGTAATACAATAACAAATGCAATAAAGTTTTAAAACAGTGGTCCACATCAGAAAAAAAAAAAAATCCTAAAAACAAAAAAAAAAAGGGAAAGTCTTACAGATATCATCAAATGTCCTTAATATCACCAAGAAATTGCCTGCATAATCAAAACTGCAGGGAAGCTGGGTTTACACTCTTGCCTGAAAGATAAAGCCGTAAAATAGACATTGGCTGTCCAATCACAGGGCATTGTGGCTTGCCTCGCTCTGCAGCAAAGGAGCCCTGTATTTAAATCCAGGCACGATTGCTTATTGGTTTGGGGAAGGTGGATACGATTCTCAAATTCTCTAAGCATCAGCTTTCTCCTAAAAAAAAAAAAAAAGAGGCTATTAATATTACTTCCATAAGAAGATTGCTTCGAGAATTAAATCCAGTGGTATATTCAGGATGCTTTGCAGAGCACCTGGCATATCTTTAACTACCCAATAAATTATAGTTATTATTATTAAGACGGCTTGCTGCTCATATAAGCCTGAAAATTTGGGAGCAGCAGTTTATTGGGAACAAAATTAGTGTAGCATTCTGATGAGCTGTGCAGAAAAGTAATGAATCACAGTGTCTGTGATGTAGAGGGTGCCTCTCTTTGAAAATGAGGCCGATTTAAAACAAAGAAAAAAATTCACCCTGAGGGCCCGAAGCTCAAGGGGTTAGAAAGAAGCATGGCTGGTATTGGGGTGTCTCATGGGAAACCAAATGTGGACGCTTCTGGAGTAAAGAGACCACGCAGAGCCTTGCTCAGGGGGGTTATCAATCATAAAAATTAGATCGGAAGCTTGCCGATGCTCCTAAATCACTGATGATGTTTGGAGTCACACAAAGGCTTCCCCTGGCAGCTCAGATGGCAAAGAATCTGCCCGCAATGTGGGAGGTTCGGGTTTGATCCCTGGGTTGGGAAGATTCCCCTGGAGGAGGGCATGGCTACCCACTCCAGTATTCTGGCCTGGAGGAATCCCATGGACAGAGGAGCCTGGTGGCTGCAGTCCACGGGGTTGCAAAGAGTCAGACACGACTGAGCAACTAACACTTTCACTTTTAAAAACTCTAGGAACTATGGAATACCTGAGATACATGGTAAATGATCATCATGATAAAAAGTAATTACTCCATTAGAGGAAACGCAGAAAATATATAGACAAGTGTAAAGAAGAAAAATTTTTTTTTAAAACCCCAAGCTATTTTTTTTTCCATAGCTTAAATATTGTAGTATATGGTCTCCTGGTCTTTCTTCTTCTTGACATTTAAAGGAGAACCACCAATAATTGCAAATTATTTCACAGAAAAGCAATGCTTTTTTTTTTTTTTTATTTTGCAAACAAAGTAGGTGCTATTTCATTGTCTCTGACAGAGAATGCTGAACAATGGATCTCAGATTCCGAAGAAAACATTGCAGCCGAGTATCAGGGGTTAGCATCTGCATCCTTAACGTCGCTCTACTAGACGTCAGCATTTCTGAATCTTTGTTCTGCTAAAAGGCGAGGGGAAAGTGTGTGCAGGTGTCTGACATAAGCAAGATGGTACGAGACGGCCCTGCATTAGTGGGTTGGAAAAATGCTGATGAAATAGAACCAACACAGTATTTTGAGCAAAACAAGAAAAGCACTTACATTCTTCTTTCTTTTAGAAACAGAGCAGGGCTCTGAAATTTGCTTTGGTTTTGAGTTTCTGGGGAGTCTGGCTCATCTCTTTTTTCTTCCTTAGGGTGTTTGGAAATGACTCTAGAATGCTTCCTTTGTGTATAACCCATGGGTCATAGTGGTAGAAATCTATGGATTCCCTAATAGCCATCCTAAGTAGGCATGGGAGCCAGGTACTGGTTCTGTCCAGTACCTCAGAGTTCTGTCCAGAGTCCTCCCAGGTTATGTGTCCGAATGGAGGTGGGATACAGAGGAGACCACTGCAGATGGTGACTGCAGCCATGAAATTATAAGACGCTTACTCCTTGGAAGGGAAGTTATGACCAACCTAGACAAAATATTAAAAACCAGAGATATTACTTTTCCAACTAAGGTCCGTCTAGTCAAGGCTATGGTTTTTCCAGTGGTCATGTATGGATGTGACAGTTGGACTCTAAAGAAAGCTGAGCGCCGAAGAATTGATGCTTTTGAACTGTGCTGTTGGAGAAGACTCTTGAGAGTCCCTTGGACTGAAAGGTGATCCAGCCAGTCCATCCTAAAGGAAATCAGTCCTGAGTGTTCATTGGAAGGACTGATGTTGAAGCTGAAACTCCAATCCTCTGGCCACCTGATGCAAAGAGCTGACTCACTGGAAAAAACCCTGATGCTGGGAAAGATTGAGGGCAGGAGAAGGGGACAGAAGATGAGATGGTTGGATGCCATCACCGACTCAATGGATTTGAGTTTGGGTGAACTCGGAGTTGGTGATGGACAGGGAGGCCTGGCTTGCTGCAGTCCATGGGGTCGCAAAGAGTCGGACACGACTGAGGGACTGGACTGAACTGAACAGAACAGACCAACCCTCACTACGAAAGCTGTTGGGAAACTTAACGGGCCAGTTGACCATTATGTTTTAAGACTGACTCCATGGATCATTTTTGTCTTTTGATACTTATTGTTGTTGTTAGGTCGCCAAGTCGTGTCCGACTCTTTACCACCCCTGGGACTGCAGCACTCCAGGCTTCCCTGTCCTCCACTGTCCACCAGCATTTGCCTGAGTTCCCATTCCTTGAGTTCTAGATTCCTTGGGGTCCACTTGTTTATCCAGCTACAGAGCTTGGAGGCGATGATTTCTCCAGGGAGCCAGCTTACTCTCCATTAACTTTCAAAAATGTGGAATCACTTCAGATATAGAGGCCTGGTTCTGAAGAAAGTGGCCCCGTTTCAAACTTCAGGATGAACTATGTGAGCGGTGTTTAAGAGGTTTGCATCTGCAGGTGAGCTCATAGCTTATAGTCAGTCACTCAGTCATGTCCAACTCTGCAACCCCACGGACTACAGCTTGCCAGGCTTCCCCGTCCTTCACTGTCCCCTGGAGCTTGCTCAGATTCATGTCCATTGAACCAGTGATGCCATCCACCCATCTCATCCTCTGTTGTCCCCTTCTCATCCCACCTTCAATCTTTCCCAGTGTCACGGTCTTTCCCAAGGAGTCAGTTCTTCGCATCAGGTGGCCAGAGGATTGGGGCTTCAGCTTTAGCATCAGTCCTTCCAGTGAATATTCAGGACCGATTTCCTTAGGATGGATTTGTAGCCGAAGGGACTCTCAGGCGGCTTCTCCAACACCACAGTGCCTTCTCTTGTAAAGTATGACACACTGGTTATCAGGCATGGCCTCAGTCGTCCCATGGCCTGTGGGATCCTCCCAGGACCACGGATGGATGCAGTGTCCCTTGCGTTGCTAGACTCCCAACCATTGGACCACGAAGGACGCACCCCTCCACCCACAACTCAGTGGATCTTGATGGAAGCAGATGTCCTGAATTGCAGAGACCTATAAAAGGCAGCATCTTGCCCTGAGCAATGTAACTTGAGGTCCACCATACACGCCGAAGTCTCCAGGGATGGATAAGCACCCAGGCTCTCAACTAGCCCACTCTGCCCGTGCACATGTGTTTCCTGAACTCACAGCCCGGAACGCCAAGGGCCAGGGCATATAGGAAAATTGCTAGTGGACCCCTTCGCTCACTGAAGAGCAAACTCATGTAAGCCAAGAGGTGCCTGTTCATTTTCCCCACCCCTGCGTCCTGCAGAGGCAATGAGACAACTGAAGAGGACCTTTGGATGTGTGTCCCAAAGCCACGAATTTCCCTTTTGCTTCTCTGCAAGGCTAATTTCCAAAGATGCAGCAGAATTTAACAGGATGATGAATCAGTGCCTGGCAGATTCATACGTCTTAACAGCAGAGAGGCATGACTGCTCATCTGCCAGAGGACACAGGAATTCCTTTTCCGATTATTGCATTAACTCAGATTTACAAACAGATAATAAAAGTACTGAAGGGAGGTCCCAAATCACCAGCCTTCAGAGGGAACATCCAGAGAACTCAAAATCATATTTCTTTTTCTAGCGGGTAGCTTTTTTTTTTTAGCTATACGTATCCATCCATCCATCTATCTATCTATCTATAGATGTGGACTTTCCTAGTGGCTCAGACAGTAAAGAATCCACCCCCAGTGGAGGTGACCTGGGTTGTATCCTTGGGTCAGGAAGATCCCTGGAAGAAGGGAATGGTTACCCACTCCAGTATTCTTGCTTGGATAATTCCATGGACAGAGGAACCTGACAGGCTACTGTCCATGAGGTTGGAAAGAGTCGAACATGACTGAGTGACAAACACACTTTTATAGATATAGATATACATATAGACATAGATGCATTTAACATATTTATTAGGGTGATTCAAGTCTTAGTTGCTATGCCTGGGCTTAGTTGCCCCGAGGCATGTGGGATTTTAGTTCCACAACCAGGGACTGAACCTGTGTCTCCTGCATTGGAAGGTGAATTCCTAACCACTGGATCTCCTCTGTCGTCCCCTTCTCCTCCTGCCTTCAATTTTTTCCCAGCATCAAGGACTTTTCCAACGAGTCAGTTCTTTGCATCAGGTGGCCAAAGGATTGGGCTTTCAACGTCCGCATCAGTCCTTCCAATGAATATTCAGAATAGATCTCCTTTAGTGTTAGAACTGACTCATTGGAAAAGTCCTTGATGCTGGGAAAAATCGAAGGCAGGAGGAGAAGGGGATGACAGAGGATGAGATAATTGGATGGCATCACCGACTCGATGGACATAAGTTCAAGCAAGCTCTGGACATTTGGCTCCTTCCCTGCCCCGTAGTTGCCTCAGTAGCTGTCTTGTCTGCTTCTCTGCTGGGCTGACCCTGAAGTATTGGTCCCCAAACTTTTTGGTACCAGGGGCCAGTTTAGAAGATGACAGTTTTTCCATGGACTGGAGTGAGGATGGTTTCAGGGTGATTCAAGCATATCACACTTACACTTTATTGGTATTATTACTGCATCGGCTCTACCTCAGATCATCAGGCATTAGATCTCCTTGGTTAGGAACCCCTACCCTGATGGAAGGGCTTCCCAGGTGACTCATTGGTAAAAAAAAAATCTGCCTGCCAATGTAGGAGATGCAAGTTTGATCCCTGGGTCAGGAAGATCCCCTAGAGAAGGGAATGGCAACCCACTCCAGTAACTTTGCCTGGAGAATCCCAAGGACAGAAGAGCCTGGTGGGCTACAATCCATGGGGTCACAGAAGGTCGGACACAACTGAAGCAGCTTAGTACACATGCATGCTCGCTAGTCTAAGGACTTTGTCCATGAAAATGGATTCATGTAGGTGGGGGAAAATGCACAAATGAACAGCAGCAAGAGTCAGGATGAATCCGAGTTCTTGGGGACAAACAGCGGAAGGAAAGGATCAGCGCTTTTGTCCAGCTTGAATGTGTCTGCCATGGTTTCTCACACTCACCAGGCACAGAAACTGCCAAACAGAACAGCTTTATCGCTGGTGCTTGCTCACGGTTAAGTACTCAGACCCACCAACCCCACTCTCAATAATAGCAATAGTTTAGATGCTAAGTCACGTCCGACTCTTGAGACCACATGGACTGTAGCCTGCCAGGCCCCTCTGTCCATAGGATTCTCCAGGCAAGAATCCTGGGGCAAATAATAATAAAGTCATGATAAGAAGCAGATGAAATCTCAGGTAGATTTTTCTCTTCGATGAGTCTGTAGAGAATGATCGTAACACACAGCATTTGATACTGCAGGCATTTAGGAAGACCTAAGGAAATCTGGCAAATCAAATTAGGTGGTTCCAAATAAACAGATTGTTGATTCAGAGGTTTTAATAGAAAACAACGGTTATTTTAAGAATAATTGGCTGCCTCTTTAACATAAGTATTCTACCAATTTAGTTTTTATAATAGATAACATTTTGATTAATACATTTGTAATATTTATTATAATTAGTTTATAATTATATTCATTACTTAATGAATTTTGACATTTAAAAAAATTAATTTATTTATTATTTCCTTGACATTAGCTTGTTGGTTTTGCCATACAATGACATGAATCCGCCATGGGTATTCAAAACACACATTTTAAAAAACGTCCTTATTTTTCAATAGTGAAAAGCATGTAATATGTTGGAATTGGTCTCTCATTATAACATGGAAGTGTTGCTTCTTACATGGCTTGGGACTTCTTTTTTTGGCTCTTTCCTGGCTAATTGTGTTCTCTGACAAACTTTCTACAGAGTATTAGAGTCAGTAAATGTAAAGGCACTCTGTTTACATCATGTGGGTCTCAAAAAAACATCTCGAAAGTCTGATTATATATTTCCTGTCTTCACTAATCCTCCTTAGTTAATTATGTTCCTTGGGAAAAGTGTGTTGAAGTGACAGGTTATTTACACCTCTGTTTTCAATGCAGACATCCCTGGCATTTTGGACCCCTGGGTGTGTGTGTGTTTGTTGAGACATGCTAATTGTGTAAGAAACCAGGCGTGCCCAGTCTATAACAGCAGACAGGGATCGTTCAGACAGGATCGAGTTCATAATGGGGTTGAATGAATGCTTTGTTTTACTGTGCCCTCAAGTCTCTATTAAGCAGAAATTATTATTCCGTGTATCAACTGTAGGAAGATGGAAGCTGTAGTTGTTGTTCAATCTCTAAGTCATGTCTAACTCCTTGTGACCCGATGGACAGCAGCTCACCAATTCTCCTCTGTCTTCCCCTATTTCCCAAAATTTGCTCAAAACTCATGTCCATTGAGTCGATGATGCCATCCAACCATCTCATCCTCTGTCATCCCCTTCTCCTGTCGCCTTCAATTTTTCCCAGCATCAAGGTCTTTTCCAATGAGTTGGTTCTTTGCAATCAGGTGTCCAAAGTATTGGAGTTTCAACTTCAGCATCAGCCCTTCCAATCAGTATCCAGGGTTGATTTCCTTTAGAATGGACTGGTTTGATCTCCCTATAGTCCATGTATTGACTTCAGGAAGATAGAAGCTTTTAAAAAGACAATATACCTATTATGTGTGAATATTAGGATTTTTTTTTTACAGTATTAAAATATCGCAGAGAAGGAGCGTGTTGAAATTAGTAGAACACTAATTTTCTGATGTCACTGAGTCCTGACAAATCAGTTTAATATCTGAATATCATAAATGTGAATATTTCTCACGCAATTCTAGGCTCCTAGTATGTAACACAGGGACATAGAGAAGATTTGGACTTGGAAAGAAAGTAAAACAAAACCATTAAGGGTTAGGAGTAGAAGAAATTACCATGGTTAGTCAAGTAATGGGGCTTCTGTGGTGGCTTACTTTGTAAGGTAATCTGCCTGCAGTGTGGGAGGCCTGAGTTCAATCCCTGGGTCAAGAAGATCCCCTGGAGAAGGGAATGACAACCCATTCTGGTATTGTTGCCTGGAGAATTCCATGGACAGAGGAACCTGGTGGGTTTTCCATTTGTTTGGGTCCTCTTCAGTTTCTTCCATCAATATCTTTGAACTGAAAAAGGACTACATCTCAAAAAGGAGATTACGGTGTGAAAACAGCAAATGGTCTCACAAAAAATATGACATCGCAAGTTAAGGGTGGATTAGTCAAAGCCGAAAAAGTGGTTTCGGCTAGATTTCATTTTGCCTGGAATTTCTCACTCTTAATCACAGAGTTTATGACACAAAGCCGTACGCATTCTTGCACAGATAAGAATTTAAGATCCTGGTCACGGAATAATTATTAATCTGTACTGGAATATCTGCATTTTGGAATACTTTAATTGCAGAGCCGTATTTGGTAGGCCATGAATATTTAATAATGTAGGTGATGGGAATTTATATATTGGAATGATGAGATAGATGATGAGAATCTGCCCACCCACCCCCCACCCAGTACCTTTATTTTCCTCTCTCAGTAAATGTTTGAGGCGCTTGGATTTTGTTATTAATATGAATGTGTAGAAAGAAAACCCTCTCTGGTGGCTCAGCTGGTAAAGAATCCGCCTGGAATGTGGGAGACCTGGGTTCGATCCCTGGGTTGGGAAGATCCCCTGGAGAAGGGAAAGGCTACCCACTCCAGTATTCTGGCCTGGAGAATTCCATGGACTGTATAGTCCATGGGGTCGCAGAGTTGGACACGACTGAGTGACTTTCACTTTCAAGGGAAACCCTCTTGCTTTTAGCAAAGTATCAGGAAAATTCCAGTCCAAGAACGTCTCTGTGAATAAGCAAATGGGTATGTATCAGGCCCATGCCACACCCTAGACACTTCACCTCCTTGTCACAGTTCCAAGAGCTTGCTTCTGAACTTCCTTCTCCAAGTATTCCTGCGTCAGTGAGATCTGAAGAAAGCCATGGGAACTGCTGAGAAGGGCCCAGCTTCTAGGAGGGGAGTCTGTAGAGACTTTCTGTGTCTGTTTAGGTTTGTGCATCCCCTGCTCCCATGTGGAAGCAATACTGTCTGTAGTGATGACCTCCGTCATGAGGCCAACTCAGTTTTCATACATTTGGAATCTAGTTAAAAAAGAAACTCATTAAAATGGTGAACTCAGACTACTTTTCTCAGTTTATTTTCCCTTAAACGTGCTCAATTAGTGAACTTATATTCTTTACACAGTGGAATCCCTACTACTGGTTTGTATTATATAAACATGTTTATATTGCATATTTTGACTTCCCTCGGGGCTCAGAATGTAAAGCGTCTGCCTACAATGCGGGAGACCCAGGTTCCATCCCTGGGTTGGGAAGATCCTCTGGAGAAGGAAATGGCAGCCCACTCCAGTACTCTTGCCTGGAAAATCCCATGGGCGGAGGAGCGTAGTAGGCTATAGTCCAGGGGGCTGCACGGAGTCGGACACGACTGAGTGACTTCACTTTCACTTTCATATACATATTCATATTGTATTATATATGTATTTCTCATGTATTATATACATAAGAATCTGCCTGCAATGGAGGAAACCTGTGTTCGATCCCTGGGTCCGGAAGATCCCCTAGAGGAGAAAATGGCAACCCACTCCAGTATTCTTATTTGGAAAATCCCAGAGACAGAGGAGCCTGGTGGGCTACATAGTCCATGGGGTCACAGAGAATCAGACATGCCTTAGTGACTGGACAAATTATATATATTTATATGACCTGGTTATACATACCTATATATGTGTATTTGTGTCTGTGTATATCCAATGTGTGTGTGTGTGTGTGTGTGTGTGTGTGTGTGTGTGTGGTTTGTACCGTACTGTGCTCAGTCGTACTTGACTCTGTGACCCCGTGGACTGTAGCCCACCAGGCTCCTCTGTCCATGGGGTTCTCCAGGCAAGAATACTGGAGTGGGTTGCCATTTCCTCCTCCAGGTGATCTTCTCAACCTTAGGACTGAACCCGTGTGTGTTACGTCTCCTGTGTCCCCTGCATTGGCAAATCGATTCTCTACATTGAGCCACCTGGAAACCCCGTATATGTGTATACAACTCTTAACTACCCCCAAATTTTCAAGTTCCTTTAGTATAATATTTGTTAAGCATAGTTCAGTGGACTTATTTTTCATTTTATTATCTGTCTGGGCTCTCTCTCTCTTTCCAGCAATTTATGTTAAGGTTCTATACGCTCAGAGTCCTAAAATATCATGATATTTAAATCCAACCATTTAAGAAGATTCAAAGAGAGCCTGTAGAACTTACTTTTAAAATATAACGTTCAGGAACAATGACGCATTTGATCATTTGATAGCAAGAGTTAAGTTAAATCAGGCCTTTGTTTCCTTGTAATGAAAATATGTTTACAGATTAATTTCGGTCTTTGGACTTGTGGGTGAAACTCTGAATTTTCCCCATCAAGTTCTACCTGGTTGCCTAATACATCTGTCATAACTTGATGGTATGAAAAGTTCACAGAATATCCTTCTAAACTGCCAGCTATATGTATTCATAGCAGTTCACATAAATATATTCATAACAGTTCACACATGTTCACACGTGTGGGGGGACTTATCTATATGTGTTTATATATGTGTATACACCCTAGAAAAAGAATATTCAGTGGCTTTCTCTGGTTGGTTTCGTCTTTTTCAAAATCTGAGCAGTTTATCTTCAGTTACGGAACAAAAGTTTTCATTCCGTAGCAGCTTCATATTTGACGGAATTTGCAGTAAACCATGTCTTAATGGCAGGCATCTGAATTCTTGAAGACAAAGCTCTGTGGAAAGTCTCAACGATTCTTGAGGTAGATCCCTGAAATATTCCTTTCTTGTCTTCTACGTGATCATCACATCCTGTGCTGAATTTTCAGAACAAAGGATTCTTATAAAGCAACACTGTTTATCTGAAAGATTTATAGAGGGACTTCCTGGGTAGTCCAGCAGTTCAGAGGTCTGACTTCCAGTGCAGACGGTGTGTGTTCGATCCCTGGTTGGGGAGGTAAGACCGTACGAACCTCGAGGCCAAAAGAAAACGTAAACAACAGGAGCAAAGTTGTAGCACATTCAGTAAAGACTTTAAAAATGGTCCACATCAAAAGCAAATTTTTAAAGAAAAATAAGAGATTTAGAGAGAAAAGCAAAAAATGAAAAAATCCTCTAACTCATAAATCTTGCCATTTAGCTAAAATTTTGCACTACTGATATACGAATTTGTACTGTGGTATAAACCACCTATGTGCCTCTCTAGACTATATCATGGTTATACTCAGTATTGTAAAATGACTTCAGAAAGAAAGTGAAGTCACTCAGTCGTGTCCAAGTCTTTGCAACCCCATGGACCGTAGCCCATCAGGCTCCTCCGTCCATGGGCTTCTCCAGGCAAGAATACTGGAGCGGGTTGCCATGTCCTTCTCCAGGGGATCTTTCTGACCTGGGGATTGAACCTGGATCTCCCACACTGCAGGCAGACACTTTACCATCTGAGCCACCAGGGAAGCCCAAAATAAGTTTACTCAGATTAAACAGATAACTGTGCAATCGAGAAATTGATATCCCCCGTTTTCCGCTTTCGCTTCCCCAACTGCTAATAAAAGTTTAGGAGAATTTTGAGAATGTAGATTTTTTTTTTTAATCTGTTATTACTGTTATCACCTTTTTTAGCAGTGGTATTTCAAGCTATGTTTGAAGTTTTTATTATACACGTGTGGGAAATGAAGGGAAATGTATCTTAATGCTATTTTGTCTATTTCTTTCCTGAGAAATGCAACAGGTTGCTCGTGAAGGGGAATTTAGTTGTCAGAAAATTTTTCTCTGGCACGTTCCTGCTGTTCATTTCTGTCACGGTGAGGGAACGTGTGTCCTTCCATTCGCTTGATTCAACGTCAAGCTCGTGATTTCTTGGTTTCAACAAATACCTCCTTACTTTCTGGTTCTTCCCCCAGCTCACCCCTCCTCCCGCAGAGGTACCCATTGCCAGGCATCCAAGACTGTTAATACATATGTGATGAGCACATCCTGACTAGTCCTGAAGAGTCATTGGAAGGACGGATGCTGAAGCTGAAGCTCCAATACTCTGGCCACCTGATGCAAAGAACAGACTCACTGGAAGAGACCCTGATGCTGAGAAAGATTGAGGGCAGGAGGAGAAGGGGACGACAGAGGATGAGATGGTTGGATGACATCACCGACTAGATGAGCATGAATTTAAGCAAACTTTCGGGAGACAGTGAAGAACAAGGAAGCCTGGTGTGCTGCAGTCCATGGGGTCACAAAAGAGCTGAGCAACTGAACAACAAAAATGATGATCAGAGGGAGTTATTAAGTGAAATCTTGACTTGAAGATGGTTTACATGACTCAGAGTGAAGCTGAATTTCCCCATCACTTTAAAAACATTGAAATAAATAAGTCATATTACCGAGCCAGGTACTTGCTTTTTTTTTTTTTTTAATCACAGCAACCTGGGTTGTTTTTGTTGTGTTCAGCACGGACTCGAGAATCAATCTGTGGGGGAAAGACTTATTTTGACGTATTCGTCAACTCATTAATGAGAGAGAAGTTGGGGTGCATGGATCCCTAAGAAGCCACGTCTGAAGTGCTCCTGGATCCTGGGGCCCCCTTGAGAGTCTCTTCCTGTGCTGATGGGAAGGAAGGGCCACATGTGGGCAGGTTGGTGGCAGACACCCACTTCGCACACGTAGTCTTTGGAATGTGTGATGTCATGAGATGCGCGTTCTGCTAGAGTCCAGAACAGAAACATCTTCTTTTCTTAACATTTCTTTTCGTTTTGTTTATTCATCTGTGCCGGGTCTTAGTTGCGGCACGTGCAATCTCGTTCCCTGATCGGGCATCTGACCCGGCTTCTCTGCATGGCATGGCTGGAGTCTTAGCCGACAGGGTCCGCCCTGAAAGTGAAAGTGAAAGTCGCTCAGCTGGGTCCAACTCTTTACGACCCCATGCACAGTCCATGGAATTATCCAGGCCAGAATACCAGAGTGGGTAGCCTTTCCCTTCTCCAAGGGATCTTCCCAACCCACGGATTGAGCCGAGGTCTTGCATTGCAGGCAGATTCTGTACCAGCTGAGCCACAAGGGAAGCCCAAGAATACTGGAGTGGGTACCCTTTCCCTTCTCCAGCGGATCTTCCCGACCCAGGGATCAAACCCAGGTCTCCTGCATTGCAGGCAGATTTTCTTTTCTTTTTTTATTGTCTGAGCTACCAGGGAAGAACTGGCTATTTGCTATTCCACATCTCAGCTAAACAGGATCAATTCTCCAAGCCTTCTGTAGGATGGGCAGAGGTTTTTTTTCAACGTGCATTAACCAGGTATTCATCCGTGAAGTAGTGCAGAGTTAAGTTTATGCTGTACTGGTAAGTAGCAGATGTCCGTGGGGTGATTCTGTGTAAGAGCATCATCAAGGGTGACTGAGGCTGAGTGGCTGGCTGTTTGGGGCTGGACACTGTGTCCATGCCTCCCCCTTTCCTGCGTCGGTCACCTACGCTCCCTGCCCTTGGTTTGTGGTAACCAAACGTTTCTCCAGACATTCGCTTCCACTGATCCACTGAAGAAGCAAACTTCCCTTCTGGGGATTCACTGGACTACTTATTTACTTATTTCACTGACTTATAAATGTTGCCGTTCAGTCACTTACTCCCGTTCCGACTCTAACCCCATGGACTGCAGCAGGCCAGGCCTCCCTGTCCATCACCAACTCCTAGAGCTTGCTCAAACTCATGTCTATAGAGTCAGTGATGCCATCCAGCCATCTCATCCTCCGTCATCCCCTTCTCCTCCTGCCTTCAGTCTTTCCCAGCATCAGGGTCTTTTCCAACGAGTCCACCCTTCGTATCAGGCGGCCAGAATATTGGAGCTTCGTCCTCAGTCCTTCCAGTGAATATTCAGGGTTGATTTCCTTTCGGACATACCTCATTTGTTTTCATTAAATGAACTTTATTTGTTTGTTCATAAATTTTATTTATTTATTTATTTATTTTCTTTATATTATCGTGTTGGTTTTGCCATACATTGACATGAATCCTCCATGGGTATAAGACTTTTAAATTTATGAGTTAAGCTTCCAGTTGAGGCCGAGTTTGAGAGTCTTTGGTCCACAAGCCAGGAGCACTGTTGTTCCCCGGGAGCTTGTTGGAAATGCAGAGTCTGAGACCTACCAACAAAATCAGAATCAAATACTTAGGAGTTCTCAGAAAGAGGAAAAGGGGGCGAAAAAAATCCACAGGACATAGAGATGGCAGCCCAACGGCAGCCTTAGGTGTGGGTGAGTCACTACCCAGCGAGTCAATAATAAAAGTGTTAATAGAGAGCCGTGCAGGCAGGTGTCCCCGTGGGTGCAGTGTGACCCCAGCTTGGCATGCAGCGTGACCAAGGATGTGTTGTTCAGAAGGCACACGTCCTGCCTGTGGGTGAGGCCACAGCGCGCCTTCTAGAAGTCTGAATGTTGCATCCATCTGGGGACCGGGGTTGAGAAGGACAGGGCAGCCCATGGTCATGGGAGGAGGTGGATAGTTGATGTGACCAGGGCCTCTCCTGCCAGTCAACGTTCAGGGAGGAAACAGGGAAAGTGTCTCCAAGCAGAAACTCATAAGATATAAACAAACAGCAGAAGGCTCCTTCCTACGACTCCTGGAGCCTAGGAGTCTGGCTTGCCGAATATCTGAAGAAAAGAAATGGACATGAATTAACATTTGAATCCATATATACACATATACGTGTCAATATAATGATAATACTCGTATGTATATGAGTGTACGTATGTGTATGTATTTATGTCTCCATACACACATATTTGGCTTCCCAGGTGGCTCAGTGGTAAAGAATTTGCCTGTGATGCAGGAGATGTGGGTTCGATTCCTGGGTCAGGAAGATCCCCTGGAAGAAGAGATGGCAACCCACTCCAGTATTCTTGCCTGGAGAATCCCATGGACGGAGGAGCCTGGCAAGCTACTACAGTCCAGGGGATCTCAGCAAAGTCGGATATGACTGAGCGACTAGACAGCATGAGACTTATTTGTATGCCTCTGTACGCATCTATTTCTCTGTCTGGCATACTCACATGCTCATATATTCCAGGTGCTTTCACAGGTACAGCCTGTGAATTTTCACAGAATCCTGTTACTCACCCCATTTCTAGAGCCAAGGCCCCAAAGACTCTGAGAGTGCAAATAATTTCAAAGTTCAGTTCAGTTCAGTCGCTCATTCATGTCCGACTCTTTGCAACCCCATGAACTGCACCCCACCAGGCCTCCCTGTCCATCACCAACTCCCGGAGTCCACCCAAACCCATGTCCATCGGGTCAGAGATGCCATCCAGCCATCTCATCCTCCGTCATCCCCTTCTCCTCCTGCCCCCAATCCTTCCCAGCATCAGGGTCTTTTCGAATGAATCAACTCTTTGCATCAGGTGGTCAAAGGATTGGAGCTTCAGCTTCAGCATCAGTCCTTCCAATGAGCACCCAGGACTGATCTCCTTTAGCATGGACTGGTTGGATCTCCTTGCAGTCCAAGGGACTCTCAAGAGTCTTCTCCAACACCACAGTTCAAAAGCATCAATTCCTTGGTGCTCAGCCTTTTTCACTGTCCAACTCTTACATCCATATATGACTACTAGAAAAACCATAGCCTTGACTAGACAAACCTTTGTTGGCAAAGCAGTAAGTGACACAGCTGGAAATCAACCCCACAGTCGTTTTTAAAAATATATCCAATTTTATATATGGTAATGTATATAATGTAATGTGTATAGCCAGTGGAAATTCCCTCTATTAGGTAGGGATCTCAACCTGGGGCTCTGTGACAACCTAGAGGGGTGGGTTGCAGTGGGAGGTGGGAGGGAGGTTCAAGAGGGAGGGGACGTATGTATACTTATAGCTGATTAGTGTTGATGGATGGCCGAGACCAGCAGAGTATTGTGAAGCAATTATCCTCTAAATTAGAAACAAATAAATTTAAATTTTTTAAAATGTATGAAGTTGAAGAATGTATTACATTAATTTACTTATCTTTGTCCACTCCTTGGTTAGACCAAGAATAGATTCCAAACCACGGACAGCCACATGCTGTTATTTAATGCACCAAAGGAAGTGTTGAGGAAAGAATGAGAGTCAAGGTCAGTATTCTTCGGCAATTAGTCTTCTTTAAGGTCCGCCATATATCGCCTCCCTTTCGGTCTTCCTTGCCAGCATCCTGTCTTATATCAGGCAGCTTGGTGCTGCTTGGAGGCATCATCCCCTAGAAGGAAGAGGCCATGCCTCTGTATTCTCATCTCCTCGTGCTGTTCAGATGTTATTAAGTAGACCAGTCATCTGCCGAGAGCCCCAGACCTCCCTGTGATGCCCTCTGCTTGACTGAAGCATGAAGAATCTCTGACTTTCTCCACCAGCTCGTGTCCTCTTTCATCTATCTTTTCTTCAGGCTAATACTGAGCGGACTTGGAAAGTAGTCTGGTCATCCTGTTAGTGATCCTTTGCTTCTTCTAGATGGAACAGCCGTGCCCTGCCGCCCCCGAATTGAGATCGTGTAAACTGATCAATTGAATGGAAGACTGGAAGGGTCCCCCAGGGGCCTGGAAATGGACAAAGGAATCGTTTCCTAAAGTTCAGCTTGGTCCTGTAACAGCTCTGTTGACCTTCAGCTCGCCAACACCAGCCCTTTCGAGGGTTGTCGTTGGGAGGGTTTCTGCTGCAGGTGTGAGCAGCAGCACAGAATATAGTTCACTGCTCCAGCTGGTACACAGTCCTCTGACATGGTTCAGATATTAAGTGGGGAGTGGGGGAAAGAGTGGAGAAGGAATGAAGATGAGATTGGTCAGGAATTCTCAGGGTGTTCTTCCATGCCAAGATGCACTTCACCGTCTGGCTCCGTAAAACGTGAGTCCCAAGGGTGTCATTTTTGTATTGAGTAATTGCTGGCTCCCAAGTGACTTGAATTGCAAGTGACGATAGAGGTGCTGGTCAGATAATGCTTCTTCAGTGTTTGTCGTGAGGATTTCTGCCCTTGATTGGTCCTGGGGTTGCTGTAATGGAATGCCACATTCCATTATGTGGGTGGCTTATGGACTTCCCAGGTGGCGCTGTGGTAATGAACCTGCCTGCCCGTGCAGGAGACAGCAGGAGACCAGCTTCCATCCCTGGGTCGAGAAGACCCCTGAAGAAGGAAATGGCAACCCACCCCAGTATTCTTGCCTGGAGAATCCCATGGACAGAGGAGCCTGGTGGGCCACATAGGGTTGCAAAGAGTTGGATATGACTGAGCAATTTAGCATACACGTAAGGGTGGTTTATAGAGAGTAGAAATACATTGTCTCACTTTTCTGGAGGCTGGAAGACCCAGGTTCAAGTCCCTGATTGGTTTGGTGTCTGGTGAGAGCCTGCTTCCTGGTTCACACATGGCCGTCTTCTCTCTGGGCAGGAGAGCTTCCTGGTTCACACATGGTCATCTTCTCTCTGGGTGGGACAGCTTCCTGGTTCACACATGGCCGTCTTCTCTCTGGGTGGGACAGCTTCCTGGTTCATAGATGGCCATCTTCTCTCTGAGTCTTCATAGGGTGAGAGAGGTGAGGGAGCTCTCTGGGGCCTCTTGAGAAGAGCACTGATCCCATTCTGAGGGCTCCACCCTAATGACCTTGTCACCTCCTAATACCATCCCTGCTAAAAGCATACCACTGGGGAAAAGATTTCCCCATATGAATTTGGGGAGTCACAGACATTCATTCTATAGCAGTCCTTAAGGCTGAGTTAGCATCTTGGTGCCATCTTGAAGGGGAATATGATGAGCTAGAAGAAAATGAAAGAGGAAGTCTGTCTCTGCTGTCCTCGTGGACTGTGAGCAAGGGTAGAAAGACAGACAGCAATCAGAAACCAGGATTCGCCTCCTCCTCCAGGTTGGAGCTACGTAAACATTGAAAGGGGGTTCCCAGGTGGCTCAGTGGTACAGAATCCACCTGCCAATGCAGGAGATGCAGGAAACATTGAAGGGGAAGGGGGCAGCAGAGGATGAGATGGTCAGATGGCATCACCGACTCAATGGAGATGAATTTGAGCAAACTTGAGGAGATGGTGGAGATCTTTCCGGTAGCTCAGATGGTAAAGAATCTGCCTGCAACGCAGGAGACCTGGGCTCGATACCTGGGTCAGGAAGATCCCCTGGAGAAGGGAATGGCAATCCACTCCAGTATTCTTGTCTGTGAATTCCATGGATAAAGGAGCCTGACCAGCTATAGTTCATGGGGTCGCAAAGAGTCGGACACGACGGAGTGAGTAACCCACAGGAGATGGTGAAGGACAGAGAAGCCTGGCATGCAGCAGTCCATGTGGTCACAAAAACTTAGTGACCGCAAAACACACTGACAGTCATTGAAATGGTTGGGAAATGCCTTGGAATTTCAGAGCAATCTCTCTAGTCTCTGCTTGGGGTATGAGCAGGCTCTCAGAGAAAGGTGATTTGTGCGGTGGCTCTTATTCTCTCGTGATTTAGGAACTTTGGGGGTAGTGTCTTGATGAATTGTCTGAGGGTGTGTTTTGATGAACTGGGGGCGGTGCTTGTGGCTCATCTGAGTGTTTGTATCATAGGCACGGGATCCGAAGTTTTACATAGGCTTTAGTGAGGAGATACGGAGGAGCTGAGAAGGCTAAGGGCCTCTCAGTGAGGGCTGAGAGAGGAGGAAAGTTGGCCACGTTCATACCTGGAGACCTGGGACGTGTGGCTGGCACCACGGGCTTCTGGGCACGTCCTCCCAGAAGGACAGAGTGGGCAGATGTCAATGAGTCCAACAACCAGACCACATAGGTCCTTCTGCTGCAGAGAAGAGTGAGAATTCAGGTCATCCACATGGAGAGACCCAAGGCTTCCTCTCCCAGCTCCACAGGATCATGGTACCTTGCCTGCCCACATGGATATCATTTGAAGAGAAACACTGAGTGGTAGAAATAGGAAAGATGGGATCTGGGAGACAAAGACATTCAAGAGATGAAACAGAGGATACAGCCATGCTCCAAGTTCTTGGGTTGAAATTTTATGATCATCTCCCCCTGTCTTCAAGAGGTGAGAAAGTTTCAACTGACTCTTCAACAAATAAAGAAGGTGTGTTCTTTGCACATGTGAAGGTAGCCCAGGCACCTTCTCAAGTGGAGTGAGTGAAGTCGTTCAGGCATGTTTAACTCTTTGCAATCCCATGGACTGTAGCTTACCAGGCTCCTCCATCCATGAGATTTTCTAGGTAAGAATACTGGAGTGGGTTGCCATTTCCTTCTCCAGGAGATCTTCCCGACCTGGGGATCGAGCCCCGGTCTCCCGCATTGTAGGCAGATGCCATGTACTGTAGATTCAAGAGAAGGGTGACCCTCCTGATGCCATCAGACATGGTTCTTTGTGGACCGAGAAGTGAGTTGTAAGGATACAGTTAGCTCTGTCTGTGAGCTCGCTCCAGGCAACGCAGCTCCCATGCAGTTTTTACGGTAGAAACACCGCAGTGCTGAGGATCAGAGTGAACGCTGAAGGCTGCATTATTAAAACCATATTTCTGCTGGAGAGTGTTACCAAAACGAAATATCTTGCTCCTCTTGGTCTTAGGAGAGAGCTGGCTGGTTTCAAACATCACGATTACTGAACTTTAAAAACACAGTCATTTATGAATACGTATAAATCAGTGTAGCTCGCACAAAGATTTCTTTCCTGGGGTGACCTTTAAAAATGCACACCTTGGATTCGGAAATAATCTTTTGCAAGACATCTCCAAGTATCTAGCTTAAATTTGTGATGCGCTGGGAGCTGCTTTGCATTTCCCTAATGCTTTACTTGCTCTGGGAATCTGTGCTGTTTTCTACGTCACTGTTAAAACAGAAGCCCTTTGTTTTCTCCAATCAGTGCTTGAGAAATAATCCATTTTAACTACGTCCCGTTTAGAGGGGGAGTCACAAAAGCCATGTGCAATGTTAAGTTTTAATAATTTTTAGATGAACCCAGGGCTGATGCAAAGCCCTTAATATTCTTGTTCATCCCTCAGAACCTGATGCTTTGGACGGACTCAAGGTCAGGTTCACAAACTCAATTTACAGAGCGGCTCAGCAGCACCCTGAGAGCAGTTTCACTAAGTTAGAAACTTGAAAATCGGAATCTTGGAAATTTTGGAAGGATGAGTAAGGCAGTCACCTTTTTTTTTTTTTTTCCAATTGGAGTATAGTTGATTTGGAGTTTCTTTAGTAGCTCAGACAGTAAAGAAACCACCTGTCAATGCAGGAGACCCAGGTTCAATCCCTGGGTTGCGAAGATCCCCTGGAGGAGGGCACGGCGACCCACTCCGGTATTCTTACCTGGAGAATGCAGTGCACAGAGGAGCCTACAGTCCATGAAGTTGCAAAGAGCTTGACGAGGCTGAGCAACTAACACTTTCACATTTTACGTATTTACTTTACAGCGTTGTGTTAGTTCTGCTGTACAGCAGAGTCAATCAGTCGAGCCATGTACATATATGCTTTTTTTTTTTTTTTTAGAGCTGATGCTTCTCCCTTTTAGGTTATTACAGAGTACTGAATAGCGTTCCCTGTGTTGTACAGTAGATTCTTGGCGGTTATCCATTGTAAACGGAGCAGTGTGTACATGTCCGTCCCAGAGCTCCCATTTATCTCCTCTCCCCATTCTTCGCCTTGATCCCCATAAATGAGTCTGTGTCTGTCTTGTAAGTAAGTTCGGAACACCTCTGGTCTTGGTTGGAATGGATCCTTGCCTCTATTTACTCCCCACTTTCAAGGCCTTTCTTTATAAAATTTCTTTCGCAAATCTGTGTCCTGGAGGTCCGGCCCTGGGTGGAACCTATTCTCATAGATTGCAGCACCAAAGTTGTCTAGGATTCTTGTAAGGCTTGTGGGCTAAAGCATCCCATGTGGTAATTTCCCCCAAACACTTCCTAAGGAAAAACATAGATGATAGACAACATCCTAGGCGAGTATCTGAAGAGCTTGAAACCTGAGGAAGTCTTTAACTTAATTAGCACCACCACCTCTACCTTGGGGGTTTCCCTGGTGGCTCGGAGGGTAAAGCATCTGCCCACAATTCGGGAGACCCGGGTTCAATCCCTGGCTGGGGAGGATCCCCTGGAGAAGGGCATGGCAACCCACTCCTGTATTCTTGCCTGGAGAACCCCATGGACGGAGGAGCCTGGTAGGCTACAGTCCATGGGGTTGAAAAGAGTCAGACACGACTGAGCGACTTCACTCTCCTCTACCTTGACCATGGCCGTGAAATTTGAGACTATTCATATGTGTAGGTGTGTGCACGCTTAGTCACTAAGTTGTGTCCGAGTCTTTGCCACCCTATGGACTATAACCCGCCTGTGTATGCTTTTCTGCTGTGCGTGCTAAGTTCTATACCACTAGCACCACCTGGGAAGATTCTTTAGCTTAAAAAGTTTTAAATTCTAAGTCTTCTCTTATTTTAAACCCTTGGCTTTTGCCTTCTCAGTCACTTCTTAGTGATTTGGGATTTCCTTTACCCACATCATTTATTATTGAGCATCTTCAAGTATTTGTATTATAAAATATTAAAGAGTAAAATGAGATCACTGTACAGTCTTTATTTTTTCAAAAGTTAATCTAATCTTTAAGCAGTCAGTGGTTATTGACCAGACATAAGCAAACATTTTATTGTAAAGGGCCTGATAGTGAATTTTGTATTTTTTTTTTTTAATTTGACTGTGCAGGGTCTTAGTCTTGGCCTGCAGAATCTTCAGTTTTTCTTGTAGCATGTAGATCATTAGTTGTGTCATGTGGGATCGAGTTCTTGACCAGGGATGAACATGGCCCCCTGAGATTTGGAGGTCAGAGTCTTAACCACTGGATCCCTGGGGAATTCCCGGTCTTGGATATTGTTAATGCAAGTCGTGATTGGAAAGGCTGGTTTAATTGTTTCATGTAATTGACTGTGATTGTGAAATTCATTGCCTGAAGACTGCATTTGAGCCTCATTTATCTATTGACTGAAAGTGTATTGACTACCCATCATGTACTAGACCATGTGCCCAGCCGCCAGCAACAAATATTTCTCTTATCCTCTCACACATATCTAATTAACTTGGAAAACACTCTTCATTTATTTGGTTTTCATTTTCTAAAAAAAAGTGTTTGGTAAGCTACTAAGTCTAGTTTTAGCACCATGCTCAAATGATTTAAATCTATAGCAGTCCACTTCTGCCAAGTTCAGACACCATGGTGAACGCTTGGATTTAAATGTCAAGGTTTTTGAAAGTCTCCAAATTATATGTTCGACACCACTTCAGGAAAATGCATTTCAAAGGTATATTTTAGCTTACATATCCAAATTATGAAATATGTTAACTGCACACACTTTCAATTAACTTACCACTTAAACTCTGAGTAGGAGATGAAATAGAATGACACCTGATTATTTCAGCATGCATTTTTCAATGCGACTGTAAGTCTGCCATTTAGACCCAGGGAACAGACGATTAAATACTCAAGCATCATGACTACCACATGCATTTAAACTTTAAAATTAACTCAGAGAAGATAGCTTCAAATGGGGATGGCATCACCTGTAAATGACTGTAATCCAACTCCATAAATATTGATGAACCTGCAAACTTTTGAAATCACTAACTGTTGAAGTTTACTGTGTTCCATGTGTATTTACAATCTCTGGAACTTGGGAAAGTCCCAGGATGAAAGGGCCCCAGAGAGGTCTCATGCAATTACCTAAGTGATAAGAAAGAGCCCAGTTGTCAGTGGGAATTTGTCATATGCATTTGGCTTGGTCTGTCAAAGATTCCTGAAAATCGGTCTTGAAACTGAGCCCACGGAGACCCTGTGAGGACAGACTCAAGCAACCAGAATGAAGTTCTTGTCCTTTGAAAAGTGTTAAGTCACTAAATTGTCTCCAGTTCTTTGCAACCCCGTGGACTGCAGCACGCCATGTCCTTCACTATCTCCCAGAGTTTGCTCAAACTCATGTCCATTGAGTCGGTGATGCCATCCAACCATTTCGTCCTCTGTCATCCCCTTCTCCTCCTGCCCTCAATCTTTCCCAGCATTGGGGTCTTTTCCAGCGAGTCAGCTCTTTGAATTAGGGGCCAAAGTACTGGAGCTTCAGCTTCAGCATCAGTTCTTCCAATGAATATTCAGGTTGATATCCCTTAGGATTGACTGGTTTGATCTCCTTGCAGTCCAAGGGACTGTCAAGAGACTTCTTCAGCACCACAGTTCAAAAGCATCAATTCTCTGATATCTAGACTTTTTTATGGTACAACTCTCACAACTGTACATGACTAATGGAAACACCATCAGTTTAGTTCAGTCACTCAGTCATGTCCAACTCTTTGCGACCCCATGCATTGCATCACACCAGGCCTCCCTGTCCATCACCAACTCCCAGAGACTACCCAAACTCATGTCCATCGAGTCAGTGATGCCATCCAGCCATCTCATCCTCTGTCATCCCCTTCTCCTCCTGCCCCCAATCCTTCCCAGCGTCAGGGTCTTTTCCAGTGAATCAACTCTTCACATGAGGTGGCCAAAGGATCGGAGTTTCAGCTTCAACATCTGTCCTTCCAATGAACACCCAGGACTGATCTCCTTTCGGATGGACTGGTTGGATCTCCTTGCAGTCCAAGGGATTCTCAAGAGTCTGCTCCAACACCACAGTTCAAAACCATCAATTCTTCGGTGCTCAGCCTTTTTCACTGTCCAACTCTCACATCCATTCATGACTACTGGCCTTGATTATCTGGATCTTTGTTGGCAAAGTAATGTCTCTGCTTTTCAGTATGCTATCTAGGTTGGCCATAACTTTCCTTCCAGGGAGTAAGCGTCTTTTAATTTCATGGCTGCAGTCACCATCTGCAGTGATTTTGGAGCCCCCCTCCAAATAAAGTCTGTCGCTGTTTCCACTGTTTCCCTATCTATTTCCCATGAAGTGATGGGACCAGATGCCGTGATCTTAGTTTTCTGAGTGTTGAGCTTTAAGCCAACTTTTTCACTCTCCTCTTTCATTTTCATTGAGAGGTCTTTAGTTCCTCTTCATGTTCTACCATAAGGGTGGTGTCACCTGCATGTCTGAGGTTATTGATATTTCTCCCAGCAATCTTGATTACAGCTTGTGCTTCTTCCAGCCCAGCGTTTCTCATGATGTACTCTGCACATAAATTAAATAAGCAAGGTGACAATATACAGCTTTGATGTACCCCTTTACCAGTCTGTTGTTCCATATCCAGTTCTAACTGTTGCTTCCTGCCCTGCATACAGGTTTCTCAAGAGACAGGTCAGATGATCTGGTATTCCCATCTCTTTCAGAATTTCCCATAGTTTATTGTGATCCACACAGTCAAATGATTTGGCATAGTCAATAAAGCAGAAATAGATGTTTTTCTGTAACTCTCTTGCTTTTTTGATGACCTAGTGGATGCTGGCAATTTGATCTCTGGTTCCTCTGCCTTTTCTAAAACCAGCTTGATCATCTGGACCTTTGTGGCAAAGCAGTGTGTCTGCTTTTTAGTATGCTGTGTAGGTTTGTCATAGCTTTCACTATAAGACAAAAATATCCATCTCCTTATCATAATTATCAGAACTGCTCCCCACAAACTCCACTGATTCCGGGAGTCTGATGAGCATGGGCCATGATCAGCATGGTTCCTACGTCAGGACAAACAAGATGCGCTTTTCATAGGGGGCAGAGCTGTGTACAAGAGGTAACTTTGCCCTCCGCTGCCTTTATCAGCACGTGTTTGGGGCTGGGAAGGGTTGTGCTTGGCTGGCTTGCGCACGAGGTATGAAACGTTTGGTGGAGCCTGATCGTCATTTATATTAATAGGTTTATTCCAAAGCCAAGGGATATCACTTCGGTATTACTGAGAGGTATATCTTTGTCTCTAGAGTTGGGAAGGCTCTTGAGAGTCCCTCGGACAGCAAGGAAATGAAACCGGACATCCTAAATGGAATCGACCTTGAATATTCACTGGAAGGACTGATGCTGAGGCTGAAGCTCCAATACTTTGGCCACTTGATGGTTGAAAAAGACCCTGCTTCTGGGAAAGATTGAGGGAAGGAGGAGAAGGGGATGACTGAGGATGAGATGGTTGGATAATATCACTAGCTCAGTGGACATGGGTTTGAGCAAACTTCGGGAGATAGTGACGGACAGGGAAGCCTGGCGTGCTGCGGTCCATGGAGTCACAAAGAATCAGACATGACTGAGCGACTGAACAACAACAGGAGGTGGGAAGGTGTCACTTGTACAGCAACTTGAACTCTACAGATATTAGATAATTGTTCTTTGTTGACATTTTTCTAGGAGAAACGACTCAGGGAGAGAAGAAGTTTCGTAGGATACTTCAGAAATTGACAAAAGGGCTCCAGAATTTTTAATACAACTCTTAGGCAGGCTTCCCATTTCACCCCTTTGTGTATACATTGAGTTGGTCAGAAGTCTGTTTGAGTTTTTCCATCAGATAGTATGAGAAAACATAGATGAGACTTTCGGCCAACCCAGCAGATATGCTGTGAATTTACATAGCCCCGTAGAAAAGAGCTTCAGACCCACACACCTTCCCTTTGAGCCTTACAAGTATCACGGATTTTGGACAGACTAGATCATAAGCTAAGCATTACAATCTGAAGTGGGTGAATTTAGCCCAGAGGAGGTACGTGGGTTACTTGGTGGCCAACATGAATGTCTCCTCCCAGCTAGCTGTACAACCTGGACTCGCAGAGGAAAGAAGTAAGTCTCAGAGCCTGGAAAGAATTGTACCCATTGAAAGATGTCACGGAACTCAAGCCAGTTTAAGCCCAATGCTCAACTGTGAGAGAAAGAATCTTCTCTGACACCCTGTAGCAAGATGCAGGAGCCGTGGGTCTGAGAGTTTCCAGGTTGGGAAGGAGAATGTTCGATTATGGAAGGAGACTCCTCAAACAATTTTGGACCAAGTGTTTTAAAAACAAAAATAAATATTAACTTATTTTTGGCCGTGCTGCATGCAGGCATTCTCCAGTTGCAGTTTGAGGGCTTCTCACTGTGGTGTCTTCTCTCGTGGAGGAGCACAGGCTTTGGGGCACACAGGCTCAGTCGTTGTCGCTCGTGGCTGTAATTGTCCCGAGGCGTGTAGAATCTTCCCGGACCAGGGATCGAACCTGTGTCCTGTGTGTTGGCAGGTGGGTTGTTAACCCTTGGACCACTAAGGAAGTACTGGACCAAGTCTTCGGATTCCTTGGCAAGGTTGGCCTCCTCTGATCAGGATGTGAGCTCTAGCTCCCGCCCCATGTACACCCCCCACCCCCAGAGGTCACCCCAGTGGCCACTGTCTGAACCCCAGGAAGCAGACTGGAAGCCTTGGCACTTGTTTGCCAGGGAAAGTCAACCCATCAGGACTGGAGTTGAGGTGAAATGTCCCAGGTTCTTGAACCCTGAGTTGGGTGACTTTGGGTAACTTTGAGGCATGTTGTATACAGTCTTGGGGGGACTGAACCCAACTGGTACCCACTGTTAACCCCTTCTTCCTTGTTTTTCTTTTTTTTTTCCTTTTCACTGTCTCACCTCTCCACCTTCTTCTCCCAGGAAACGATGCCCATCCTAGTCTTGCCTCCTGCTCCTGGGGGCATCTCGACTAAGACAGTGTTGGCAATGTGGGGGCAGGAACCCCTGTATTCTCCGACCGAGTGGACATGGCCGTCAAGTATACATGATGCGGTCAGCATCTTCCAACGCTCAGCTGGAAGGCGCATCTGAGTGCCCAAGTTGTTGCCCATTCAAGTGGTGATTCTCCACGATGAGCAGAATTATTCCTCTTTGGACCTGAATCTTGTGAGTTTGTTTTTTTTTTAATGTATTGATGTAGTTAGCCGCTTTTTAGTTTTTATGTATTCAGTTGGCTGCACTCGGTCTTCCTTGCTGCACACGGTTTTCTCTAGTTGTGGTGAAGGAGCTTCTCATTTTGATGGCTTCTCGTGTTGGGGAGTTCGGGCTCTAGGGCACTCAGGCTTCAGGAGCTGTGGTGTGTGGGCTCAGTGGCCCCCTGCATGTGGCATGTTCCCGGGTCAAGGATTGAGCCCATGCCTCTTGCAATGACCGGTAGATTCTTAACTACTGCATTACCAGGGAAGTCCATGAATTTTTTTTTTTTAAGTTATTTCTTTGACTCCCCAGGTCTTAGTTGCAGCCTGCGGGATCTGTGATCTTCTCTGTGGCCTGTGAACTCTTAGCTGTGACATGTGGGATCCAGTTCCCTGATCAGATTTCGAACTCAGGCCCCCTGCATTGGGGGCTCAGAGTCTTAGCTTCTGGACCACCAGGGAAGCACCCTGAATTTTCTAAGTTTTGATTCCAGCGTCTATGTTTTCATGTCACAGCCCCACCCCCAACACACACACACACACACACACACACACTACCCACTGCCTTCCTCCATCAGACAGCAGCTCTGTTTGCTACGGTCAGGTTCCAAGTGTCTGTGGCTGAGAGGGTCATCTGGACACTTCTGGCTGCACTGTTAACTGTGTCATGTTCTGATTCTGTGAACCAAGCCAGGGAAATCAATCCTTTTTTATCTGGGTTCCCGAGATACAACTTCAGACCACGGTCCCTAAAATTTGACAGTGCAGACCCAACTCAACGGACTTGAGCTTGAGCAAACTCCAGGCGATGACGAAGGACGGAAGTCTGCGTTTGTGATCATGGGGTCGCAGAGAGTCGGACGTGGCTGGACATGCCACGTTTCTTTAAAGTAAAGTATCCAGAAAGCTCTCAAATTCCCCTGTGATTCTGCCTCCCTGGGCGGATGTAGGTCTTCCCAGGCTTGCAGGGAGTGTTCAGAGACGCTCCTGGGTGTCTACAGATTGAGGACAGAGATCGGTCATTGCTCTGTCCCTGCAGGGAGAGAGCCAGGCAGCCAGCGTTTGAGGTCTCCATTGTGTCCTCAGCTCAAGAGTCTGCTCACGTGAGATTTACACATCTAAAATGATTCAACGATAATGGCAAATGAGTTGGATGTTGAAAGTATAAGGGAACATCTGTGTCTGAAACTGAACTTCACGCAGAGCATAACAGGAGATGATTTCGAATCTGGGCTTCCCAGGTGGCTCAGTGGTAAAGAATCCACCTGCCAATGCAGGAGATGATAAGAGATGCAGGTTTGATCCGTGGGCTGGATAGATCCCTTGGCGAAGGAAAGGGCAACCCATTCCGGGATTCTTGCCTGGAAAATTCCACGGACAGGAGAACCTGGAAGACTATAGTCCATGGGGTCAGACAAAACTGAGCGTGTGCGCGCGCTCACACACACACGCACACACACACACACACACACACACACACTGTGAATATGAATGAGCCCAGAAGTGGATTGGGAAAAACCATTTTTATGAGTAGAGGGATTAGGGAGCATAGCCCACCCCACAGTTGAGCTTGTGGGGGAAAGACATGACAAACACAAATTGGGCCGCTGCTACAAGTCCAGCTTTTAACATCAAGCTGAACTCTCCCTAATTAAAAAAAAGAAAAAAAATTACATAATATTTTAATCGGTTCTTTACTTCGAAGTTGCAAAGTCCAGAGTATGCTGGAGTCAGTCAGTGGATAGATAGATCTTGCTAGGAAGAATAGATTTAGTGTGTGTGTGTGTGTGTGTGTGTGTGTGTGTGTGTGTCCACTTGGGAACTTGTGGCTAATCTCTGATCACACCATTGTACATATACCTTCTTTGAACTCCTTCGTAACATAGCACAAATCACTTTACCCCGTTTCCCTAAAAGCAACCCAACAACAGCAACAGCATTACGAGTGGTGGGCACCTGCTTTTGCGTTTAATTTGGGGGAGGGGATGTGTAAGGAGATATGGTAACATATGACAAATACAATTTGGAGATGGATGGATTTATCGTGACAGCTTCAGTACCGCCTCATCATCACGTTGTATTCCAACGTGGTTCTAAGCAAATGCGATAAGGAATCACCCATGATAATATGCCTCCCTTCAAACCTTGAAACTGAACTTTTACCAAATGAAGTAAAATTAACACATGAAGACTGCGAAGGCTTGTGGGTGATAATGATTTAAATGTGGTTATCCAGAGCTGTTACGGAAAGAAGTCTGGGGACAAGATAGTGAAAACTTTGCATGGATAAGCATTTATCTATTCTGTTATTACTAACACATCACTTGTAATGACGATGCTTCATTTATACTTGTTCTCCTGTCTTTCATCAAGAATTTCCCATTCTATATAGCATGCGTGGATGCTTCAATTTGAATAGTTTGGTGAAAGAAAAAAAATGTGCTTCTCTCAAACCCCCATGAGCACTCTGATGACACCATGAGTGGCCTGTTGTCCTTGAAGCCAGCTGAGACAACTTTTGAACCATGGTGTTGGAGAAGGCTCTTGAGAGTCCCTTGGACTGCAAGGAGATCCAGCCACTCCATCCTAAAGGAGATCAGTCCTGGGTGTTCATTGGAAGGACTGATGTTGAAGCTGAAACTCCAATACTCTGGCCACCTGATGCGAAGAACTGACTCATTGGAAAAGACCCTGATGCTGGGAAAGACTGGAGGTGGGAGGAGAAGAGGATGACAGAGGATGAGATGGTTGGATGGCATCACCGACTTGATGGACATGGGTTTGGGTGAACTCTGGGAGTTGGTGACGGACAGGGAGGCCTGTAGTGCTGCAGTCTGTGGGGTTGCAAAGAGTTGAACACCACTGAGCGACTGAACTGAAGTGAGACAACTTTCAGAGTCTTCTGATAAAAGCATGATATCTGAATACGGCGTGTCTGACTTGAAATTCCCCCAGGTGGTTTTAACTGACATGGGACACTTCACTAAAGAGAATTTCTTATTTCGGGGCAGTCCCAAGACACAGAATCCGAAACATAAAGTGATCTGGTCTAGTGAGTGAACTTCATTATTGTTTAGGTCTATCTATTTTTAAGTCACTGACTTAAGACTGGTCTTATCAATTGTTCATCACTCTCTGGACACTGTGAGATTTTCTAATTTCCATGCTCTCAGATATGACTGTAAAAATCATTTGTTTCTTCTGGTATGTCTTTTGTCCATATCCCTAAGCCTTCTTATCACCATCCATTTTATATTAAAGACCCAGTGACTTCAGTGATTTTTAAGCTGAAATATTAGATCTTTTTTTTCCACTACATTTTATGACTAAGAGCCCTAGGTTAATGCTTAATAATTTTTACCGTCGAGACATTCTTTTAAAACTCGAACCAAACCTTCCCTTGTTGGCATTTAAATCCATTTATTCTTGGTCTATGGAGACTAGGAGGGGTTGGCCCACGTTCTCTCCGTAATAACTCTTCATTTACTTAGAAATTACCGTGTCACGCCTCAGAGTCTGTGGCCCTAACCGTCTTTGCTTTTCCTCCGTCCCAGATTGTTGAGAAGGAGGAAGACGTGTCCCCACCCTTGTGGCTCAGTCGTGTCCAACTCTTTTCGACCCCGTGGACTGCAGCCTACCAGGCTCCTCCAGCTATGGGAGTTTTCAGGCAAGAGAACTGGAATGGGTTGCCATTTCCTCCTCCAGGGGATCTTCCCGACCCAGGGGTGGAACTCTGGGTTTCTCCTCAATTGGCAGGACGGTTCTTTATCACTAGCCCCACCTGGGAAGGTTGACGCCTCATTCTTCATCCTAGGTGCACTCAGGTGATAAAAGCCGGGCATGTCTTGGCCGTAATCTGCTTGTAGGGCCTGTGGCATCTTCTCTGGGCACATTTTTTCAGGGGCCATGCCCAACCCTAGGGCACAGCTAGCTCAGACTTGACCATCATCACATTCATCAGATAGGGGGGCTGGGATTCCGAACCTGGGGACTTGGGAGGCTGTACTCTGTGATCACTCAAAAAGTGCCCTGTCGTGTTCCCCGAGGTCCAGAGTGGGGGTCCTTGTTCCTGCATTTCTGAGTTGTTTTTTTCTTAAAATCTTGAGGAATGTAATAAACTCCCAGTGAGGGCTTCACGTCACAGTCATTGACGGGGGCTTCTTGAAGTCAAATAAACCCTAGTATCTGTTTCAGGGACTCACGTCTCAGAGGAAAACCACATTCTGCCCAGGTCCTCCTGGAGGGATTAAGTGAAAACACAAAGTATTTGTAACTCGTATCACAGTTGTTGCTGTTCAGTCGCTCAGTCGTGTGCGACTCTTTGTGACCCCATGGACTGCAGCATGCCAGGCCTCCCTGTCCATCACCAACTCCTGGAGCCCACCCAGACGCATGTCCATTGAGTCAGTGATGCCATCCAACCATCTCATCTCATCGCCTGTCATCCCCTTGTCCTCCTGCCCTCATTCTTTCCCAGCATCAGAGTCTTTTCCAGTGAGTCGATTGTCTATATCAGGTGGCCAAAGGATTGGAGCTTCAGCATCAAGCTTTCTGGGCTCTGTGTTAGTCTAGATTAAGGATTGGGCCGCCGCACCTTACTTTCTGTTGTTCACAGATGACTACCTATTCATTGTTAACAGATACCTTTTTTAGAATGTATTTATTGATTTTGGTCGCCCTGGCTCTTAGTTACAGCAAGTCGGATCTTGTTCCCTGACTGGGGATCGAACCTGGGCCCCCTGCATTGGGAGCTCAGAGTCTTAACCACTGAGTCCCCAGGCAGCTCCCCAGATGACTACGCGTCTCCCATTCCCTTGAGCCTCTGAGAGAAAGAATCAAGGATTATGCAGGTCTGTTTTGTGATGGTCTCCACTGAGACGTGGCTGTGGGTTCCCCGGAGATGTTTATTGAATGAAAAGTTTGACAAGTGAAACTGCTCCTAAAGAAAGCCACCAAGGGGTCTTGTCCCTTATAAAGAAGAGAATTCGGGCACGTTGTTGGAAGCCGCAGAAATAGCCTAAGGGGTGTGCAGCTTGAAAATGTTGGGAGGGGAGGTATCACAGGTGTTGGGAGCCTGGAATTAGGAGTGAAGGGTGCTGGGTGAGTCTCATCATGTTAGTAATGAGAAGCATACAAATAATGACAAAAACATGTGATCCATCTAGACACATCTGTGCAGAGGAGGAGAGGAAAAGATCTGGCCGAGAAAAATCAGGACAGACAAGGGGGCACGCTCGTTTTATCCCCAGCCTCATACGTGTATCTGTCATCCTGCCTTAGTGTCTTTCTACTGCTTATCACAGTCTTGATAACAGGATGGAAGTTGTCCTTGGGACTTCCCTGAAGGCACAGCGGTCAAGAATCTCTCTAGACCTTAGAACCTTTCTGCACCTGCTCTGGGGTAGCTGTTAATCCTTGAACAGGATTCTATTGGAGGGAAGGGGTTTACAGAAATCTTTACTTTGGCAACAGGAAATAATAACCTTACATAAAAAAAGGTGTCCCTGAGCTAACTCCCGCCCTCTATGGTGATGAATTTAATTTTGATTATTTTGCCTTTTGGGATGCAAGTTGCTGTCTTTGGTGCTGCGGAAACTATGAGAGAAGTCACAGAATATATATCACAATAGAAACTTGAATCTAGAAAGGAAGTTTAGAAGCCCAAATATGTACAATGAAGGTCTACAAAACACAGATACTTTTAAATTGTTAGAAGGGGATTTCTTTTTAATTATAAACACGAAATGGAAACAATGTTTTATAGCGAGTTTCCCCTTCGTGGTGGTCTCATGTGAAGCGCATTTCTGATTGAACGAGGTAATCCCTGAGGAGCGCTTGAGACATGTGACCATTTCTTCGGTGACTCTTGTCATCATTGTCCTGCATGTAATCAGACAGCGAACCTGTTGTGAATGTCAATATTTTAATATTTCACATTTCCTCACGGTTAGTCACCTTGACACCAGGCGGGCAAAGCAAATGCGGGCAGACCGTTGGGCAGATGAGCAAAGGTGTGATGTCCAAAGAAACGTTCTACATGTCCATCCACGGGGCGGTGATTTAGCGACTTATAAAACGCGGTGTTGTAGCTATGCAGTATGAAATGTTGCTGCGAAGTCGCTTCATTTGTGTCCGACTCTGGGCGACCCCATAGACGGCAGCCCACCAGGCTCCCCCGTCCCTGGGGTTCTCCAGGCAAGAACACTGGGGTGGGCTGCCATTTCTTCCTCCAATGCATGAAAGTGAAAACGAAGTCGCTCAGTCGGGTCCGACTTGTAGTGATCTCATGGACTGCAGCCCACCAGGCTCCTCCGTCCATGGGAGTTTCCGGGCAAGAGGACTGGAGTGGGGGGCCATTGCAGTATAAAATAGGTTGTTAAAGAGAGTACGTTGGCACCAGTTACCAGCTGCGTAACACTGGTCGTGCGGGTAACACACTCCCACTTTCTTAAACGCTGTCGGGTACCAGTCTGGACACTCACACTTCAGGGCCAGGGATCGTTTGCATTCATTATACAAAAGAGGCATGTGAGCGACTTAAAAGTGAAGGAATTTACCCCGCGTCTCAGAGGCAGGAAGTGGAGGGGTTAGCTGTCCCACCCAGGGAGTCTAGACTCACGACGATCAAGGGCTTCATCATTCTTATAAAGTGGTTTTGTAGAACTTTTCATGCTGGCATAGTCACATCTCTTCACACACACTTATAAACGTGGAAGCTGAAGAATGACATGCATAGCACAGATTTAACTTGTTTACAGAATACAGGAACACCTCCTATTATTTCTGTGCTTATTCTCTGTCTAGACTCTCTAGGCCCTGTCTTCCACAGCACTTAGCTTTTCAGGTTTGGCTTTCATTTCCTTTTTGTCGCCTGTTTATGAGAATTTAGCGTGGTTGTTCAGTTCTCTGCAGTACTGTTTCCGGGTCTGCGGGTTTGTGTCTTCATATGTGACAAGTGAAAGTGTTAGCTGCTCAGTTGTGTCTGACTCTTTGCGACCCCGTGGACGGTAGCCCTCCAGGCTCCTCTGTCCGTTGGATTCTCCAGGCAAGAATACTGGAGTGGGTTGCCATTCCCTTCTCCAGGGGATCTTCCTGACCCAGAGATCAAGCCCAGGTCTCCCTCACTGTGGGCAGGTTCTTTACCGTCTGAGCCACCAGGGAAGCCTGCTTCATCATTATTCATTATTTTTACTTTACTTCCCTGGCAATCCAGTGGTTCAGATTCTGTACGTCTGGTGTCGGGACGCTGGATTTTGAGGCTCAGCCTCATTCCTGCCAGTGACACAGTCCCTCTGAATGAAATACACGTCCTTCCAGCCTGCTTTCGAAAGACCACCTCTTGGTCCGTCTCCCTGGCAGCCTATCTAGGTGGCTGTGGATGGCAAGGAAAGTTTCCATTTTCTTTCTTTTTTTAAATCTTATTTTCTAAGATTTATTTACTTTTAATTAGAGGATATTTGCTTTACAGTATTTTGTGGGTTTCTGCCATACATTGGCATGAAAGGGCCATCGCATTTATCTTTCTTTTTTTAAGTAAGGTACAGGAGTCTCGGGTTCGATCCCTGGGTAGGGAAGATCCCCCCTGGAGGAGGGCATGGCAACCCACTCCAGTATTCTTGCCTGCAGAATCCCATGAACAGAGAAGCCTGGCGGGCTGCGGTCCACGGGGTCACAAAGAGTGAGACGCAACTGAAGCAAATTAGCAATTACACAAGCCACGATTAAAAAAAAAAAAGATTACACTCAGGGCCTTTTTCTTGTTTTACTCTGTAAAGTCCCCTATGGTTCCTCCTAAAGTTTGATGGATCCTTGTGATAAAAGAAGTTTGAAATAAAAGTTGGAGACACACAAGCCATTCTCTTCAGCCAAAGGCCTTCAACCTCTCTCATCCACCTTAAGATAGTTGCAGACTTTGCCTCCCTTGAGTTTCGCCAGATTTTGTCTTCCCCTGGAGAGTTCTAGATTCCTTGGGGTCCACTTATTTATCCAGCTACAGAGCTCAGAGGCAATGATTTCTCCAGGGAGCCAGCCAACTCTCCATTACCTTTCAAAAGTGTGGAATCGCTTCAAATATAGAGGCCTGGTTCTGAAGAAAGAGGCCCCGTTTCAAATTTCAGCATAATTTCAGGATGAACTGTGTGAGCGGTGTTAAGAGGTTTGTATTTGCAAGTGAGTTCATAGCTTATTCTTGTTGTTCAGTCGCTCAGTCGTGTCCAACTCTTGGCAGCTTCATGGAGTACAGCTTGCCAGGCTTCCCTGACCTTCGCTGTTTCCCGGAGCTTGCTCAAATTCATGTCCATCGAGTCGGTGATGCCATCCAACCATCTCATCCTCTGTCGTCCCCTTCTTCTCTGGCCTTCAATCTTTCCCAGCATCAGGGTCTTTTCTGATGAGCTGGCTCTTCGCATCAGGTGGCCAAAGTACTGGAGTTTACAGCTAAAAGGGCTCTGATGCAACATGAGGAAACTGAATAAATATTTGACACTGCATCTGAGTGCTCTAATCATACTTAAGGAATCCTTCTGATGAGGAAGAGGAAACCTAATCAGGGGCTCCAGGCAAACAGGTGGAAATATGTTCCTTTGGGGAACATTTAATCCTCTTTGTTTCCAATTAGAGTCTCCTCGTTGTAGATATTTTTGTTTCCGGGGCCACTAAATTTCAGTGAAGAGAACCAATTGGATGTTCATGTGAGCCCCATGTAAATATTATTTTCTGTGATTGCTCAGTAGAATGGAAAGGCGCCCCTTTCCCATACAGACCTGTTGATCCTGTATATGGAAGATTCCTCTGTCACAGACCCAGGCTTCTGTAAGGCCATTTTCTTTGGTCTGTGGCAGCAGTTGCTTAGACTTTCTGGCACCAGGAACAGGTTTCGTGGAAGACAGTTTCTCCACAGATAGGGACGGGGGAATGGTTTCAGGATGATTTAAGCGCAATTCATGTATCGTGTACTTTATTTCTCTTGTGATTATGTCAGCCCCACCCCCAGAGCAGCAAGCATTAGATCCTGGAGGTGGGGAATCCCTGTTGCACTATTTCCTCTTCCTCCTGCTGTCCCGGAAATATCGTATGCCGTGCATTTATTCACGGTGGCCAAGCTTCTCACCCTGACACATATCCCGAAGCCAAAATAGAGCTGAAGATACAAGCAGAGGTACAGAATCCTTGTAACAGGGTCATTGGTTGTTTCCTGCGCAAATCACGTTTTCCTGATTGACGCGTTTTGCTTTGCTCCTCCAAGAAATCCTAGACCTCTCTGTCTTACTCCTAGAGGGTTTCTTTGGGTCTGGAATACAAATATTTGTGGACCTGTCCTGCCCTGTTTTCCAGCATAGCTATTAGCTTCACCCAAAACCTAACTAGAGCACGTAGCTTTGACTTACATAACCCTGGATGGCTTCTCACCAGTAATCCTCATCTTCCGAGCCAATTCTGCAACTTGGCGTAAAAATAGTATTTATGCTATTTTGTTTGTTAAACTACCGTGGCAGTGTTCCCAGCGTTAGTTGGGAGATTAGGGGAAATGAAGTCTAAAAATGAGCTGTTTAGGAAGGACAATAACCCCCTCCCCCCCAAAATTGGGAAACTCTAGAACATTCTTTTCTCTTTTGAGATAGGATTTGGAATTTGTAGTGGTAGATTTGAGAATGCAAAATAGCACCTTTGGATCAGTCTATGGTGAAGACTCCTCCTATTTGCTGTGGCATTTGTGGCTTTCAAATAGGGTAAGGTAACTGAGCTTGCGATCTTCATTTAAATACAAAGAAAGAAGGGACTTTGTTGGTGGTCCAGTGGTTAAGACTCTGCCATCCAACCTGGGGGGTGGGGTTTGGAAACTAAGATCCCACCACCTGCCACGGGGTACAACCAAAAATATTTTTAAAAGGAAATGGAAACAAGCAAAGAGGCCCATGACATTTTGCGAAAGAAAATGTGCTATTAAAAATTCCTCTAACTGCACATTTGTCAAACAAAGGGAGCCTCTTTGAAAACACCAGATGTGTTTTGATATATAGCATTCATACATATAACATTTTTAATAAGGATAAATGAATGTTATAAATGAAGCCATGTTTGGATGATGGATTAACTTTAGATGTAAATCAAAAGAAAAAAGAAGCCAGTACCCAGCACTTTCCTCAGAGTGGGTTATTGAAACCAACGTGTGAAATTATTGGCCCGCTTGACTCCCAAAGGGCTTTGTGGGTTTGGGGAGACTTAGTTTTAAGGGGAGCTGTGAAAGCGGTAAGTCACTCAGTCGTCTCTGACTCTTTGCGACCCCGTGGACCGTAGCCCACCAGGCTCCTCTGCCCATGGGATTGTCCAGGCAAGAGGACTGGAGTGGGTTGCCATTACTTCTTGCTATCAGAGCAAGCAGGTCATATTCTGGCTCACCTGACCTGGTCAATCACAAACCTACGACTTGATCACAGCCACCTAGGTGTTCCCGCTGAGAACTGTATCTGGAGCGGGTGACAGAGAAGGTGTCAGGGCAGACTCCTTACTGTCTCGCTCTCCTGCATCGTTTCTCTTCCCCCATCACCTTGTTTCTTGTCTTTACCAGGACTGATACTGGTGGTTTTCATCCAACCCTCTTATCTGATGTATCTGCTATCAGTTGCATCTCTCCTAAGACCTCTCCAGCCCTTTCTTTACGGAACACCACACTTCCTGCAAATCAAGTCCTATAAATCGTCATAGTAGAATCAGTGGTCAATTTTGACTTGTATGAAAAGAAAGCCTAGAAAGACAGGCTGAGGCCAGATGATCAAAGTCTTCTATTGTCTTGGTAATAAATGTGATAGTGGTGTGAAAGGCAGAGAATTTGGTGGTAGTATTAAGGAAGATAAGAGCAAAGGGAAAAACATTTTGGAAGTCTAGTGGGGAAAGGATGGGCAACGGGAAAAAATAGGGAGTTAGGAATTTCTAATGATGGCTGAAGAGCCAATACTTTGGCCACCTGATGCGAAGAACTGACTCATTGGAAAACATCCTGATGCTGGGAAAGACTGAAGGCAGGAGGAGAAGAGGACGACAGAGGATGAGATGGTTGGATGGCATCACCCACTCAACGGACATGAGTTAGAGTAAACTCTGGGAGGTGCTGATGGACAGGGAGGCCTGGCGTGCTGTAGTCCATGGGGTCGCAAAGAATCGGACACGACCGAGTGACTGAACTGAACTGAATGGTTGATGTTCAGTTGATAGCATGGTTGACGGCTATCAATGACTTACATCTGGTTGGTGTTGGTAGGACGGTGATTGACTGAAGGAATGCTCAAAAAGAGAGTGAAGAAAGCCAGAGACTCATTTAGTTAGATGTCAGATGGGCAAGAAGAGAGGAAGGATGTTAGTGTCACATCATGGAATTGCATGCTGTCATGAGAGAAATGGAGAAGTTGTACCTAGGGGTAGTTTTAGGGAAAGAAAGAATGTTAGTATTCAGGAAAGTGAGATGTCAGTGACAGTGGGACATTCAAGGGTAACAGCCAGGACATCACAAGGGTTACGTTTCTGAATCAATGGGAGTGCGGTTAGGGCCAGAACCACAGATTGGAGATGGATTTCTTGGAGATCAGTCTTGGTTAAGTATTTTTTCTTTCCTACACAGTAAGCTGATCCTCAGTGGTCATGGAAGGGATAAGATCCAGAGATAAATGTTGTGCTACCCAGTAAACCAACTTCAGTTCAGTTCACTTGCTCAGTCGTGTCTGACTCTCTGCGACCCCATGAACCGCAGCACGCCAGGCCTCCCTGTCCATCACCAACTCCCAGAGTCTACCCAAACTCATGTCCATCGAGTCGGTGATGCCATCCATCCATCTCATCCTCTGTCATCCCCTTCTCCTTCCTTCAATCTTTTCCAGCATCAGGGTCTTTTCAAATGAGTCAGCTCTTCCCATGAGGTGGCCAAAGGATTGGAGTTTGAGCTTCAACATCCGTCCTTCCGATGAACACACAGGACGTATCTCCTTTAGGATGGACTGGTTTTATTCATAAACGTTGTTGGCTTGCTGACTAGGTACCACCTCTTCATGCTTGATGAGCTGGATGTCTTCATTCGTGCCATCTACCGTCCTTCTTATTCCTTGGAATACAGCCATATTTATCTTGTCCATTGTGTTTGTCCCAAGGCCCGTCAAGATACTACCTCACAAAGAAGCATCTTTGAGCCTTGGTTGGGCACTTTTATTTCATCGGGGATCACGATTCTCCACATTGTTCCTATTTTCGTTCAGTAGCCACAGTCCAACCTCATAAAGCAGTGTGCTTTCCTGAGGGGACAGATGAGAGAGAGCTGTTCATCACGACTTGATCCCAAACATAACCGAAGTGTATCCTTAAATGACTTTTAAAACCTCCTTGAAGTTCAGGTCCATAAAACATATTTATTTTTGATGCAGTTCCAGAGGAAAAAAGCCAGTAGAAAATGAAAAGATTACTGCAGCTATTTTTCAAATCCTAAAACTTTAGATGATCCTATAAATTTTGGATTCAAAAAAAAAAAAAAAAAGCTAAGAAACAGGTTGCAAAAATAAGTCTCCGGTCTAGAATTGCCTTTTAAAATACTGTGCTGAGGAAATATGATGGATGTCATTCTTTTCTGCTTTGCATGGGCATGCTGCTGTTTTTCCAGAGATTCCTTGTCTGAGATTCATGGAAGTTTTGTTGTTGTTGTTGTTGTTTTACTTCCTGAAACAGCAGGGTGTAGTGGAGAGAAAGATGAATCTGAAACTTGAGGTTGTATGGTTTGGGTCCAAGGTGGTCCTAGCTAAATTTCTCCTTGACAGCTTAGTTGGAGGGTTAGGGATCTCCATTCCCTCCTCCGTGTTGTTCCTTGTCTGGGCCAACAGGTTGCTCTTTCAGGATAAGTGGCAGAGAAACCCTGGAATCCTCCACCTCCCATAGACATCTTCAGATAAAAATGGACAAGAGAAGGAGAATGAAGTCTCAGACGCTGTTGACTATGAAACACTGAGGATCTGACACCTAAAACATATATCCTCTGAGGGAACATCTTGGCTGGCCATTCTGGGAACCCCCCTGGGGACTTTGTTGTGTCCCTTTCAACTAAACTGAGAACCCATATCTTCCCTTATTGCTTAGGCCAGCTTTTCAAACATGAAGACATTACAAAGACATCATCATCTCTAGTCATCCATCCTCTGGGGCATCTGTGGATGTCACAACTGGCCCCAAACAGTAAGTTTCCATATTTGATTAATGGGTCAGGTGGAAAAGAAGCTGCCTGCAATGCAGGAGACTCAGGTTCGATCCCTGGGTGGGGAAGATCCCCTGGAGGAGGGCATGGCAACCCACTCTATATCCTTGCCTGGAGAATGCCATGGACAGAGGAGCCTGGTGGGCTACAGTCCATGGGGTCGCAAAGAGTCAGATACGACTGAATGATTAACACACACACAGAGACATACACGCACACGCAAGGTTGAGAAAATGACTTGAATATAATAACTCCATCAGATTAGGATAAGACTTAGAGTTAGGGGTTAGGGTTTCATAACTCCATAATCGGGAGTAATTAGCATCATTGTAATGGATGACCAAACCAAAAGAACTTAATATATTTTAACAGAATTAATTTAGGGGAGTTTGTTTGTTTGATTGCTTTGGGTTCTGCTTTCTTTTGTTGCTGTACAGTCAGCAAGCCTGTCTGACTCTTTGTGACCCCATGGACTCAGCATGCCAGGCTTCCCTGTCCTTCACCATCTCCCAGAGTTTGCTCACATGGACTGACTCATGTCCATTGAGTCAGTGATGCTATGTAACCATCTCATCCTCTGTCGTCCCCTTCTCCTCCTGCCTTCAGTCTTTCCCAGCATCAGGGTCTTTTCCAATGAGTCAGCTTTTCCCATTAGTTGGCCAAAGTATTGGAGCTTCAGCTTCAGCATCAGTCCTTCAATGAATATTCAGTGTTGATTTTCTTTAGGATTCACTGACTTGATCTCCTTGGACTCTCAAGAGTCTTCTTTAGCATCACAATTTGGAAGCATAATTTTTTCGGCGCTCAACCTTCTGTATGGTCTAACTCTCACATCCGTGCATGACTACTGGGAAGACCATAGCTTTGACTATACTGACCTTTGTCAACAAAGTGATGTCTCTGCTTTTTAATATGCTGTCTCTGCTGTTTTCTTATGGTTTATTTATTTTTTCCTTTTTGACCACACCGGACAGCTTGTAGGATCCCTGGTCTAAACAACTCTAAAAGTTAGTGATGGACAGGGAGGCCTGGCATGCTGCGGTCCATGGGGTCCCAAAGAGTAGGACACAACTGACCGACTGAACTGAACTGAACTGAACTAGCCTTTTCACGGTAGATGCCAGTAGCTTCCTCCTTCTCAGCGGTGACAATCAAAATATCTCCCCATGTTGCCAAATATCCCATAGTGGGAAGACAGCCCTCCTTTTGATGATCGTGTGCCTGGGCAAGTATTTACTGGATGGCGGTATACTCTTTACAATATTTAATTATAAGTTATGTGTTTAACTTCTATGTGAAAACATAGGCACTCATACATATGTGTGTGTGTGTGTTTAAGTCGCTTCAGTCTTGTCTGACTCTTTGCAACCCATGGACCGTAACCCACCAGGCTCCCCTGTCCTTGGGATTCTCCAGGCAAGAATACTGGAGTGGGTTGCCATCTTCTCCTCCAGGGGATCTTCCCAAACTAAGGATCGAACCCAAGTCTCTTTCATCTCCTGCGTTGGCAGGCGGGTTCTGGGAACCCCCATATATATATATATATATTTACACACATACATATGCTGTCTTATAAACATTTAATATGTAGTCACCTCCTCTCCATCCCTGGAGTGTGGAAAGAGTCAAGTTTGCCTTTTTTTTTTTTTAAACTTTGGTGTTGGCAGTCAATGCATCCCTGATTTATTCAAGACCAAATTTTAAGATCCCATGTTTAAAATCAAGCCCATGTTTAACATCCCATTTAGTTAGGAAGATATTCTTCTTCTTCTTTTTTTTTTCCTAACTTATCTACATTCATTTTGAGGCAATTACTGTAACACACTTATCAGTTTAACTTCATCAGACGTGTCCAATCCTATTTTGTTAGAACGCAAATCCAAAATAACAAGAGAATGGAGAAGGCTTATCTTTTCCACTAAAACCTATTACTTCTGCTATTATAGGGGAGCCTCAAGCTGTGTTTCTCTAAATGTAAACTGCACAGGAAAGCTAAAATATGCTCTGTATTTTAATTAGAGTTCTACTTGGGTGGGGCGGGGTGATAATGACCCCATCTTTCCCCTTTGATCTGGGGGGAGATGCAAATTAAGTGCTCCAGCAGCTGAGCCAGGGTCCGAATGAGGAGCTCCTCCATGAGATTTCACAAAAATTATACAAATTATCGATTCAATTCACCGTATGAAGCATTGTAGAAAATTAAACCTCCAGTGGACTTAGCAGATGCGGGCAGTTTTCGACATTGAAATCATCATTTTGCTGATGGTCCATTTACGTTTGGAGAACCAAATGGCTCCCCACTCCAGCATTCTAGCCTGGGGAATCACACGGACAGAGGAGCCAGGCAGTCTGCAGTCCACGGGGTCGCAGAGTCGGGCAGGACTGAGCGGTTCAACCACACCACCGCTGTTTACATTGTTCAAGAAGGTCTTGAAATCCAGACTCCATTGGGTTTCAAGGCAGGGAACTTAAACATCCCTCAATGTGATGGTGCAGACATCAGAAATAAGAAATGGCCAGCTGCCTGGATGGTGTCCACGTGTTGCCTGGGAGCTTGGCATATATCCCATGTCCAAAGTGTGTTTAGTTCAGTTCAGTTGCTCAGTCGTGTCCGACTCTTTGGGACCCCATGGACGGCAGCACGCCGGGCCTCCCTGTCCATCACCAACTCCTGGAACTTGCTCATATTCATGTCCATAGCATCGGTGATACCATCCAACCATCTCATCCTCTGTCATCCCCTTCTCCTCCTGCCTTCACTCTTTCCCAGCATCTTTTCAAAAGAGTCAGCTCTTCACATCAGGTGGCTAAAGGATTGGAGTTTCAGCTTCAGCATCAGTCCTTCTAATGTATTTTCAGCGTTGATTTCCTTTAGGGTGGACTTTTTTTGATCTCCTTGCAGTTCAAGGGACTCTCAAGAGTCTTCTCCAATAGAACAGACTCTGTGGATGAGGGCAAGGGTGGGAAGATATGGGAGAATGGCATTGAAACATGTTAATTATCATATATGAAATCAATCGCCAGCCCAGGATTGATGCTCAGGGCTGGTGCACCGAGATTTCCCAGGGGGAGGGAATCGGGAGGGAGGAGAGAGGGGAGTTCTGGAGGGGGAGCATATGTAAACCCATGGCGGTTTCATGTCATTGTATGGCAAAACCAACACAATAAAGTAAAGAAAATTTAAAAAAGTAATAATAAATAAAGTCACAGCATAGGAAATATAGTCAATAACATTGCAATAACTGTGTATGGTGACAGATTGTTACTGAATTTATTGTGGTGATTATTCTGTAATGTACAAAAATATCACATAGCTATGTTGTACTCCTGAAACTAATACAAATTAAGTCAATTATGTTTCAATAAAAATTAAAATAAATAAGTAAGCAAAAAAAAAGAGTCTTCTCCAACACCACAGTTCAAAAGCATCGATTCTTGGATGCTCAGCTTGGCTCAGGAATAAGAAGTCTGGTTTTGAGACTCAGGTCCAGAGGTTGACGATGGCACACCATCCAGAATTCAGGGAAACTATCACTTTACCCTCAAGATGGAGCTTGGTAAACTTCCTGAATGTTGTCTTGGGAGCATCACAGGGTCAGAGTCACAGTGTGGCCAAAATGGATGGACAGTATGTTTTGATCACGGCAGAGAGACTTAAGCACTTCCTGGTGGTTCCGTGGGAAAGACTGCCTGCAATGCAGGAGACGTGGGTTCAAACCCTGGGTCAGGAAGGCCCCCTGGAGGAGGAAATGGCAACCCGTTTCATTGTTCTTGCCTGGAAAAATCCCATAGACTGAGAATTTTATGATGGGCTACAGTCCAGGGGGTTGCAAAGACGTGGACACGCCTGAGTGACTAAATAGACACAAACAACAGAGACTTAAACGTCAGTCGGCTACAAAGTCTCGCTAGTGGGTCCCTATTCAAAGAAAGATCTGCTGTTATCTTCAGAAATTCAAACTGTGCTTTTCCACCTAATGTATATGTGTAACTCATTTTTCAAAGCATCTATAGCCTAGGGTAAGGCTCTGTTTTTAGTACAATGTAGACTGGGGATAAAGCATCCTTTTGCCTAGGCATACAAAAATAGAGAAATCCATACCAACATGGGACTTCCTTGTCAGGGAAATTATTAGTAGTATTCTCATCTCTCAAATAGGAGAGTTGGGATCTGTAAATAGGCCAGAGTCGCTGAATCACAAAGTGCATTTAGGAATGAAAGTAACCTTTATCATCTTGCCAGAGGAAAGGAACAGTAATTAGTATATGGGTATTTGTCAGGGATCATCTGCAAAGGGGTCTGTAGACCGGCCTAATAATAACAGTGTAGAAAATGAGCAATGGGGAGGTTAAAATGATAAGCAACAGGGGAGGAGATCAGTGGCAAATCCATTAGGTTGGAACAAAGGAAGAAAAGTGTGTGTTGGGCCAAACTGGGCTGGCTTGCCGTGCATTTTACCCACTGAAGATGCAGTGGTGACCCCACTGTTCCAAGCTTCAAACTAGCCGCCGAGGCTTCCAAGGGGAAGAGATTCTGAACTCCAGCTTCTCCTAGTAACTGCCGGGAGCTGATGGGAAGAGTTGAAAGGCAAGGTGGAGATGTGGCTTTTTCAGGAGCAGTCAAATGAGGTCAGCTTTGACACCTGCCTGCCCCTTGGCAAAGTCTCGGAGAGTGAATTCTGCAGGTTGGAGGCAGTGTTGGGGGGAGATTTGATGGCTACGGGGTCACCCTGGCTCTGCTTCACGGTAGTAGGGACTGCGTTCACTGGAGCAGTTGGTCAAAGTCACGGTGGTTTTTCCAGGCAGGCACCTTTTGTTTCTTAACTCCTTTAAATGGAAGTGTACGTGATTTACCGGCTCAGTGGTCAAGAATCCACCTGCCAGTGCAGGAGACGCTAGAATCCTTGGGTTGGGAAGATCCCCTGGAGGAGGAAATGGCAACCCACTCCAGTATTCTTGCCTGGAAAATCCCATGGACAGGGGACCCTGGTGGGCTACGGTCCATGGCGTTGCAAAGAGTTGGACAAGACTTAGTGACTAGACAACCACAGCAAGCCCAGCCTCACCATTTAAAATAAAATAATATCGATTTGGTAGGAAAAAAAAAACCAGAATTGTTTGCTGGAGTGTTTGGGAATTGTCTATTTTCTCATAGCGTATTAACTTGTCCAGTGTCTCCCATGTGGCCCGTGCCCTGGAAGGGGGTTTGAAAGGCTTTCTGGATTTGGCCAGCGTTATAGTCATGAGACTCTCCTAAGCGTTGTGTGATGACTTAGATTAGGTGGCCCACGGGGTTTGCTTGTCCACTGTAGACAGACTGAGATTCACGCTAAATTCCAAGCCTGACCTTTGCATCATAGGATGAAACTCCCCTCCTTGGGGACTCTGCCTAGCTCTAGGGTGGCATCTTGCCACCCGACAGATATCTCATGCCCAGTAATCTTTTTTCAGTGAGTTTTAAATTGTAAACTACTTTGAAGTTTACAGAAAAACCACAAAGCTGGTACAGATGGTTCCCATATACCCTGCATCTCATTTCTCACATTGTTAATATCTTGCCCTAGTGGCGTGCATTTGTCATAATTCACGAACCGATAGCAACACATTTCTGTTTAACGAGAGACCTCACGTTATTCAGATTTCCTTCGTTGTCCCCTGTTGTCTTCTTTCTGTTCCAGGACGACCCCATCCAAATACCACGTTATGTCTCATCGTCGCGTCTCCTTAGGTTCCTGTGGGTTGCGACAGCGTCTCAGACGTTCCTTGTTTTTGATGACATCAGCAGCTTTGAGGAGTCCTCGTCCCGTGTTTTCTGGAGTGAGTCTTGATTTGAGTTTGTCTGCTGTTTTTCTCACGATGAGACGGGTGTTATGGATTCTTAAGTGTGCAGACCACGAGGGTAATGTGAGATTTTTTTATCACATCACGTCAAGGGTGTGTATGTGACTTATGCCTATTGATGTTGACCTTGCTCACCGGCTTGATTAGTATTTTAGGGATCTCCACTGTACTTGCCTTTTATTTGTTTATTTGACTGTGCTGGGTTTTAGTGGTGGCACGAGAGATGTTTAGTTGCGTCTTGAGAACCCTTAGTTGCCGCATGAGGCATCTGTTTCACTGATCAACCCACGGACCCACACCGGCTGCTCTGGGAGTGTGAAGTCTCAGCCACTGGACCTCCAGGGAAGTCTGTGGTTACTTTAAAAAAAAATAAATAACAGAAAAAGTTCTATCCTAACTGTCCTCTTTGGAAGAAAGCCACACTTAGGGACTTCTCTACCACCTTGGCGATGGACAAAACCTAAGGTATTTGAAATGCTTCTGCATGGGATAGTTGTCCACTGTCACCTATTTATCAACTATCTCATCTCCATGGACTGATGGGTATTTATTTAAAAATATGGGTTAATAATCATATATTACTTCATTCACCTTGCCCATTAGACTTTTGTGTGATGCCTTTACCACCTACTGATCCTTGCTTGACATGCATGTATCATTGTGTATTTATTTGGTTGAATCAGATCTTAGTTACAGCACACAGAATCTTCATTGCATCATGCGGGACCTTTAATTGTGGTACACGGACTCTCTTTTCTTTTCTTTTTTTTTTTTTTACTGGAGCTGGCCTGGTGGTTAAGGAACCTAGGTACTTTATTTATTTATTTTTTTAATTTTCTTTACTTTATTGTGTTGGTTTTGCCATACATTGACATGAATCCACCATGGGTATACATATGATCCCCCTCCAGAACCTGCCTGCCTCCTCCCTCCCGATTCCCTCTCCTTGGGTCATCCCGGTGCACCAGCCCTGAGCATCACACCTGGGCTGGCGATTGATTTCACATATGATAATTAACATGTTTCAATGCCCTCTCCCATATCTTAGAAACTCTGACTTTATCAGCAGTGAATCTTTGAACTCAAGGACGTTCTCTGACTTCTCCGTCTGTTTGTCCATCCGGACCTCCATCCATACCTGGGCCTCAGAATCTATGAGAAGAGGGTTCACACGGGTACGTTTGAAGATCGTGTTAGACACATATGCTCTTTCCCGGTCTTCCAATATTAGAGCGTCTCAGAAAATAATCTACAGAACAAATGTACGTGTACAAATAAGAGCTGTCAGTCTGTGGCTGCCAAGCTCTTAAAATTGTTGCTCATTCAATTTAAAATCAACACAAGCGTGGATGGATGTCGTTTTCAGAAACGGAGGAGACTGCCTAATAGTACCCAACGCAAACGGTCACTAATGGTGCCAGGATCACACTGAGGCAGAATCACGAATACTTTGATGCAGTGCCTAAATGTCAGTATATGGCCAAAAACCCCACAGTCTTGTAAAGTAGTGAGCCTCCCATTAAAATTTAAAATAAATAAATAAATGAAAAAAAATTTGTGGCGAGTAATGGGGATGTTGAAATCAGTTTTCCGCATGACGGCGATACGTCATGTTTTCATCAGGAAATTTCTGAAGTGTCGCATCCATAACAGCTCTCCCTGGATGTTATGTACGCTTCCTTGCTGTACGTCTTCCCACTGGGAGAGGCTGGAGATGGACCAGAAATGAGCAGAATGATGGCAGAAGGTAATGTTCTTAGGAACTGTCTTCTAAGAACGCGATGGTGGCCCTGGAGAGTTCTTGGAATATTTCCCATTAGACAAGCAAATACTTTTCTCATTAGTCACCAAAACATATCCCTTTTCACAGCTCTTTCTTTCAGCGAAAGCTGGTTCACTCCAATTTGCTGATTTGGATTCTCTTGTGGTGTTTATTATAAACCTGGGAGGTCTTACCGAGGCTTCAACAGAGCTTCAGGAGACCTGGAGCCTGATTTATAATGATCACTGTTTCCACAAATTCTCCTGGGGAGTTTTTAGAACCGTATGAAACTTTAGGTTGAATAATTTGACAAAATGACATTCATGAAAAAATACACGAATGAAGGATGGTATTGTTGAACGAGAAGGGTTTATGTTTGTGTGTTTTTTGCGGAAATTCCCAATACTTTAGTAGAAGGAAAGAGTTCTCTCGTTTGTAGTATGTACTGCAGAGTTCTTTAATTTCCACTCAGTCTGTCCCCTACGTCCATCTTGATTTTATATAATGTTTCTCCACATATGTTTTCACGTGGTATGGGTGGTAATACCGATGGTGGCGGAAGATTTTGAACCGATATTTCAGGCTCAAACACACTTCTTAAGAATCTGAATTATTTGGCTTATTAAGTATATGCACCAGGGAATTTACTCCATGAGCATAAAGTCTTTATGTCATCTGCTGTTTCCTGAGTGGATTGTCACAAAAGTGAGGAAGCCAAATTCACAGCAATCATACCGGTATTTGTCTTTGGGTGAGTGAGTTATTTCACATAGCAGGATGCTTCCCTGATGGCTCACGTGATAAAGAACCCACCTGCCAATGGAGAACATACAGGTTCGATCCCTGGGTTGGGAAGATCCCCTGGAGAAGGGAATGGCAACCCACTCCTCTATCCTTGCCTGGAGAATCCCATGGACAGAGGAGCCTGATGAGCTATATAGTCCATGGGGTCACAAAGGATCAGGCACAACTGAGCAGCTAACACTTTTCTTTTCTTTCATAGGTGTGAAGCTCTTTTTCCCAACTAAGCAGTGAGAGATATACCAGTAATAAAATAAGAGCCTTGATGAAGGTGAGGCTTCCATGATGGCTCAGATAGTAAACAATCTACCTGCAATGCAGAGACCTGGGTTCAGTCCCTGGGTCGGGAAGATCCCCTGGAGAAGGGAATGGCAACCCACTCCAGTATCCTTGCCTGGAGAATCCCATGGACAGAGGAGCCTGGCGGGCTACAGTCCATGGGGTCACAAAGAGTCAGACAACACTGAGCTCTCTCTCGCTCTCTCTCTCTCTCTGTCTCTCTCTCATTCACTCACACACACACGCATACACAGACAACATAACTTGTCACAGATGCAACAATCCAATAAGGGCATTCGAATGGTGGCAGAAGCAATCTTAACATCTGTGCTGCGCACACTTTAATAATCTCCAGGAAATGAAGACCCCCGAGAGATGGGAAAACTGGCCATGCCAACCAAGATCCTGTAGCATCTGATGTTAAAATCTGTGCTCAGGCTGCAGTGACTATCCATAGAGCTGTCTTCGTGCACGCGTGTGTGGCCGCCATGTAACAAGTCCATTGTGACTTCCTTGCTCTGTATCGCCACAGTGCCTCATTTAAAGAAGTGATACCCAAGCACAAAAACACCCTGAAAAGGAATCCCTTTTTCTTTTTGAACGTTTTGTTTGGTATTGGAGTCCAGCTGATTAACAAACAACATGGTAACCGTTTCAGGTGGACAGCGAAGGGACCTGGCCATATGTACCCATGTATCCATTCTCTTTCAAACTCCTCTCCTATCCAAGAGGAATTCCATTCTTTGTATCTCTTTAGTGTTACTCACTCAGTCATGTCTGACTCTTTGTGACCCCATGGACTGCGGCCCACCAGGCTCCTCTGTCCTCGGGATTCTCCAGGCAAGAATACTGGAGTGGGTTGCCATGCCCTGTTCCGGGGGATCTTCCCAACCCAGGGATGGAATCTGGGTGTCCCACATTGCAGGCGGATTCCTCGCCATCTGAGCCATGAGGGAAGCCCTTGTATCTTCTAAGAATGCTATAAATAATCATTTTAATGTTCTTTAGGAACACTTTTATTCCCTTGTTATTTTTCAGTCACTCACTCATGTTTGACTCTCTGGGACCCCATGGATTGTAGCCCACCAGGCTCCTCCATCCGTGGGATTTTCCCAGGCAAAAATATTGGAGTGGGCTGCCATTTCCTCCTCCAGGGCATCTTGCTGACCCAGGGATCGAACCCGCCTCTCTTGTGTCTCATTCACTGCAGGCAGATTCTTTACCCCTGAGCCGTTTGTTTCCCTAGTCTGCCCCATCCCCAAGTCTCTCTCCAAACCATCCCTTCTTTATCCCATCCCCATTGCACGGTATCATCTTCTCTCTTCTCTCAACTCACCAAATCGACTGAGGCAAAAGAGGAGATGGAACAGTTTTATCAGAGTGGCACTGCATATTTGGGCTTGGTTTCAGTGGTGGTACATCCCCATCCTTTGGGATAGTGGTTAAAATCTGCATCCCTGGGAAACTGGGAGGCAAGATGAGATGAGTGAAATAAGGCAAGAGGGCTTCTGCGGTGGCTCAGACTGTAAAGAATCTGCCGGTAATACAAGAGAGCCAGGTTCGATTCCTGGGTCGGGAAGATGCCCTGGAGAAGGGAATGAAAACCCACTGTAGTACTCTCACCTGGAGAATCCCATGGACAGAGGAGCCTGGTGGGCTACAGTCCATGGGGTCACAGAGAGTCAGACAAGACAGAGTGACTAACACACACAGTAACTCTCTAAGCTATCAGCTGTAGATGGTGTCCATGAACAGACCACGGCAGCAGTACAGGAATTCTTGGATTTCAGCATCTTTAGTCCTGATATTATTAGCAGTTCTGTCAGGTGCAAGGGCAGGGGGCATGGTCTGAGACTTAGAAAGATCTCGAGTGCCTTGGTGAATTGTGTCAGGGTTCAGATAGCTTCCGACCCGCTGCAGTCGTTATCAGGTTGTAAGGTTGACTAGAACAAGATGAAAGATGTATTCAGCACGAGCCAACATGGCCTGAACCTCACGTGGAAACTCTGCAGTCTACTGAGAAGTCCTTTTGACCACAGGGACCAAACTTGAGTACAGGACGCCAGAGCTCAGGCAGCGATGCTGAGCTGAGGTGGTCCCAGGGCCACAGAGAGGAAGCTAGTCCAGAAAGAATAAAGGTTAAACAAACAGAAACAGTGCCAAGTCAAGATCACCTGAGAAAAGAAGGGTTATGCTTTTCTTTAAAGGCAAAGTTCCTAGCAGCTGGGTGTTTATAAATATCACCCACCAGAGTATATTTTTAGCTCAGTGTCCCTTGGAGTTTGGATCAGAAAGACAGACCGTGTTGTACTCTGCAAACATTTTTTATTTCCAGCTCTCTGCAGAGAAAGTCATGTTTACCCTTAGTTGTTTGATAAAAGGTCCATTTGAACACTTCCAGTCTTGTCTGCCACCAACTCATTGGGATCCAGAAAGTATCCAGAGAGAAGAAGACTGAATTCAACTCACTCCCAAGGTGAATGTTGGCCTTGTGAGATGTGACTGCCTTCCCTCAGTTGGTGGCCAAAAGAGGACTTGAAGAGAAATTAGATAGTGGTTCTGTAGCAAGGAACAAGAGAGACGAAGTTTTGTTATTTAATACGGTGAAGATAAAGAAGGCTGAGCACCAAAGAACTGATGCTTTTGAACTGTGGTTTTGGGGAAGACTCTGTAGTGTCCCTTGGATGGCGAGGAGATCCAACCAGTTCATCCTAAAGGAAATCAGTCCTGAATGTTCATTGGAAGGACTGATGGCTGAAGCTGAAACTGCAATACTCTGGCCACCTGATGCGAAGAGCTGACTCATTGGAAAAGACCCTGATGCTGGGAAAGATTGAAGGAGGGAGGAGAAGGGGATGAGTGAGGATGAGATGGTTGGATGGCATCACCGATTCAATGGTCTTGAATTTGAGGAGACTCTGGGAGTTGGTGATGGACAGACAGGGAAGTCCGGCATGCTGCAGTCCGTGGGGTCACAAAGAGTCAGACAGGACTTAGCACCTGGAGAACAACAGCATGATCTAAAGTGACTTCGAAGGAAGGACCTCAGGCTCCATCCTAGAGAACAGTATTCAGAATGAAACCCATATGGCCCGGTTACAATGTATGCAGGTCGTAAGACAGCTGGAGGACTGAGTCCCTCACTGGGACGAGGGCCTAGACACAGCTGAGCACGTTTGAGAGAGACTGGTTCCATGGTGGGTTGGCGTAAGCTCATGGTGGTGATACTGAGGAATCTGAGAAGCTTGACCTTCGAGGAGAAACAGCCTATGATGGCTTGATGCCATATGTGAAGAACCACCATGGGAACCGCTCAGCTCAATGAGGTGGACAAGACTTTGTCCATCCAGGCGTCCAGGTAACCGAAGGCAAAGAGATGAGTCTGGGCTCCCCAAGACCACGCTAGGTTCACAGAAGTGCTAGAAGAACTCACACGCCTCAGGAGTTGTCATACTCGTGGTTCCTGTTTTTTCACAATGAAAAGGCGCAAAGTGAAATCAGCAGAGGGAGAAAATGCATGGGGACCATGTCCCGGGGACCCCTGGCTCCTGTTTCCAGGGGGGCTTGTCCCAGGAACAGCGTGGGGTGACTTGAGTTGTCATCCCCTGAGCGCTGCAGTCTACCAGAGAAGCCCGCTTGAGTCTTGGAACCCAATGTTTTCATCACAAGTCAGTCCTGTAGGTGCTTGATACCCGTGTGTCTGGGTGTGGTTTTGAAAACTCCTTAGCCGGAGAGCACATATTTGCTGCAAATCACAGGAGCTACCAAAACGGGAGTTTTTTGGAAATAGGCAACCCAGCCCTGCTGCCTTAACCTTTCCCTGTGCAGGGGGACAGGCTGATGAGTCCTTGGCAGGGTCTCACGTGTAAACAGTGACTCCCCTTTTTGTTGTTTTTGTTGTTCAGTCGCTCAGTAGTGTCCGACTCTCTGAGACCCCGTGGACTGCAGCACACCAGGCCTCCCTGTCCATCACCAACTCCCAGAGCTTGCTCAAACTCATGCCCATCGAGTCGGTGATGCCATCCAACCATCTCATCCTCTGTTGTCCCCTTCTCCTCCCGCCTTCAATCTTTCCCAGCATCAGGGTCTTCCTTAACCATCCTTGGTTTCCCTTTGGCAAGCACCAGTCTTTTCTCCACGTCCCTAATTCTGATAAACTCTATTTTTTTTTTCAATGTAAGGGTTAATTCTTTCTAAGAATTCTTTTTGGCTGTGCTGGGTCTTTGCTGCTACGTGTGGGCTCCTCTCTAGTTGCAGTGCGTGGGCTTCTCATTGCAGTGGCTTTTCTCGTTTTGGAAGACAGGCTTTAGGGTGTGTAGGCTCAGTAGTTTGTACTCCCAGGCTCTAGAGTTTGAGCTCAGTAGTCGTGACATATGTGCTCAGCAACTGCTAGGCATGTGGCATCTTCCTGGATTAGGGATCAAATGCATTGGCATTCCCTGCATTGGCAGGGGGATTCTGAATCCCTGGACCGCCAGGCAAGCCCTGATCAACTCTATTCCTTGTCCCTGTTCAGGCCCCACTTGTTGGTCATTAATACAGACTGGAACCTGGTGGACTGGAGTTGACAAAAAGAAAGAGAAAAAAAGAGAGAGAGCAGGATCTCTCAGGTTACACGGAAAACCAATAAAGCCCTTGCTGAGAGCTTGTACCACTCTCAAAGGCACAGGGCATCCTCTCAAGGAGATCTTGAAAGCCCGACTGAGAAAGGAAGCTCATTAGGCTTCCACGCTCCAAAGAGAATGAAGACAGAAAGGAGGACACGGGGGACCCAGGTCTCTAGTGAAGCAAGGGTATTTTATTAGCAGAAATGCAGGCTTGTATATCTTTAGTAAAATGATTACTCGGCCATTACAAAGAATGAAATTCCATCAGTTGCAACAAAATGGATGGTCTAATACATGCAAGGTCGCTGAGGCTGAAAAGAGTCGCTGAAGGGAGTTACTGAAAGGAATCCAAGCAGGTACCCCTTCCCATGATCTCAGTCCTGAGAACCGCGGGCAGCTCTACTCGTTCCCAGAACAGGAACTGATAAGGAACAAAGGCACACAAAGGAAGAAAATGCAAGATACTGGACTCCTTCAAGTTGAACGTGCCCTGACAAATTTGAGCTTAACCTAAGAACCGCAGGGTACCTCAAAAGGAATCACTCCATATGGTTCGACCAGGGATCGAACGCAGGTCTCCTGCATTGTAGGCAGATTACTTCATGTCTGAGCCACCCAGGAATCCCTGTCACATGTACCCAGCAACCCAGCGGGATGAAATTGATGGTTTGGGAACGTTAGTTTCCTTCTCTTCTGGCTTGGGCAAGGTTGGATACCTCCTTAGTCAGGAGAGTTAAGTCCTGTTTCTCTATTTGGCAGCCCTTTTTAAACTTCACAGTGCACACAAGAATGAATTGTGAGTATTGATAATATACAGATTAGGACGGTTTTGGAGGTGGGCCTGTGATTCTGAATGTTTACCCAGCTTAGGGATGGGGTGACGCTGGTGTTGCTGGGCCTTGCAGGAGTCCTGGGTTCAATTCCTGGGTCAGAAATATCCCGTGGAGAAAGGGGTAAGCTACCCACTCCAATATTCTTGGGCTTCCCTTGTGGCTCAAGAATTCGCCTGCAATGCGGGAGACCTGGGTTCAACCCCTGGGTTGGGAAGATCCCCTGGAGGAGGGAAAGGCTACCCACTGCAGGATTCTGGCCTGGAGAATCCCATGGACAGAGGAGCCTTGCGGGCTACAGTCTACGGAACTGCAAGGAGTCAGCCACGACAGACGTGACTTAGCACACACGTACCGAGGACAGGAAGGAAGGCATGGAGGTTGTTTAGAAGATGTGATTGACTAGCAGGCACCCAGATTTGGATGCCTGAGATTGGGTATTTGTCAGGGTGATGCTGGGGGACTTGAGGGAGGTTGGGGGTTCTCCTAAGCCACCCCTCAGTGAAGCCTCTGGAAGGACCCAGTCGTGAACCTCATCAGAAGGAGCGCGGGGAAATTCCCAGTGGTTAAGCCACCTCGCTTCCACTGCAGGGGGCTCGGGTCTGATTCCTGGTCGGAAAACTAAGTTCCTGCATGCCACAAGGGGCAGCTGAAGAAAACAATGGCAAAACAAATTATTTTAAAACAAAAAGCACTAAGGGCCGCTCGTCCTCTGCATTAGTTTAGAAAGGGTGTGTTTTATTGTCAGTTGGCAGCAGTAATGCCAGCGCTTCCTCGAAGGAGGATTTTTTTCCCCCCACATCTTTTATATTTGTGTTGGAGTGTAGTTGCTTAACAATGTTGTGAAGCAACAGCTGTCTGCTGTAGGACAGTGTGAATCAGCTCTAGGTATACAGATGTCCCCTGCGTCTTGAGCCCCGCTCCCACCCCCATCCCACCCTCCGCGTCATCACAGAGCAGCAAGCTGAGCTCCCACTAACTGTCCAGTCTACACATGGGACTGTATGTATGTATGTCAGTCTGCTGTCTCAGTCCCTGCCACCCCACCCTCCCCACCCTGTGTCCACAGGTCCATTCTCTACGGCTGAGTCTCTATTCCTGCCCAGGGACAAATGGGACCTAATTAAACTGACTAAGTTTCTGCACAGCAAAGGCAAGACGAAAAGACAGCTCTCAGGATGGGAAACATACTTGCAAACAAAGAATTGGACGAAGGATGGATCTCCTAAATATACAAGCAGCTCAATTAAAATAAAAACAAACCACAACTCAAAAAAGCAAACAGGTGCAAGTAGGATTTTTGATTCTCACAGAGCTCAAGGGAGATGCCCAGGTAATATTTGAGATGCATTCTCCTATACCTGAATTGAGTTGGGAGTTTCTCAATCCTCCGTGTTTCTCTTAAAGTCTTCAAAAATGATACGGAGAGGTTTGGACCGTGCACTTGAGGAGAGAAAGATTGAAGGTGGGAGAAGAAGGGGTCGACAGAGGATGAGGCGGTTGGATGGCATCACCGACTCGATAGACAGGAGTTTGAGTAAACCCCGGGAGTTGGTGATGGACAGGGAGGCCTGGCGTGCTGCAGTCCAGGGGATCGCAGAGAGTTGGACACGACTGAGCAACTGAGCTGACTGAAAGGAGAATGAAATCCTGGCCCCATGACCACATGGACCTTCTGCTGACTGTGATCTAGGCCAGCCATCACAAGGAAGCCGAGGAAGCAGTTCTCAAGCCGTGCAAACCCGAGTAGAAAGCACCTGTCAGGATGTCCGGTCACAGGGACCTGGCCCATGATCCCGGGAACATCTGGGCTCTGCATCCTGAAATGGAAGGGACCGTAAACCCCCATCGTAGCCCTTCCTTTGCTCGGGTGATCGAGGAGACTGAGATAGGAAAGGTTTGATGGTGGCATCGGGGACAGCGTTAGGACTGCAAACCCTGCTCCCCATCTCCCAGATGATGGTGATGGCCAGGACGCCACCTGCTCCCCTCCAGTTGGGAGCCCGTCAGCTTCTTCCAAACCTGTCCGCCCTGCAGGAAGCTGACTAAAGAATCAATAACACGCATTCGTATTGACTGAGGGAAAAGTCAGGCTGCCGGAAGGGTCGATGCTAGCAATCTTTTCCATGACGTATTTATTAATAATGTAGCCTGTGGGGGGAAATAGGCTGCCTTCTGGGATGGATGTTAGGTGCAGTGTATCATGTGCTGGCAAGAACAGTGATTAAAACCAGGAGTCAGAATGTTAGGCGGTGACATTAAAGTCATGCTATAGATATCCTTTTGCTGTTGTTTGCTTGCTCAGTCGTGTCTGACTCTTTGTGACCCCATGGACTGCAGCACACCTGGTTTCCATGTCCTTCACCCTCTCCTGGAGCTTGCTCAAACTCATGTCCATCGAGTCGGTGATGCCATCCAGCCATCTCATTCTCCATCATCCCCTTCTCCTCCTGCCCTCAGTCTTTCCCAGCATCAGGGTCTTTTCAAAGGAGTCAGCTCTTTGCATCAGGTGGCCAAAGGATTGGAGTTTCAGCTTCAACATCAGTCCTTCCAATGAACACCCAGGACAGATCTCCTTTAGGATGGACTGGTTGGATCTCCTTGCAGTCCAAGGGACTCTCAAGAGTCTTCTCCAACACCACACTTCAAAAGCATCAGTTCTGCTCAGTCTTCATGATTCAACTCTCACATCCGTACATGACGCACTTCAGGTAGGAAATAAATTGAGGTGTAATTATGATGCGTTACCGGTATGCTAGTTTTGCTTTTCAGTGTGTGACTTGTTTAGTGGTTGATTTCTGGTGGTTGGTTTTCCAAAAATTTTTATTGAAGTATAAGTTGATTTATAATGCTGTGTTAATTGCTGCTGTACAGCAAAAGATTCAGATACACATTATATTCCTTTTCATATTATTTTCCATTATGGTTTATCATAGGCTGTTGAATATAGTTCTCTGTTCTCTACAGTAGGTCCTTGTTGTGTATCCGTTCTATGTATAATGACTCTGCATCCGTTAATCACAAACTCCCAATCCATCTCTCCCATACCTGTCCCCTTTGGCAACTACAAGTCTCTTCTCTATGTGTATGCGTCTGTTTTGTAGCTAAATCCATTTGTATTTAATTTTAGGTTCCACGTGTAAGTGATATCATGGGGGTATTTGTCTTTCTCTCTCTGACTTACTTCACTCAGTGCAATCATCTCTAGGTTTATCCATGTTGTGGCAAATGGCATCGTTTCGTTCTTTTTTATGGCCTAGTAATATTCCACTGTGTATACGTACCATAACTTCTTTATCCATTTGTCTGTCACTGGACTTTTAGGTTGCTTCCATGCCTTGGCCGTTGCGAATCGTGCTGCAGTGAACGCTGGGGTGCATGTAAAATTTCGAATGATACTTTTGTCTGGATCTTCACCCAGGAGTGAGATTGCAGGCTCATATGGTAGCTCTGTTTTTTTATGTTCTTTAGGAAACTCCATACTGTTTTCCATCGTGGCTGCATATGGTGGTGATGTTTTAATTGTCTTGAAAAGTGATGCAGAAAAATCTTCTGTCCAAATTAACATTTTGTCCTGAAGTAGTCATCTTTTAAGGCCACATTCTTATTCCATTGTATGGACAGAGGAAGCTGGTGGGCTGCAGTCCATGGAGTCTCAAAGAGACTCGACCAAGAGACTGACACACACACACTTATTCCAGTGACATTCACGCTACTCAAAATATTCTGTTAAAGGCCTGTTTCACCACCAAAGACACTGTGTTCACATATCCTTATGAGCAGTGGAGTTTCCCATGGACCCTACACTGATGTTTGTGAACACACACAGCAATTGGAGGATGTTCATTTTCGAGGATCCATTCATTACACACATGTTCGCCTCTACATCTGACGCAAAGAAGAGGAAACGGGGAGGCTAAGGGAAAGGCTACCCACTCCAGTATTCTGGCCCGGAGAATTCCGTGGACTGTGTAGTCCATAAGGTCACAAAGAGTCGGATCCGACCGAGCGAGTTTCACTTTAGACCCGGTATCAAGTCCAGACGGAGGCTTCCTGGATTTTCTGTGACTCAGTGAAGATGCTGAGTCCAAACCTGGTCTTCAGTGACCCTCCCCAAGGGAGCAGCCTGAGGGGCAGCGATGCCGGGCCACAGCCAGACATCGACAGGACACCCCGAGGGGCACGTTCTGAAGCATCTGTTCTTTCCTGTGTTTGAGACACCCAGCCCTTTGGTCCTGCAAAGCCTGTCCTTTCCCAGGGTCTGGGTTGCGGCTTTGCTCCCCAGGTACCCTCCAGAGCCTTTAGATCAAGGCCAGGTTTAAAAGAGAGCCGACTTTGAAGGTCTTTATGCAGCATAGAAACTCTGGAGAAACCCAAGCCAGAGCTGAGAGCTGTGAGCATACTGATGTAGTTGGCATTCTCCAGGGAGCTATTCCTGAAGGAGTCACTCCTTAGGGAAGACAGCTGACATAGAAATCCAGAAAGCGCATCGAGTGAGTGGAATGGATAGATTCCAAAGGTCAGAAATAATATGAGATAGATATATATACACACACATATGTATGTATATGTATGTTTATACACGTGTGTATGTATAAATGTACATATACATGTATGTGTACATGTATGTAGGGGGTGGGACTTTCCTATTGTCTTAGTAGTAAAGAATCTGCCTGTCTGCAAAGCAGGAGACCCAGGTTCGATGCTTGAGTCAGGAAGATGCCCTGGAAAAAGGAATGGCAACCCACTCCAGTATTCTTTCCTGGAAAATCCCATGGACAGAGGAGCCTGGCAGGTTACAGTCCACGGGGTTGCAACGAGTCAGGCACGACTGAGCGACTAATATACACACACACAGAAAATATATGTTTATATGAATGGGGTTCCCTTCTGGCTCAGGTGGTAAAGAATCTGCCTGCAATGCCGGAGACCTGGATTCAATCCCTGGGGAAGATTCCCTGAGGAGCCTGGCAGGCTATACGGTCCATGGTGTTGCAAAGTCTTGGACACCACTGAGTGACTAAACACACACACACAGAATATATCACTTGGGATTTTCCATAAGACATTACAGAAAAACTTGAAACAAACATTTTGGCCAACCCAATATAACTCACTAATTTTTTAGCTGCATTTCAGACAGTGTTTTTTTTTTTTTTTTCTTGATGTAGGTAGGCTTGGTGTCATTCAAAAATATAATGCCAGGGCAAATTCATCTGATAGAAGGCTGATACTGTGAGATGGAGGAGCTGTAGCAAGATTCCGCCTAAGCCTCTTCTATGGCTTTGCTGCCGTCTGTTCACCAGGGTTCCGCGGGGTTTATTTTATCCAGCCTCTCCATCCCCTTGACTGCACGGAGATCCCACCACTCCATCCTAAAGGAAATCAACCCTGAATATTCATTGGAAGGACTGATGCTGAAGCTGAAACTCCAGTACTTTGGCCACCTGATGCGAAGAGCTGACTCATTGGAAAAGACTCTGACACTGGGAAAGATTGAGGGCAGGAGGAGAAGGGGACGACAGGGGAGGAGATGGTTGGATGGCATCACCGACTCGATGGATGTGAGTTTCAGCAAACTGCAGGAGATAGTGAAAGACAGGGAAGCCTGGCCTGTTGCAGTCCGTGGGGTCGCCAAGAGTGAGAAACAATTGAGCGACTGAAAGACAACTTCCCTGTCACAGAGCCTGCACTTGGCTTCCTCCAGGTCAGATGCTGTCTGAATTCCCTTCCCAGGGTACAAGAGTGGAAACTCAAGGATGCTTGGCGCGTGTTCTCCAGACCTCTCTTCTCATCTCCGAGCTCCGCATTCTCTTGGTCCCAGCCCAGTTTTAGCTCCAATTCAGCCTTGTGGAAGCAGACGCTCTATCTTTCTGGGAGGAATGGTATCTGGGACACTGGTGTGGGGGGCCTCATTAGGATGGCAGCTGGCAGCATTTCTTCCCGCACTGCCTCTGGGAGCACACGTGAGCTGCATCTTCATTTCGGAGACTTTTGTCAGAAACCCTCACGTGGCTCCTTTCATTACGCAGTTTCCATCTCCTGGGAAACTAAATCTGCCAAGAGGGCAATATAAAGAAACATCTACAGAAAGCATTTAGTCTTCACTGTACAATTTTTTTTTTTATAGAAGCTTGACAGGTTTTGGCACCCCGCAGGTAAATTTCTTTATTCCATTGCTCACTGGCTTTTACTTACTTAGTTAAGGGTAGCTCATAAGTAATGCATGCATGGGGTACAAAATTCAAAGATATACAGGGGCAAGCAGCATAAAGCAAGACTCTCTGCTGTACTGTTCCCCTCTGACACCCCCAGCATCAACCCTGTTGCTCAATTTGTGCAAAATTTCCATGCACCCAATTTGATCCCGTTCAAATCAAAATACTCAGGACTGACTGAGGAGAGACCCATCGGGACAGGTTTGGGGTGATATTTTTTGGGAGTAAGGAACTGACTGTACCATTGTCTGCTGTATCCAGGATTCAAAGTGGAGATGACAGACGGAGAAAGAAGAAAATTGTAGATTAAACGGACATGAAAATCCCAGGAACCCCTCTACAATCCATCGTTGTCAGCTGCAAAATGCACACCCCTCTCCAGGGCGACAGTGCAGAGGACGATAAATGATCAGTCAGGTCTCCCAAAGCATTTGCAGAAGCTGTTTTTTAAAGGCCATGTAAAATATTAATAAGGCCCACCGGTTTATTTAGCCGACACGTCATACTCGTGCATCGTATCACGGTTAGTACTGTGCTGACACTGCAAGAGGGACTATTTTGACACAAGAAGTTTGAGGAAATAGACTTGAGCTTGTTGAGATGTGGGAAAAATAAGTGAAGTTTATATAAGGTTTGTGATTCACTTCAGAAGCACCCTTGAAGCAAAAGCTAAGCTGCAGTGGGTTAAGAAGTCATAGACGAAAGGGAGAGAAAGTCATGGACTAGTCTGCTAGTAAATCTGGCTGTGAAGAACTAGCAAGAACTCGCTGGAGTCGGGCTTCCCAAGTGGCTCAGTTGTAAAGAATCCCATCTGCCCGTGGAAGAGATGTGTGTTCGATCCCTGGGTTGGGGAGATCTCCTGGAGTAGGAAATGGCAACCCACTTTGGTATTGTTGCCTGGAAAATTCCATGGACAGAGGAACCTGGTAGGTGACTGTCCATGTGATTGCAAAATAGTGAGCCACTAATGCGATCGCCCAAGAATTCACTAATTGCTCAAGAACAATGCAATCACAGGAGTGACTTTCTGTTTATAGGCAAGACTTGAACATCCGCCTTCGCCGTTGCTATGAGCCAGCTTGGGATGGGAATAGAGCGGGCTTTCTGAAGAGTCACAAACACCCCACCCCACCTTCTGTAGACACCCCACCTCCCACAACCATGGAGACACTGGGGTCAGGGGTGACTAATGGAACTGAGTGGATGCATCCAGCCCTAATGTGTACCACCCCCATCTCATCACCATAGCAATGCAGGCAGGCCCTGGGTAGCTGTTTGGTACAGCAAGGTGAACACGCTGAGGTCTAGGGAGTGTGGCTGGTTTTCTGCAGGTCACCGGGGTCGTAAGGGGCCAGGCTGATTTCCGTCCTCAAGCAGCAGGGTTACAGAAGTCCTCAAGCTATACCACCCCCGCCTCTGAGACTCTCGCACGAGAAGCTCAGGAACTAGATGAACATGAGGAGAGGGCCTTGGTCTTACAGAGCAGTCTTGTGAGCATGACGTCCGTGAGGGCAGAGATGGGGTCTGCAGTCTTCTGTCGCCGCAGCTGCCTCCCAGTGACACACTTCCCTGTCAACACAACCTTCTCTATCCTGGGCCCTGGCACATGCAATGTGGGACCTAGTTCCCCAAGCAGGGATGGAACCCTTGCCCCGTGTTGCAGAGGTGTGGGGTCTTCACCACGGCACCACCAGAGCCGTCCTCAACACCACCTTCTAGTCATCACTTGCAGCTCTCACGAGTCCGGTGATTAGGCGGCTTGAGGACCAACTGGAGCTAAGACAGGCGTATCCGATCTCTGGTCCCCAAAAAGGCTCAACCCGGAGAAATCTGTTGCTCTTCGGTACCAGAGGCATGTCCGCCGCTGATAGAGGGGAGTGTCGGGTCGAGGTGACGGTGACACTTTGTGTGTGTCAAGTTAGCCAGGCTGCAGCGCCCAGATGCTTGGTCAGACACAAGGGAAGGTGTTCTGTAGATGTGAGGAGCCTGGACCATCAGTTGACTCTGAGAAGACTGCCCTCCGCAGTGAGTGTGGACCTCATCCCATCCCTTGAAGACCGTCAAAGGAAACGCCGACATTTCCCAGAGGAAAAGGCTTTCAGTCTCCCATCTGTAACTGTAGAAGTCCCGAGTTGCCAGCCGGCCTGACTAATGTCACGCTTGCCAGAACCTCAGTCCTAAAATGTCTCAAGAGTAAATCTCAGTATGTAGATGGTTGGGTAGGTAGATAGACAGGGCTCTAGACCTGTTATAGGTATGTCTCTGCCAACCCGTCTATCATCTTTGTACATTTGTCATCTTTCTCTCTCTCTACCTGTTTATCATCCATCATCCATCCATCCATCATCTACCTACTCACCAATCTATCATGTCCCTAGCTATCTGTGCTTTTCGCTATATCGATCTATCTACCTACCTACCTACCTTTGTAATCTATCGTCCATCCACCCATCATCTACCTCAGTATCCATCTACTTTCTTACCTCTATCTATCTATATATCTATTATGTATCATTGGTCTATCTTACTGGTTCTGTTTCTCTGGAAAATCTTGACTAGTGCACTGCAAAGAGGGGTAGACCACATTGCCGAGAGCTTGCAGGTAGAATTCCGGTTCCCAGCGTCAGCTTTCTTTCAAGCTGTCAAAGGCTTGATTACTCACATCCACGGCATCAGTCTGGATGAGTTCAGAGTATTTCACCTTTTATTTCCAGTCGCTCTCTGCTGGGTGTTCTTCCTGTTCGTCGTCATGGATTTCTTCTTCTCTCCGGGTCTGTTTGCTTTTTTCTCCAGCGCTTCACTGGCAGTCCTGTTCTTTTCATTGTTTCAACACACGTGTCCACTAGAATGTCCCCACGAAGCCTCACTATTTACCTGTCACTTTAATGCGTTACTTAAGGAGTCTCATTTCCTGGGCTTCCAGAAGAGGAACACATGCTTCGGCTGTAATCGATTCTGGTGAATCGTGTCCAGCGAAATTAATTAATTAATTAATTATGAAGTTAATTAATTATGCAACATGTTCCATGTACCTATCAATCTTTTACCTGCCTTGTAACCATGTAACCAGGCATGACTGTTGATAGAGTTGCCTTGTTTACGATAGTGAGACCCAAACATTGTTCTATGCTCAACTTCATTTGTGCCTTCAGATTACAATCCCATCTGTTAACTTAAAAACGTAACGTCTACAAGAGCAACACGGCTCTATCATTTTATCAAAGGTCACTCAATACCATTTAATAGAGGTTCAGTACCAGAAAAATCTCTTTATGCAAACACAGCTTTTGCAGTTTATAATTTGAAAGCAAAAGCAATAAACTTTTAATCTCTACAAACATCTTATATTATTTTCATGCAATATTCCCTAGCTGTGAAAATCTTTACTTTTTTTTTGTTGTTGTTGTTCTAGTTAGTGTGTGGATTTTAAGTATTAAGTGGAAAAATAGATCCTGAGGGGAGAAAGGATCATATGTAAAAAGATATGTGAACAGTTAGTAATAAAAGTAGAAAATATATTACGAAATAAATTTCGTTGTTTCCTACAATGCCCTTTTTCTTTTAAAATCTTTTCTGAAAATTATATTATTGGCTCCTTGCATTCTGGCTCCTTGCTCCTTAAATTTTCTCTGAGGTCTTCGCAATGATACTGCTCTGCAGAGACACCTGAATTAATGTCAGATCTAGCGATCACATGGGGATGCAGCCATAGCAACGGACAGCACAGGTAATGGTTCTGATTTTATATAGATTCGTGAGCCCTTAAAATTAGGCCTTTTTCATTTTAAGAGAAAAAAAAAAGTGAAAAGAAACATCTCTGTAAGAATGAGGCATACTGAAAATTTTCACCCGTTGCAGTCATATGCAGAAAGGATTGCTCGAAAGTTAAAGTGAATAAGACGCAGTGAACAAAATGTAGATTCTATCTTTAAAATATCAGAAGTGTAAACTCGGTGTTGAAATAGGAAATCCGTAGGCCTCACTATTTCACGTGAGTGGGAAGAGTCCTCTCAATTATGTGACGGTTTGAAGGTATGTACGTGTTTATTACTTCAAGGATTTGCACAGTTTATGAAAGGAGAGCTTTGGTTTGTAAAGATAAGATATTGCCCGGTGACGTCCAAGTCTTCATGAATTCTCAGTTAGTCAGGTCAGCAGTAATAAGATATGATTGTGCGAGGGACATAACCTTAATTAATGAGTGCAGCTTAATCTGGCATTTGCAGAAGTGGCTTTCCATCAGGTGTGGAATGTGGGTGAACACCCAAGGTTCCTCTATCTGCACTACCACCTTCTGATACATGGGAAACTTCCAGAAGGATACATGGAAATTACGAGGAGCTGATGTAAACTTTTAAAAAATTTTTTTATTGATCTATTTCTGTCTGTGCTGGGTCTTCGCTGCTGGGCATGGGCTTTCTCTAGTTGCAGCAATCGGGGGTTACTCTCTAGTTACGGGGTGCAAGCCTCTCATCGCAATGTGACTTCAAGTTTTGAAGGCATATAGTACGGCGCCCATTTCCCCAAGGCAATACTTAAGACAAAATTGTTAGCATCGACAAACTCTATTCTTGCTGTGACCACCTCATTTTCCTCCTTAAAAATGGCCAAGCAATTTCCCTAATGAAAGAAACCAGTCTGAAAAGGCTACCTGCTGCTGGATTCCAGTGCTATGATGTTCTGAAAAGGCAAAACGATGGGGACCATTAAAATATCAGTGGTTGCTAGGAACTGGAGACAGGTATGCATAGAGAGCACAGAAGCTTTTAGGGCAGCGGACCTACTCTGTATGATGCTATAATGATTGTTTGTTGCTGGCTGTTTAGTCTGTCAGTCATGTCTGACTGTTCAACCCCAGGGACTGTAGCCTACCAGGCTCCTCTGTCCATGGGATTTTCCAGGGAAGAACACTGGAGTGGGTTGCCATTTCCTCCTCCAGGGGATCTTCCCGACCCAGGGATTGAACCCTTGAACTTGCATCTCTTGCTTGGCCAGCAGATTCTTTACTACTGGGCCACCTGGGAGCCCATGTATAATTACACATGTAGCCAAATCCACAAAGTGATCGACATCAAGAGTGAATCCGAATGTCATTCGTGGACTTTAGGTTATTATCATGAGTCAGTGTGGGCCCACCCCTGGTTTAAAAAGAAGAGCACCATTCTGGCGAGTGATATGGATGATGGGGGAGAAAGTGCATGCACAGAGTGGGGGATGTGTGGGAAATCTCTTTCCTTTCTTCTTCATTATGTTCCAAACTTGCTCTTAAAAACTGTCCCTAAAAAAAGAAGGAAAAGAATTGGCCTTCAATTCTTGCTTCCTCATTGTCCTGTGTATGTGAGCATGGTCAGTCCCTCTGCTGTGTCCAACTCTTTGCAACCCCGTAGACTGCAGCCCGCCAGGCTCCTCTGTCTGTGGGATTCTGCAGGCAAGAATCCTGGAGTGGGTTGCCGTCTCCTCCAGTTCTGTGTGTGCCAAGGACAAGTCTCAGATCCTGTGTCCCTGGGTCTTCTCCAAGCAAACGGACAGGCGACCTCACTCAAGCCTCTGGGTGAACAACGCATTATGCCTCTCTCTTTCCTCCTTCTGGGTCACAATCTCAGACCTGCTAAGACGATGCTCCAGGTTGGTAGCAGCTTCCGTGTAGGAAGACCTAAGGGCTGTGTGCATTTCCCCTCCATCCAGGAGTGTGTCCCCTACTCTGTGGTTTCAGTTACCCTCAGGCACCTGCGGTCCAAAAATATTAAAGGGAAGGTTCCAGAAATAAACAGTTAAAGAAGTCTTAAATTCTGTAAGGGAGACCTGGGTTCGATCCCTGGGTTGGGAAGATCTCCTGGAGAAGGGACAGGCTAACCCACTCCAGTATTCTGGCCTAGAGAATTCCATGGGCTGTATAGACCATGGGGTTGCAAAGAGTTGGACACGACTGAGTGACTTTCACACTTTAAGTAGCATGAGGAAATCCCGTGGGGTCTTGCTCAGCCCCACCGGGAACATGAATCCTCCCCTTTGTCCAATGTGTCCAGTGTGTTAGTCCCTCAGTAGCCACTGTGGACACTCTGGTCGAGTGACACTTGTTTCCCAGGGCAACCCGGCAGGAATTTGGGGGTTTTTAATCTTAGATCATGGCTTGTGGTCCTTCCAACCGTGATGTCCCATATTAAAGCTTCATCATGGAAATCGAGTCAAGTGAATCTCAGCTGGAGACTTGGGGGATGGCTTTTCCTCAGGGAAGAAAACCCCATCCTTGTGTGTGCTTGGCCAGTCTCGTGGGTTGAGGAACGCAAGAGTTTGCTTGCAGCGTGTGAGGAGAGTCTGGGAAGAAGCCTCAGGAATAGAGAGAGATCCTATGGCGCAAAAACACCCTTTTCCCAATGGATGGATCGCAGCCTCATTTTATCAGGATGCTACTTTTGTTTTCCTGATAAAAAAAACTGTTTACTGATAAAATCAGGGAGACCTGGATTACATACATCCCGAAAAGTTTTATGGTTCTGTATTTGTTTTATTTATATATGCTTTTTATTTATGTATGTATTTATTTTTGTTATTTAATTTTGGCTGCACTGACTTTTCATTGCCGTACACAAGCTTTCTCTAGTTGTGTTGAGTGGGAATTACTTTCTAGTTGTGGCATGTGGCCTTCTCTTTCCGGGGGCTTCTCTTGTGAAGCATGAGCTCTTGAACTTGGGCTCAGTAGTTGTAGTCCATGGTGTAGAGGATCTGGCTGGTGGCTCAGATGCTAAAAGAATCTGCCTTCCATGTTGGAGACCTGGGTTTGATCCCTGGGTGGGGGAGATCCCCTGGAGAAGGGAATAGCAACCCACTCCAGTATTGTTGCCTGGAGAATCCCATGGACAGAGGAGCCTGGCGGGTTACAGTCCACGGGGTCACCAAGAGTCGGACACAACTGAGCACACAGCACACCCAAATGGCTGATAGAATGGGCCGATGGCCATCTCTTAGGCCAGCCTTGTTGGCTACCCAGGAATTCAACAGGAGACTTGTAAAAACCTTATCACCAGATTCTGATTTCATGGGTCTGCACACACATGGGAGTTTCTGGAAAGCTGCCCAGGTCGTTCTAAGTGTGAAGTCAAGGCTGAGGACCTCGGAACACACCGGGTTATCTGGTTGCTTTGCCATCGTGCTGACGACCCTTGCACTGATCTCTGAGCAGGTGAGACTTGGGTGGAGGCTCACAGAGATGCGCAAGTGGGGCAAGAGTGTGCTCAGCGCTTGGAAGCAGCCGTACGTGAAAACGAACAACCACGCTTGGGTTTTAGGAAGACCCGAGGTTTTGACGATGGGCGTGGGCGGTAAATATAAACGATCCTACACACAGGGCAGCAAAGGAGACACGGCCCTAAAGAACGGACTTTTGGACTCAGTGGGAGAAGGCGAGGGTGGGATGGTTTGATAGAACAATGGCACTGACACATATACGGGACCATACGTAGACAAGATGACCAGTGGGAGTTTGGTGTATGAAGCAGGGCACCCAAAGCCGGTGTTCTTGGACAACCTGGAGGGTTGGGGTGGGGAAGGAGGTGGGGGGGCGGCTGACGATGAAGGTCACACGGGTATACCCGTGGCCAATTCATACTGATGCCTGGCAAAAGCCATCAATGTTGTCAAGTCATTGTCCTCCAATTAAGATAAATACATTTTTTTTAAGAGAGAAACTTAACAGACAAACAAAAAAATCTGGGAATACGTTTCTGCTCCTGCATTTTATATTTTTTCCTTTCTGCCAGTCCTAGCTGCCCAGGGCCTGGGGAAGCAGGGTGGTGAAGATTTCCCGTCAAGAGAGAGAGAGAGTCGGAAAGCAGGGCAGGGAATTCCACTGTTGTGCGAAGGATGTTGGGTCTGTCACGTGTCGGTATCTCGAAACATGCATCCCGTTAAACACGGAGTCCCGACTTTGAGCCTCTGAACCAGCGCTTGATACGAGAGGCATCCGTCCAGAATCATCGGAGGGCTAGTCGCGGTCATTGGTCAAGCCATTCCAAGCTAGGGTTTGTCCCGCTATGAAATAGCATACCCCTGGCCGTGTGTGTGTGTGTGTGTGTGTGTGCGTGTGTGCCAGCTACAAAGAATATTCCTTTCTCTGTGTGTGTGCGTAGTTACCTTCATGAAAATTCGTCCAGTGTCTCTTTAATTTGTAAACTGAAGCAAGCAGTCAGTAAGTTTTCCCGAAACCTATTTATTCAACTCGCCTTCGTCTCTAGGCTGCCATGCCATCTCTCTCCGGGAAATGTAGATTCCTTTCCAGTCTTCAATAATTAACCAGTGTGAGCCCAGTCGTGAACACCCGTCTCATTCCCTCCTAATTCACTTCCGTCCCCTTTCCTCATATGATGAAAGTCACAGGCACATTCCAGAAAACTGTAGGGTAAGATTCATTGTAAAACCCCATCTACTTGCGGAGGAAGAGCTTTGGACTGTAAATACAACTGACTGAGGGAGAAAAATAACAAAATCTTTTTTTTTCCCCTCTTGCTTTTATGCTTCAATTTTAAAAGTCATTAATTTTTCATTTTCATCCTGGAAGCATTTTCTTTTCCATCTACACTATGCCCAAGCATATCAGGAAAGTTTAAGCAATAAAAACACAAAAGTTTTTTTTTTCGTTTGGTCTGTTTATTTCTTTTTTATTCTTCTCATAAGAGTGAGCTGAAAATATCTGGTTACAGAAAGGCATCTGGAACTCTCACACCGTGTACCGTGCTCACGGCTCTGCTTGCTGTGTATTATTTAGTACATCTTGTACGGGAAAAAGCACTTGGCGCTCAGGTTTTAAGAGAAATTTTCAACAAGATGTTCTGAGTTCTGCTTTCTACCAGGTCACATTTGCAGCGACCACTGGTGGCTCAGCTTTTAAAGAATCTGCCTGCAGTTAGGGAGACCTGGGTTCAGTCCCTGGGTTGGGAAGATCCTCTGGAGAAGGGCATGGCAGCCCGCTCCAGTCTTCTTGCCTGGAGAATCCCCATGGGCAGAAGAGCCTGGCCGGCTGCAGTCCACAGGGTCACGGAGAGTCGGACACGACTGAGCGACTTTGGCTCCACTCACTCTGTTTGCGGTGACATGTGTCTGCAGATTCCCTCACGCCCAGTGTCCATCTGATGCTCACAAACGCTCATGGCGGCATGCTCTCAACATGTCTCGCCACCACGGCCAAGTCCGAAGGCTTCAGGGCACGTGTCCCCAGCATCCTTGTCTTGCTGGTCCCGCTCAGTGATAGAGGAGGCGGGCAGGCACCAGATCTAGGAGCAGAGAGCTTCGGAGAAAGGAGGGTATGGACGAGCTCCTAGCAGACTGAGCAGGTGATTGCCTTCACTGTGTTTTCATTCATTCATTTGTTCCCCAGCCCCGTTCCCTTCTCTGGGTCCAGGACTGTGGAACCTGAGGGCTGTGCTATATAGCTGTTGAAGATCTGGGAGGCTTACAGATGAGCTTATTGCATCTGGGGTACATTGCTCTCCTCTCAGCAGAAGCAGCTTTTCTGCTTTTCTGTCCTTTCCCCATCATGACGCTTCCATCCAGATAAACCAATAGATGAAGATGACGGAAATCATTAGTGGCAAAGGGGGTAGCCTGCCTCGCAGATTCGACTGAAAGCACCCAACATACATGGCAACTCAATTTTTAGTGTTATTTCAGACCATTTTCTTTTTTTAACCTTTTGTGCTGTGCTTAGTTTCTCAGTCATGTCTGACTCTTTGCGACCCCATGGGCTGTCGCCTACCAGGCTCTTCTGTCCATAGGATTCTCCAGGCAAGAATACTGGAATGGGTTGCCATGCCCTCCTCCAGGGGAACTTCCCAACCCAGGGATCGAACCCACGTCTCCCGCATTGTGGGCGGATTCTTTACCAGCCACCAGGGAAACCCATAAATACTGGAGTGGGTAGCCTATCCCTTCTCCAGGGGATCTTCCCGAACACGGTGTCGAACCCAGATCTCCTGCTTTGCAGGCGGATTCTTTAACTGCTGAGCCACCAAAAATCTTTTATTGAGTTTGTTACCATGTGGTTTCTGTTTTATGCTTTTCTTCCCCCAGGCCAGAATACTAGAGTGCGTACCCTTTCCCTTCTCCAGGGGATCTGCCCAATCCAGGGATCGAACCCAGGAGGCTACATTACCTCTCTCCTTTTTGTAAAAAGAAAACTGTATTTATTTGCCCCTGGCAGGTCCTAGTTGTGGCACATGAGATCTTTGGTTGTTGCGTGTCTACTGTTATTTGCAGCCTATGGGACCTAGCTCCTTGGCCAGGGATTGAACCCAGGCCCCCTGCATTGGAAATGCCGAGTTCTAGCCACTGGACCGCCAGGGAAGTCCCTCAGCCAGTTTTCTTGCTGTTTGAATAGTCTCTTCTTTGGAAGCTAGATTTCAAGCCCAACCTCCTCAGGTCGGCCACCACCCATTTCACACCCCACCCTTATTGAATGACTGTTCTTATTTACCACTATCACTTTTGTTTATTTACTTTTTTAAATTCCTTGTGCTATGTATCCTGCCTAGTGGAGGTGGTTGTTTGCAGGTCCTAATGCATACAAGGTTATTGAGGGCGGAGCTGAAATTGTATATCCTCCGACGTTTCTGGTAGAAACAACAGCTCTCCTCTCTGGGCAGAGTTGTTTATTCTACAACCCTGCCTCCCACTGTTTCTCAGGACTGTCCCCTGCATCCTCAGTTACCCTCAGTGAGGTGAAAAAATGGATTTGGTTCACGTTTGCATCCCCAGCTACTTAGACCCGGATGACAGATATGGCGATCTTGTTCACTTGTGTGTGACTTGACTTTTCTAAATGCGCCGCTCTTTAATTAAACATCTGCAGTTTAATGAAACCGTTAGGTTTGTGAAACCTGTTTTCATCCATCTGGTGACATAGAACACTCACAGCGAAAGGAAAATGTCTGGTTAAAACTTGGGCTTTTCTACTGATTTTATTTGGAGCCACTTGGTGATATAAATAGACCGAAAAAGGATTAGCATGCTTCTGCCAAAGAAAACAAGGGTTTTATCCTTTACGGCAACTTTCACAGTTCGATTTTTCTTAATCATTGACTGCTGTACTGTCTTCTCTTCGGTCATTGCTCTGTTCTGAGGGATCTGACTCACATTTGGCTATTTTTAACTCCTCATAACTGTAGGCGGAAACCCTACAATTGGGAAAGGAAGACATTACATTAACAACGTCTGTTTTCCCTAAATGAACGGAAACTTTTGCTTGTAGAAGTTTAATGTGCAAGGCCCCATTTATAACACTCTAAAAAAGACATTTCTCTAGAAACCTAGAGCCTAATCACTTCTTTCCCCATTGGACATCTGCAGAGTGAGAGTAAATATTTCTTAATTTAGAGGACGGTGAGGGTATTTTTCAAGTGAAACCTCTAAATTAATCCACTGGTGTCAGTATTATTTCCCCCATCCCACGTCTGCCTTAAATATAGTACCTGCGCAGATGAAGCAGATGCAAAAATAGCTCCAGATTTAAGCAGGCGATATTGTCTCATATAGAAAAGATGAGTCTCAGTGGCACGAAAGTAGCTGTTTTTTTTAAACTTGTAGATTTCCTTTTTTTTTTTTTTTCCCCATATAGTTCCTATATTGGGGATGGAATTAGTGGAAAGGTTTAGGTTCATCCTTTAAAGACTTTTTATTTCTCTTGTAAGTTTGAATCACTTGTTAATAATGAACCGGTGCTTTATTTTTGGCTACCTACCTTCTGTCTAAGCCATTGATTTATCTACTGCAGCATGTCTTGTTCCAGAAGCTTCTAAAGTGATAATACGTAGTAAGAAACATTATCCTTATCACGAATTCTCCTCAAGTTGAAACTATTAGATTCTGGCATGTGAAGGTTAAAAGCTCAAGGGAGACTTCCAGATTACAAATCTGACTCCGGGAATGTGTTCAACAAAACACCCAGTGTCCAATATGCTTCAACTAAATTTGCCTTATCATGTGCCCAAATGGGGCTTCCCAGGTGGCTCAGTGGTAAAGAATCCTTGTCTTAATGCAGGCCACCTGGGTTTGATCCCTGGGTTGGGAAGATCCCCTGGAGGAGGGCATGGCAACCCACTTCAGTATTCTGGCCTGGAGACTTCCTTAGACAGGAGCCTGGGGGGCTACAGTCCATGGGGTCGCAGAGAGTCAGACACGACTGAGCACACGGTACACACACATGCAGGTAAGCATACTGGTTCTGGGTCCCCAGGTCCAGCCTACACTGGCTCACTCAGATCACAGTTCTCTGGTCTCTTTGGTCCACAGGTGACTTCTCTTGTGGATTCTTAAAGAAAATGCCAGAGACTTGAACGACAAACACTTGTTCCTCACACTTCTGGAGGCCGGAAGTTTGAGATTATGGTGCCATCACGGTCAGAGTTTTAGCTTGTTAAGACCACTTTCTATTAGTGGTACTGGAGAAGACCCTTGAGAGTCCTTTGGACGGCAAGGAGATCCAACCAGTCCCTCCTAAAGGAGATCAGTCCTGAATCTTCATTGGAGGAACTCATGCTGAAGCCGAAGCTCTAATCCTTTGGCCACCTGATGCCAAGAGCTGACTCACTGGAAAAGACCCTGATGCTGGGAGAGATCGAGGGCAGGAGGAGAAGGGGATGACAGAGGATGAGATGGTTGGATGGCGTCACCAACTCAATGGACAGGAGTTTGAGCAAGCTCTGGGAGTTGGTGAAGGACAGGGAAGCCTGGCGTGCTGCAGTCCCTGGGGTCGCAAAGAGTCAGACACGACTGAGCGACTGAATGAAAACAGCAATACTCTGAACATTAGGGTACATGTAAATTTTTTTTTAACTTTTTATTTTGTATTGCAGTATGGCCAGTCAGCAATGTTGTGATAGTTTCGGTTGAACAGTGAAGGGGCTCAGCCATACATATACATGTATCCACACACACCCCCAAACTCCCCTCCACACACACCCCCAAACTGCCCTGCCATCCAGGCACTGAGCAGAGTTCCCTGTGCTGTCCAGCAGGTCCTTGCTGGTTCTC